>WEKY01062616.1:12783-24611 GCA_013390045.1 Picathartes gymnocephalus
ATCTATAATATATATTATATATTATATATTATGTACATATATATACACACACACACACACACACACACACATATATATATAAAATTGACACTGTGACCCTCACTTAGAGTCTTAATTACAATTATATTAATAAAAGGGGATGAGAATAGGCAGGTGGGTCCCTTGCTGTTCAGCAGATATACAAAACCTTTTTGTTCTGGGCAGTAGCAGAACAGTGCAGTCCTTCTCCTCTCAGACAGCTCTTCTTGTTTCTCTGCATCCCAACAGAGCACATCAACACCCACCACTTGATTTGTCACAGCTCCTGTTTACTGTAGAACATGAAGGCTTCCTTTTCATCTGAGCTTATTGCTCTTTTTAATACATGGCCTGGCCCTTGAATCTCTCTCTCATTTAAATTTGCATTTTGTGAACCATTCCCAGCAATACCATCTCAGTGTGGCTTTTAGATTTGAATCGGTTTGGCTCTTTGGATTTGCAGTGCATCTAATGGCACCTCAAAAAGCCAACAGCAGGCCACTAAAGTGCAGCTGGTTTAGACCTAAATGCATAAGGAGATGCCAGGAACTTGTATGCCTCCACAGGGGTTTGACATTAAGGTCCCCTAGGAACACACAGCAGCTGCAGCCAGCAGCTAAAATCCTCACTGCTCACTAAATTCACAAGGCCATTTGCTTGTCCCTGGCAACACTGAGCAGATAAACCCTGGATCCCACTCAAGTCCCATCAGGCAGGAGCTGCTGAACTGTGAATTCCTGACTTCTGCAGGAGCCTGATGCCCCCAGCATAACCAGATCATACCCACACCATGCACTGGAGGAGGTGGGATCCTCCTTTCTGCCCTTTGCTTACAATTTACCCCATAGTCAGAGTTCTCACACAGTGTTTGTAAGAGCAGATAAATCTGACTCACAACCCTGGGAATCTGAGCCAGTGTTTCCTGCTTTTCTGTGGAGAGTGGGCTGAAAAGAGCAGAGTTTTGCTCAATTTGTAGCTGAAATTTGGATGAGAGTCAGCATTTTGATTGTCTAGATGAGTGAATGTTAATTCATCAGTTTAGAAATATAAATGTCTGCTGTCTTCACACAAGAAGTCCTTTACAGTGAGGGTGGTGGAACACTGGCACAGGCTGCCCACGAGAAACTGTGGCTGCCCCACTCCTGGAATCATTCAGGGTTAGTTTGGATGGGGTTCTGGGCAACCTTATCTAGCAGCTGTCTCTGCTCATGGTAGGAGGCCGGACTGGATGACTGTAAAGGTCCAGCCCAAACTATTCTGTGATTTTATGGTCTTTTATAGATCTTCTTCTCTTTCTGCAAACAGCAGAACGTCTCTCTTCTACTTCATGATCAGAAGAGGACAAAGCTGCCCCCACTTCTTTTCCCACCATCTCAGAAAACACAGCTGATGCAGCAGTGTTGTGTTCCTCATATTCCCCAACGCCTCCACAGCACTCGCTGTTAACAATTAAGAATAAACTTTTTAACTATTACCTGAAATCCAGTGGCCTGCAATGCCTGCAGTGATTTTATGTTGCTATTAGGTTTGCTTTTTGTCAAAATTATCTGTCCTTCTGCAACTCAGCTATTGAAGATGCCTCCTTTGGTTGTCTGGGTATGTTATCAGACATAGTGAATAAATAAGCAAATCAATAAATAAATAAATAAAAAGTGGAAATAGCTGGAAAGAGTATTAAAAATCCACAAATCAAGATGAAAAGAGTAGGAGCTCATCTGAAGTGGGCAGTGTAAAGCTAGAACAGGAAGGCATCTTAGCAAAATAACAATATTTAAAGCCACAAATACTGCAAGATTGGCATTCCACAGCTACCTTTGGACACTTCTTGAGCCTGTTGTGTTTGTCCTATATAAAAAGCACAGAATTTTATATTTCTTGTCCTCCATTTGTACGATGGATAGTCATTTTTCTGGAAGCTTGCTCCACCTCTTCATTATCCTAATGTGGTCCACTGCTGTGGTCCCTGTTGTGTAAGATTCCATTTGATTTCCCTGGAAAGAAAACCCATTACCATGTTTCAGGGTGGTGTAGAGTGTGGCCTAGCAAGCATCAAGTGCAGATATTAAAATTTATACAGAAAAAGAATTTCCATTTTGTACTGACCCATGAATCTCTGTTCACACTCAGGGGACCAGGTGTCAGATGTGAGCACTGGAGGGACTACAGTTTATGGAATTTGTTTTTATCTTCCATCAGACTAAGAAACAAATTTGAGGACAGAGCATAAGAGAAGAGAGGAAAGCTTTTCAGACAGTAGGAGCAGCCTGCAAATTTATGCGGTTTTCTTTGAGCACTGTTTTTTGGGGCTCAGTAAGGTTTACAGGGACTTATACACTTAAGTCAGGATTGTGAGATGAAGCAGACAGTAAAAACCACTGGGGCTCAGGAAGGAGAATATGTTCCTGCAGCTGCTGCTGATCCAAGAATCTATCCAGGCACATACTACATAGATTTTGTTTGCTGACTGTCTAGAGGAAAAAACAGCAATACATCCATGGCATATGTTAACTACTCTTACACTGTACAAGTAACAAAATTTTTTCTGCCCCGAAAGCATGTATTCATCTAACAGGGAATAAATACTAATAGTATGGTGCCTGCTAGAAAGATTGGCTCCAATCCACTAAATTAATTTAATTCTCTTGGGATTTACAGAGCATTAGAGGATTTTATTGCTATTGATTTCTTTTTCAACCTGACTTAGAACAGGACCTATAATTTTGAGGTATGATTGTGCTGATGTGACCCTGTTAAGTACCTCCTTTTGTAGGGACATACAGATAGACAGGCTGGGATTGTTCAGCTTGGAGAAGAGAAGGCTCCAGGGAGACCTTAGAACCGCTTCCAGTGCCTAAAGGGACTGCAAGAGAGCTGGAGAGGGACTTTGGACAAGGGCCTGGAGTGACAGGACAAGGGAGGAAGGCTCCACATGGCAGAGGGCAGGGTGAGATGGCAAAGTGGGAAGAAACTCTTGACTGGCACAGGTTTCCCAGAGCAGCTGCGGCTGCCCCTGGATCCTTGGCAGTGTCCAAGGCCAGGTTGGATGGGACTTGCAGCAACCTGGGACAGTGGAAGATGTACCTCTCCATGGCAGGGAGTGGCACTGCATGATCATTAAGGTCCCTTGCAACCCAAACCATTCCAAGGGTCTGATAGCTGTCACTGCCTGCAGTGCTGTCCAATCTGAACAGCTTGGCTCCACTAAGGAAACGGTGTAGCTCAGCACGGGCAGATTGAACCCACCAACACCTCAAAAGAGAGCTCAGGTGAGAGACTGACTGCACCTCCTTTCTCAGGGTGGGAAGGCAGTGCCATTTACAACTCAGGGATTGTCTGTGGAAGGAGCCCTAACGCAGTCAAAGTCCTTTGTCATTTTCCTCTACCTTCTCTTTCCCCTTTCTCATTCTAAAATAGAGGTATTGAGTAGGATGAATCTTTGCTATGGCCACACTAAAGACACTTGTGATTCTTTGTCACATAAGAGGGAGATCAATCATTCACTAAACTGCATCCAAAATATATATGAATTAAGGAAACAATGAAAATATTTGTTTTGTTCAAGAGGGAAAGAAACAAATTTCTGGCTCTGTCTTTTTCTCCCACTCACCAATAGATGGTGGCAAAACTCCTTCCTTATCATTGTCAAGGGCTTGAGATTCTATCAAAGCGGTGTATCACGCTGCTTCCAGCACTTTCACTCTCAATCCTGTTTTCTGAATATTGTTAAATCTTTCCTCCCTAACACTAGTCTCACTTTTTTCCAGTTTTTCTTAACAAAAGCAGTAGAAAGTTTCAACACCATTTTAATCTTCTTTGGGTGTAATACTCTACCTTCATCTCTTTCTCAAGCAAAACAGGGAAAAGGAAGCAGTGATTAATCCCTTTAGAGTTCCCTACCTCTGAAACCTGTAGGGGATTAATCATTTTAACAACTGATGTAGGTATGTGGTAGATGGTTTATGTCTTTAAAGCAAACTTAAAAGATAAACTGCATCTCAGGCAGACAACACAGCCATGCTTCAGGGATCAGGAACACTAATTCCTTGGTCTAAATACACCAGAAGTAAGGAAGGATAATCTGAGTATCTGTGGGCCTCTTAAAAAAGTATCCTTGGATAATAGCAGCCTTCCTTTAAAATGAAAGCATTTTGAACATGTGGCTTGAGCAGAAGTACATGTAAGAGTTTATAAAGATGACACAAACCTTTTATTTTATTTTTTCCTGCTTGAAGTTTTTTTTCACAAATGTGTGGGAGAGGCCATTAAAGGATGATGCTGGCATTAACAAGCACCCTCTTACACTGTGCTTCAGCTGTATGAAGCTGTTATAATTATAACGTGAAAGTTTACTGCGGAAATACTTTATATAAAAAATACTGGCCTGTTTCCTAAAAAAAAACCCCCAAACCAACAGGTCTTCAGAAGGTAAAGTTATTCTACAGAGTGCATGTGAAGCTTCTTTTCCCTCAAACTGACTCCTTTGTCTAGAACAGATAACCCATGAATCACTGTGAAAAGCTCTGCAGCCATCTGTTTGGAATGTACCAATTTTCATGTTTTCACTTAGTCTCCTGTAATCTGTTTCCCTTTGACTTTAATCTCATTTTATTCTCACTGAGCCAACACAGTGGAAAATAGCAAAAATTACTTTTCACTGTAGCCATGCAACAGTTGCTCAGTAAATAATATTTGAAAACAAATATTTTAATTTATTCTGTAATCTCAGTTTGTCAGCAGATCTCTCCCACGTTTTGTGAAACAAAGACAGTAGAGAACTGAAGACATGTGAATAAATGTTCGAGCAGTAGTAGTCAAACACAGCAACTGGAATGGGGTGAAGAATGACAGAAACAACAACAGTGTCTTGATAAATGTATTACATTGGAATGGTGACACTGTAAATGTCATAGATACCTCATTCCACCCCCTGCCATGGGCAGGGACACATTCCGCTATCCCAGGTTCCTGCAAGCCCTGTCCAGCCTGGCCTTGGACACTGCCAGGGATCCAGGGGCAGCCACAGCTGGTCTGGGCACCCTGTGCCAGGGCCTCACCACCCTAATAGGAAATAATTTCTTCCTAATATCTAATCTGTCACCTTTCAATTTAAAACCATCCCCTGTTGCACTACCACTGCCTGTGTATAAAGTCACTCATCCTGTTTTTATAAGCCCTCTGTAAGTACCGGAGGTTGCTGAATTGTGTTTTTCTAATAACTTTTTAAATTTTCCCCGCAGCCTTCTCTTGTGCAGGTGAACATCCCCATCTTTCCCAGCCTGGCTCCAGAGCAGAGGGGCTCCAGCCCTCTGAGCATCTTTGCAGCTCCCCTGGGCCCACTCTAAAAGGTCTCTCTTGTGCTGAGCACTCCAGGCCTAAAGGCTACCCACAGTCAACTTCATGGACGAGAGGCAAACAGAGGGGCTCAGATAATTCATTTCTTCACCGAAACTTTAAATAAAACTCTCCCACCACAGCCTCATTGACAAGCTGAAGAAGCACGTCCTGGCCAGACTCTGTGAGGAGCTGACAATTGTCCAGACTTCTGGTCTCACCGAGTGCTGATCAATGACTCCACGACTGTTTGGCAGCTCGTAACAAGTAAAGCATGACAGGCATCAATACTTGGGCCAATACTGCTCAATACCCTCATGAGCTGCCTAAAGGTTGAGAATGTGGTTCCTCAACAAATTTCTGAATGGTTCAAAGCGAGAGGGAGACGGTAAATCAACAGCAGATCTTCATTTCAGTGAGACCTTGCTGAAATTAAAGATCATTAGCGAATCCTGGAAGTTCAGCAAGAAAAAAAGCTGAGTTTCTTCAGGACAGAACAGCCCTGCCTATGAAGTGCCATGGGCTAGAAACAGACTGGGAGCTCTGCTGAAAAGGACCTGGAGGAACAGTGGGTGACAACACATATTCAAGCCAACAGCACATTTTTGTTGTGAATGAGGCAAACCGCACACAGGGCTGCACTAGGAAAAACACAGCCATCAGATCAAGGGGAGTCATGAACCCATTTCACTTGGTGCTGGTGAGAAGATGAGTTCTTAGCATGTTCTAAAAATAAAATATAGGTATGGCTAAATTAGGAGGTGGGCACCTCACAAACATCTTGCTTGAACTTCTGGCCACTGTGTTTTCGAGTAATCTGCACCCTTGTCCCCTTAATAACATTTACAGGATGAGTGAGTGGGTGTCTGGCTTGTCTCAGTGTCTTGCTACTGAAAGTTTATGCAGGGGAAAAAGGTCAATGTATTCAACTCTGAATCACAGCAGTGGAAAGGAAAAAAAAAAGAATTTCTTGCATTGCTGGGTTTACATATGTCCTTGGGGAGCAGACATCCGTGTGCCATCTGTAGAGCTGTCTGCTGAAACCAGCTAGCTTTTGCCTGTTACTACACATCTTGCTCAGAGGAGAAGGTCAAGGCAACTTGTATTAATTACAAATTATATTAATTGCTTATCTGATGTTACACAGTGGCCATCCAAAAGCACCTGTCCGTAGCAAAGGCTACAGTTTGTAAAAATGAAACAGTATTCCAGGCAAAGGCAATTATAATAAATATCATTTAAATTAATGCTGATGAGACATTAATGAGATATACTGTCAGTATTGCTACTCCTTTTGGTTTGTTTAGCCTTCTAAGCACAGTTTATCTGAGAATCTCAAAGAGATTAAAGTCATTAATCACTTAGACTTCACAGAAGCTCTAATAATTTTCTTTTGCTTAAAACTGAAACTTACTGAAGGTTAAATTAGAGGCAGAACTAGAAAAATCATGTATAATCCTTACTTCAATACTTCCCAGGCATCAGTGGTACATACTCTTGCACCCAGGGTTTGTGCCCATTCTTTCTGTAGTTCTAGTTGCATTTTGGCCTCCTTGGAACAACAGAGAAGATCCAGTGGAACAAACGCAATCAGCAACAGTCTACCACAAATACACAAAACCAGATCACTGAAGGGAAAATCAAAATTAAAATAAATAAATAAATAAAAAACCAGAAATGAAAATGAGACATTTAAGTCTCATTTACTTCATGCTGTCTTTATAATTAATATGAAACTTAAATTAAAAACAAACAAAGACTTTTCCTTGGGGTTGGCTGGATTCTGTTTTTGTTAAGAGATTATTTTTCCTAGACCCTGATGAAGGAAACAAATATATTAAGGATTGCATACTAATACTATTCACTAAGCTAGGCTAAAACATTACCTATAACGTGATTACATTTAATTGTTCTCTCCCTTATAAATGCAGTAAAACTAACTCTGTAATCATGTTGTATAATTATTTTTGCAATATGGAAAGCTTTATGTATGTAAATAGAAAGATTTACATATAAAATTATAGATGTAATTTTCATTGTAAGTGAAAATGTATTTTCAAACAAGCTAGAAAAACACCACACGGAGTGACAGAAAGCTTCATGAAATAATATGAATTTTATAAAAATTCATTTACTCAATTTCCAAAATTCAGTATAATATGACTTCTGATATATCTCAGGGCCCAGGATTTCATTCTGGACAATGAGCATAGGAATCTGTGGCTGCTTTTTGGCTGGGACCACTTAATGTGAAGATGAGCAATCACCTTCAGATTTTTGTTCTGACTGTTAAATCTTTACGCTTTAATCTTAGCTTGAAATTATTCTGCCTTTTACTCACAGGGGGTTGTCTGGGATATTTTCATCAAGACAGTTTAAGGTGGCAGTTCTGTCGATACAGAAGTAGGTCAGAAGCTCTGATGGAACAAGTCCCAAAGTCCTGTCTTCCTTTTTTTCCAATAGAGTGAAATGCAATTTAAAAATCTCTTGGATTTTTAATAGGAGTACTATATTTCAATAGCTTCCTACTTAGGAACATATTCTGACATCCATGCTTTGCTACAGAATATGACAGCTGTGATAACTCTTGCTCTGCATGCCTAAGATACACTGAACATCTACTTTCAGCCATGAGATTTTGACATTTTTGTCCTAGGGAAATCCCACCCTAGCAAAACAGAGCTCAAATTTCTTCACATAAAGGCATTTACACTACTAGGAACGAACTCTTTCTCATGGATTGAAAAGTCAACTATTTATTTCAAAGGCATCATTTTGGCTTCTTTTGCAGTCAGCAGAGAACAAGAGACTCTAGGGAGTGATTTTTCTTACCTCTTTCTTGTCTCCAGCAGTATGAGCCTGGACAAGCAGTTTAGGAAAACCACAAAACTGTAGATGATCTAGCTGCCTGAACTGAGCCAGATGCTAATTCAACCTTGGGTATTTCCTGATGGAAGATAGTAGAAATCTCCTCATCTCTTAAAAGGTCATATTGCAAGGTTTGCCTTACTTTGCCCTCAAGATTCTCCCTTTGAAGATCTTTTTAATTGAATTTAAGCTTCAAGGACAAAGCCAGTGGCAGGAAAAAAAGCATAGTGTCTGTACCTGTAGTATCATTGCATCCTACAGTAAATGCAATCTGGTTATTTTACCCACTTACTTTATTCTCCATCTGAATTAAGGCAGTACACACTGCTGGAAATTAATTAACTAATGGCAGGCTACCAATTAAAAGCTGAGAAATGTCGTTTGCTCTGTTCAGTGCATCACACGGTCATTTTATCTGAAATTACTGACAGTTACCAAGGCCTTGAGAAGATATGTTTTTTATTCATCTAACATGCTGTCACTATTGACACATTTTGATTAAGCATGGGATGTTCTCCCATCCTGCAAAAATTTCTTTCTGCAAACATTGGAACTAACAACTTCTAAAACTGAGACTAGCAGAAAAATTTGGCAAATGCCAGATCACATGGTTAAAATCAATTGGCTAAAAGATGTGGTGCAGGTAAAGCATTCCTTTGACCCATCACCAATGAAATGTGTCCACCAGTCGTTGACTGTGAAAGAATTGGAATTTTTCCCTGTTTTCTTAGTTCATTTATTTGGATGGGAGACAAGAGGGATGTTCATCCTCTGCCATTACACAGTCAGTAGAATGGTCAAGTTGATATTACAGTATTACACCTAGATTACTAGAAGAGTTTCTGAACCCTTTCTCCTCTCCTGCATCCTCATGGCTCACTAGTAAACTGTCATTCCAAGTGTGAAGGGCACCCAAGGATAATAAGACACACAAAAATTTCTAGACTCAATGAATGGCTTAACTTTCATGGTTTTAAGTTGTTTAATCTGTCGTTTTCTCTCCATCATTCTGATCCCGCAGAAAGATGCAACAGCAGGCCAAGGAGCAGACTCCAGCAATGAAATCAAATTCCAGACAGAGGAATACTGTAATGCACTTAAGCATATTCTGCACAAAGATGAGCTGAGGAGATGAGCAGGGGGCGTGAGCAACGTGACCTAAATCTATAATGAAATCCTGCACATCTACAATGCTGAAAGCTTTCAGTGAGTATGACATGAATTCTAGGGCAATGGATTACATCATTTCTCTGCACTGTGTTTTAGTAAGGCTTGATAAGTTTCCATTAAATGGAAGAAAATTACTGCATCATGTTCCATCCTGGCAGTTACTGATGTAACAGAGAAGCCTGAAAAACAATTAAAATGTTAAGCCAAATGCATACACAGGCAAGTTCTGTAACGAGGAACTTAAAGTGTGATTTGGGAGGTTTGAAATTCTAATTTATAAGAAGAGACCTCAGTCATTCTTGTGTTTATGTGATTTCTTTGGTTATGGACAAAATTAGGAGTCACATTAAGACATTAATTGACTTAATTCTATGCCAGTTTGCAACAGCTACAGCTTATCAAGAAGACCCACAGGATGGATTTTTTTTTCCTCTCCCTTGTTATCTAGAGATGGCTGGTTTGTCTCACATGTCATTTGAGACTGGTGGAGAAGTACAGTTCTCCTGTTCATTATTTGACACAGAACACAGCTACTTTTACGCTTGCTCTGTATGTCTGAGAACTGAAATATTACATTTTATTCTGTGCTTGCAGCAGGACTAAGTGCTGGGAATGTGTCTTTGCATCAGGCATTTGACTTCACATTAGAACCCCATCTGTCTCAGTTGTTTGTGTGTCAGAAATGCTGATATTTCCACCTTATGTCAGTTTCTTTGAAATATCAGTGAATACAGAATGGAGTACACATGAGTAATGGAAAACGATGGGGGAAGCACAACGAATTTTATTGCCACTGTTTTGGAATTAACACAAAACATTTACAGAGCTGCAGATAAGCCTGAAGAGCCAGATAAAGCTAGAAACAAACACAGAGGGCAAGATTCAATTAGCAGTAATTTGGAGTAGAAACTAATCTTCAGTTGTTACCATTAAACAAGTCTGGAGTGAATAGCAAGAATCCATTTAGCTTTTCTGAATTATTACCTGCAAAGTCAATAGATGTTTATTATCCTAGGGAGAACAGGCTTGTTATCAGCTCCCTTTCTTAACTCCTAATGGAGCCAGCTGTTTATTTTGGATAATGGTGCACTTCACAGCACATCCCAAACTTCACGCTGAGATGCAGTTACACAGATCACACGTTCCCTTGTTCAGCCAAGGGCTCAGTTTGTTTGGATGCACTGGATGATTTCACACACAGCCTCAGAAATCAGAAGCCAGTAGGTGATAAATGAGTTCTTTCTCAAACTTTACAACTGTCAAAGTAACAGGTTGTGACGGTGTTTTTGCGCTGTGTTTTTTTGTATCTTGGAGAGCAAAAGGTTACACAGTTTGAGTGAGGCATGGGTATGCTGAACACAAAGAGAAAAGCTTTTCAGCAAGGGAATTTTCTAATTAGTTGTCGTACATCCACTTTTATTATCATACATCCCAATTACAAGGGATATGCAAGATAGCTTATCAGGTTACCCTCTAGCCGACTTTCTTACATGATACACCAGGAACTCCAGAGACCTGTTAAAAAATAGGGCAAATTTTTGACACTTCATCTAAAGACGGATAGTCACAGATCCCTTATTCCCAGAGGGGAACCTGAAATCCTCTGTGAAAGGTCCCCGTGGGGTCTGCAGTCCACATCTGAGGTCTCAGCAGTACCCATCATCCTGGACCAGCTCCCACTCCACAGTTTCAGGACACTCCCCCAGCAAACAGGGACAAATGGAGATGAACTGAATCCGAGATGATTTTCCTTATGCAACCACAGAATAAAACAGCTCATTTCATAAACGAAGAAATTTCCAAAGTTAAAACAGGCATGTACATTATTGCTCTTATACAATCTTGAGAAGGACTGTTCTTGAGACATGGAAGAATATTGTATTTTCCCAGTTTTTTTTTTTAGATAAAGTTTTCAGAATGAATGTTATGGGTATAATTTTAAGTTTTTCTCTCTTCCCCACAGACTACTTGCTAATATCAGGGAGGCGGTTACTTTGAAGACACTTTTTTCATAAGCCTTACTTTGGAAACTGGCAGTGCAGAGTAGAAGCTAACAAATGGAGAGACAAGAGATACCCTAATCTTAAGGCTCTTATGGCAGGAGAAGTAATCTTGTGTTCAGATTTCTCTCCTAAATCTCTCTCTGCATTTTACATGATTCAGCAGCAGAATCAGTAATGTAAATGGGAGCCAGTGATATTAAGGAATTCCCTACTGGAAATTCTGGACTGGTTCAAATTTTACCTAAATTAAAGCAAGTCTCAAGAAGAGCTTGAAAGTCTCTTTTGTTTTGATCCCAACTGATCATATATAATTTTTAATTCAGCACTTTTAAGTAAATAGAATTCTTTATGCAGATTAGTTGGTTTGCTCATATTGTTAAGTATATTTCTGAAAAATAGAGTAAGGCAGCCAACAAAATTACTGGAGTTCAAGTGAAA
>WEKY01062616.1:24652-41125 GCA_013390045.1 Picathartes gymnocephalus
CAGATATTATAATTTCTATCTAGGGTAAAGGAAGTTGTCTAAAACACCATAATTTTTTTGCAACCACTCCTAACGAAGGGCAAAAATAGCGGCACATTAAAATATTCAAATGCATTTAAAAGTATAAATTCACTTCCTTATGATATTTCCAAAGGAACCAAAGTATTCAGAATACTTCCATGCTTTGGACCTATTTTGAATTTATATTTTGAGCAGATAAAAACATTCAGAACTGTTCGGCTTACATTCCCCAGAACTCAGTTCAGCAAAATTCTTGAAGTAGGTCCTTGCTGTCTGTTTTCAATGGCTGAAATAATTTATAAAAATATTCTTGTGTGAATGTCTTTCATTATAAGGAGGAATCTTAATCTCTTCTATCCCTTTTGACCTCTTCAGTCCTCCAAGAGGTAATTACAGAGCTCAGAGAGCTCAAAACATCTCGAGTGAGATATCCAGCACAGAAACATCTTATTCAGAGCTGATCTGAAAATTCTGAAGTTCACCTAAATATCTCCATGTTTCCATATGAGTAGCAGTAACTGCTGTTCCTCCTGTAGCTCAGATAATAGAAACTATTCTCTTGTGGATACTGATATATTTGGGTCCAACTCCATTTACAAGCCTTGAACATCAATATAGGAACATCAAAAAGGGAAGATGCTGCTCCATACATTTTCTAAGAGGTTTTTACAGGTACCACCGTCCTCAGGGTTTCTTCCCTGTGAGGGTGGGGAGGCCCTGGCACAGGGTGCCCAGAGCAGCTGTGGCTGCCCCTGGATCCCTGGCAGTATACAAGGCCAGGTTGGACATTGGGGCTTGGAGCCACCTGGGATGGTGGAAGGTGTTCCTGTCCATAGCAGGGGGTGAAACAAGACAAACTTAAGGGTTCCTTCCAACCCAACCTATTCTGCAGTCTTGCGATTCCTCTCAAGCCGCAAAATCCAGAATTAAAGTGCTTGTAAACAGCACAGTTGGAAGATGGAGCATTGATGTCTAGTTGAACAAATACAACGTTAGGGAAAGCTCTGTGATGTCACACCTGATCTAGATAAAAATGCTGCTGCTGCTGTCTGGACAGGAATTGACCACCCCATTGGAAAGTCTGGATACCTCAAGTCAACACTGCTCTGTGCTAAGATCCCAAAAAATTAATTCTTTTATAAAAGACTTTTCATGAGTGTCTGTGCAACACCTGTACCTTCAGCATGAACCTTCACTCTCTGTTTGCTGCATTTTTACTGTCTGGTGGGCAAACAGAAGGTCCAGATGGCTTCACAACAAACCTACCATGTACTGGCACTTCCTCTTCTTTCTGGCCTGAGACCAAAGATGTGAGCACAGTGTGTCCTATTTTAAAATCTCTTTGAACTTTCTGATAGGTTTCAGCACAGAAGAGTGAGACTTTTAAAAATATCTGCATGCTTACCCATATACATGGCAGGCACTTTCACAAACCTCTTCTCACCAGCCATTTCTCACAGTGAAACAGATTCTAGGGGTTATTTCAATCATTAAAGGGGTATTTTCTATCATCAAATGAATATATTCTCTTAAACCTGATGCTCTTAATTTCTAATAGACTCTGGTCAAAAGAGTTGTGATTACCATCTTTTTTTTGATTAAAATGGCATTTCTAAAAACAATCACTTCAGCGTTATAATATAAATAGTACAATAAATTAAGTGTGAGTTCTCATGGCAAATGCTCAAAGTATGGTTTTTCATGAGGATAGAGGAATGATGAAACTTCAGTTTCATTCCGGCTGTATTATATGACTTGGCCATCAATCACCACATCAACTTAACACTGGTTTTCCAAGATATCATTCATTATAAGGGAAAGCCAAGCTGCATACCTCAAACATTAAAAAAAAAAAAACAAAAAACAAAACCAAAACCAAACCAAAACAAATAAACAAACAAAGCCCTAAAAAAACAAAAAAAACCAAAAAAACCCCAAAAAACCCAAACAAACCCCCAAAAATAAAACAACATTTTTCTGTTGCCTTTCCACAATAAAATGCATTCGCAAATCACCCTAGCTTGCTGGATATAACATGACAACTCACATTAGACTTCACTGTATGAAAAAGAGACTCCTTTGAAAATATGCTCCATCAAATCCCTGCATTATGAAATGTGTGTAACATCTACAGGGAGTTCATTTCATGACTGCTATCTGCTGGTATCAAACACCTTGCTTTGGGCAGGTGGCTCTGAACTCCATTTGCAGATGAAATTCCATCTCATGCCATTATTGCAGCACTGGCTAAACATCACAAGGGGACTCAAAATAAAGAAAAAAACCCCAAAACCATATTGATGATGCAATAACTATATTTTGGGGATTTGTTTTTAGATAGTCTGTTGATACTGTTTATTCAGCTAAATCATATGCAAAGATTTAGGGAGAGAAAAAATTGCAGAACATTTGGTGTCATTCTGCCCGTAAGTCTTAAAGAAAGATTGGCACAACTGTACAGCCACTCCTCAATGTCAAAGTCATTACATATATATGCACTGGGAGTGATCTTTTGTTTCTCAAATTATTTTGTCCATGTGCTGTTACCAAATACGTCCCTACTCATGGCAGAGGGATTGGAACTAGATGATCTTTAAGGTCCCTTTCAAGATAAACCATTCTGTGATTCTACAATTCTATGATAACTAAGAAAATTTTCCTCCTAGCTACACTGTTAAATGAAAAATTTCTTTCCTGAAATCGAACTGTGTGTTCATTGTGTAAAACTGAACTTCACAGGTTATCAAAAACCTTGAAAAATATCTTCAAGAAACCACTATCATGTTTTGCAAAATGAAATCACTCCAAACATTAACATTTATCTTTGTAAATATACTACCTTTAAAAATACTTGTCTTCAAGTCTGCTTTTGAAAGCATACAGACTTGTACCAAGGTTTTTCAGAAACAGGAGTCTGTGGAAGGTACCATAATTTCCATCCTTGACCAGGGGAAAAGTTGCTTCCACAATGAAGTTGATAGCAGGAAGCTGATCACTAGCCAGAAAGAAAGCCGTGGAACAGTGGAAATTTATTTTAACAACTTTTCCTTATATTGTGCACATCCACTGACACCTTTGAGTGTATTTCTCAGATGCTACAGACAAGTAGAGAATAAATAGGTCCGCAATATTTCTTTAAAACAGCATGTATGAATATAAGCATGAAGCAGTGCCATAAACATGTCTCTTGCAATCCTCCCTGCTCAAGATAATTATTCAGAGACAATTCCATATTTATGAGAAACACCATTATTTCTTTCTCCTCTCATTTCACAAGATAGAATCATAGAATGAATTGGGTGGGGAGATGTTAAAATCCATCTAGTTTCAGATCCTCTGTCATGGGCAGGGTAGCTGCCACATCAGCACTCAGAGCCCCATCCAACCTGGTATTGAGCAATTCCAGGGCTGCAGAGTCCACAACCTCTCTGGCTAGTGTTTCGTGCTCTAAGGACTCATCTAACTATGAAAAGGGACGTTTCTCTCTCTTTTAGACACACACACACACACGTTTTCATGTTTATTTCCCACCTCTATTTCCCACAACCTGCTGACACAGCTTATTGGTATGCATTCAGTATTATGTCACAAAAACCCCTACAAACAGATATATAGGACAAAATAAAGAAACTATCTGTACATCAGCTTCTGCTTATAAATGAAACTCACTGTCTAGACACCAGGAGCAATGCCACTCTTAATTAGAGCCTAGGCTTCACCCTGCTCTTTCATGTGGCACAAGAGCTCTGTTGCCTTGGAGCTTCTGCCCTATCACACCTGCAGCTTTGAGAGCTTTTTCCTCCTTCAGCCCAAAGACGTGGGCAGCCCAGTTTCCCTCAGTGAGAAGGACAGCACATGTGCCCCATCAAACTGTGCTGCAGGGTGAGCATGGGCTGTGGCTGGTCATTTGAGGCAGATCAAGTGCTACCCAGGGAATGCTTGTAGGACCAAAATGCATATATTATTATCCATTTATGGGAAACAGATGGGTCAGAAATAACCATCAAGTTTATTTCCCAACGTGATCTTAAGCAGATATGTGTGGACTGCTTCCACATTTCTCCATAATTGCTAATGTGAGTTGGGTTTTTTTTTCTCAAAAAATAAAATCCAGATGCTCTAAAATATGGGATTTTATTATGCATGAGCAATAGATGCTCAGTGAAACTTTTATAAACAAAGAATCACAAAAATGGGAATATATAACCAGAGCATTAATAATTGTTTCCTTAGTATTTGCATATTTTCCCCAAAGCAATTTACGATATTTATTTCTTGTAAATTCAAATTTTAAAATGCTCATGAATATTTATTTCCTTTTTTTTTAAATCTATTGTCACAATTTATTCGAGTTATTTTTTTCTACCAACAGATAACTTGGCATTTCATTTTAGATTTTAACACCATGTAGAAACAAGCAAAAATTTCTAAGCAATATACTATCATATCATAAAAAGAAGAGAAAAATAATGAAATTAAATGAAAAACCAGTAAAATCTGGAAGTTGGTGGCGTATCAAGATCAACCAGTTTTGAATGGCTTTAGTTTTGGATTCGTCAATCTGCCTGACACAAATAATTGAAATTTGAGAAACTGAAAGTGTTGGCCCATGTATGAGATGCTCAACTAGTCTGCTGCTGGGAGCTATGGTCAGGTTCTACTTGCTGAGAACTTTCAGAGGGCTTGGAAAGAAAAGTGAGCTGAATGAAAGTTCTAAATTCATCTGGAGGGAAAATTTGCATTCAACAGTACTAAACTGTGGTAGTGCAGTTTTATGATTTCAGTATTCCTTGTTAACAAATGGTTTGTTCCCAGTTTTCCCCTCTCCTGTTAGTATCTCCCAAGGACTGTCAATCCTATGTTCCTCCCCTTGCAGAGAATTTGTTACCACCCCTGGTATTGTCAATCTCCCTTTGCACCACCCTTCCCTCTAGAAAGCTCCCCTTACCTTAGTAGCTGATAGGTTGTTTCAAATGTTACTCCTCCCCGCTACTATACAATTAGTTGTTGTATTTGCCAGTCACCCAACAGCTCCTCCTGTAGTGGATTTCAATTGGTTAGACACCCAACCCCACCTCTGGAAATGTTGCCTCTTATAGGCCCATGAACACAGTGCTTGAGGCCTTTTTGTCTCAGTCCCTTCAGGGAATAACCCTCTGTGGAACCTTGAGCCTAAAGGTCTCCTTGGCTTCCTTGCCTCTGCCCTCGCCTGTGCAGCGTAGCTCTCTGCCTGCGGCGTGCAGGGAAGCTACTGACAGTGGGCTTGCTAGGAGGCTGCCGACCTTGTCGCAGCTCCGGGAGCGCTGCGACACTAAACTGTTCCTGCAGCTTCCTAGAAGTGCATCATGTTTGTGCAGCCACTTAGTAAAAAATATTATAGCTATGTCGAAAGGACTTGGAAATAAGAATGGAGAATTAGAGAGCTTTCCAGTTCTGTCCCTTTTGGAAGCTAGGAAGAGAGTTCCCATGCTTGCACAGGGCTGAGAACACCCTCTCACAATGCTCTGCAAGTACATGCTCTGTCATAAACCCAAGAATGTTTTCTCTGTTCTTAAAGTCATTCCTTATTTGTGGAAAGTCACATGTAGAAATGAAGCAAAGATGAAAAATCTTGAGTTCTCTGGAGTCCTCAGTCCTGAAGCAGAATCCCACATTGCTGTTAACTTTGGAAAAGGAGGTAACAAATTATGACAGCTGCTGTTAAATAAGGAATTTCCAAAATCTACACCTGAGTCAGGAGTCAACCATTCCAGTTCTCCAGGCAACTGAAGAAACCTCTCCTGAAGTTTGCCACAACAGTGTTGTCAGTGAGAAATGGGATTGTATCGATTGTCTTTGTACAGCTTTTGGAGTAAAAGCATCCTCTGGTGTCTGGAGTTTCTGCAGATTTTGTAAACTGACTTGTGACCCATGATGCACTCACATGAACACACAGGAACAGAGATCAAGTATAAAGAAAGGAGACAGAATGATGGCAAAGTGAGACTCTACATAATTTTACAGCTTTCTAAAAATTAGAATGAGATTAAACAGTATTTTTTAAGATGGAAACTGTCCCTTTGACTGGCAATAATTTCGAGAGAGTAGATATTCAAGCCCAGCAAAGGGAGGAAAACATAAGTTGTTAGAAAATTTTCTCTCTCTCTTTCTCATTCCCCTATATGTGTTTGTCTTTCTCCATCCTTTCCCTCCTCTTTCCCTGGGAAATACGGTCTTTTTTCCATCAGCCATGTGAAGTGTAACACTTTGCACTAAGAGAAATAAAGATGGAAAGAAAATGGGAAGAACCAAAGGAAAAAAAGGATACGCTTAGGGGTGAAACACTGATTGACTTCTAGAGCTCCTTATTTCTCACCTTCATCTGTAATTAGCTAAGGTGTCTAGCTCAAACATAAACCTATACAACACAGAGATCTATGCTCAGTCAAGTGAATCCTTTCATGGCAAACCATAGGACTTAAATGTCAGCAAAACACAACATCTGAAAAGGAAAATACGCAGCTTACTGACATTTGCGGTCTTGCTTTTTAAAAATCCTAGCCATCCTTTTCAATTACAAGGAATCTCATTTTTGTTTGCCAGCTATAACAACTGCACAAAAATTGACACTTGCATAAATCTTGCCTAAGTTGTTTGACTGGACAGCTCCACTGATAGTTGAGAAGGTATAGAATGGTTTGTGAATTGAAAAATGGAACAAAACATCCAGGTAAGTGGTAAGAGCTTGAAGGATCCTGAGTGGTCAGACATCCATGCATTCAATTCTCATGTTTCCTATTCAGAAGCTACTAAGGAAAAAAAAAAAAAAAAAAAATTGTTCTCAACTACAGCCTCAGAACTTAAAGCAGCTAGAGTGTTTTGCTTGGGTTTTTTTTGTTTCATTTTTTGGTTTTGTTTCGTTTTTTATTGTTTGGGGTTTGTATGGTTTGGTTTGGGTTTGTTTGTTTGTTTTGTTTTGTATTTTTAATCTCTGCAGCTTTAACTGATCATTCTGATTAAAAAAAATATCCATTTTATGGACTAAGTAAATCACTTTCTCTATGTAATTGTGTTAAACCAACATTATCATCCTTTTCATAAATCAAGTATTTTGATGACACCATTTGGAGGAAGTTTTGTTTAGAACTTCTTAAAAATAGGAAATGTATCGTTTTTTTGCCCAATTCCAATTGCTAGGCAATAGTTGCCATGCAATGTATTATTTAGGCACTAAAATAAATAAGCAAAACCCTGTACTTCCTTATTGATTGCCTGATCACATGGGAGGCACAGAAGGAGGGTCAGAGTTTCAGCATGATCAAAGAGTAAGCTGTTGGTCTTATAGGCCAATCAGGCTAACAAAGTAAATATTTGAGAACAATAAAAACACCTTTTATTCAGGTGCCAGAAATAATAACAGTGAGGTGAATAAGATAAAGTACACCACGATAGTTGGTGCATACTTAGAAATACAGGCAGTTATCTGGTGTATAAAAGCAGTCATGTTCACAGTGCACAGCACAACACTTAAGTGAGATGAAGCAATACTGTTACCCCGTTCCTGCCTTTAACACATGGAGGCCCTTAATGACTCCCAGCATACACAATCATGATTTATGTATTAATGAAATCACCTCTTGGAAAGGAGACACCGTTTCTCACCAGGACAAATGTATAATGTGCGCAGAAAATAGTACAGACACTACATATCATCATAAAAGGGATCTTAAAAGCCAGCAATTCGTTTTCTTGAGTAATAATACCAGCAATTTTTTTTTTCCATAATTAATAAGCAGTCATAGAATCGTACTATCAACCATACAATCATAGAATGGTTTGGGTTGAAGAAACCTTCAAGATCATCATTTTCCACCCCCTGCCATGGGCAGGGTCACCTTTGACTATCCCAGGTTTCTCCAAGCCCTGTCCAGCCTGGCCTTGGACACTGCCAGGGATCCAGGGGCAGCCACAGCTTCTCTGGGCACCCTGTGCCAGGGCCTGCCCACCCTCAGAACCAAGAATTTCCTCCTTATATCAAGTCTGAATCTACTCTCTTTTAGTCTGAATCCATTCCACATCTCTGTCTCGTACGCACTCAGTACTTTGGTGTTATTCAGAGTCTCTCATTTTGCTACTGTTACAGATAACTTCGATATAGAGTTTAAACCATATCTTAACTGTTGAATTTTTTTTTTTATTTATTTATTAGGACAAACATTTTTATCCTGAATGCTTGAAATACTTCCTGAATTCTGGTCCCTGCTGGAGCGCACAGTTCTAGTAAATCAATCAAATGGGGTTTCTACAAGACCAAGTACCAGGTCCTACACTTTGGCCACATCTTAGAGATCTTTTCAACTTAATTGATTCTGTGAATATTATAGACTCCACACAGGAGCTTTCCAGATCTAGAATTTAAGAGTTATAAAGAACGAAGGAATGTCAAGGCCCTCTTCACTAAATTCTATTATCCTGTGTCATGCTCACCTTTAATTTCTGTTCATACTCCCCGTTTATTAATAATATTGCTAATAATATTGTGAATGCAACATGTCATGACTCCTCTATGTTTCAGTGAATGTTGATTTCAAAAAAATTGTGCTCAATTTGGGATTTTTGCTCACACACCACATATTTGTATCTGATTTTTCAGGGCTCCTGTCCAGATGTCTAATAGATTCCTGACAGCATCTATATTTCTAGAAAGGCCTTACTATGCAGTCCCTCTCCAGACAACAGAAAAACTGCAGGAGCTGGAAAACACAAGCTCAGGTGAAAAGGTATCAGCATCACAAGACTCGGGGGAGACTAAGGAACAATGATCTTCCTTCAAGGTACAGTGAGTATCTTGCAGGCGCAAGGACATTTTGAGGATGTAAATATGGAGAAAACTGCCTCACACAAAGGTCAGACAACAAGGTGAAACACCTCTGTCTCTGTAGCCCTGGATGTCTATTCTTTACATCATCCTTCTCTGAAATTTCTTAGTCTACAGAACACAGCAGAAAATCAAGAATAACTCATATAACTTTGAGTAGTGTTGTAGACCATGGAAATGCCATTCTTACCCATGTCTTTCCATGTTAGGGATGAGGTCATTTCATATATCTATTTACTTTATTTCCCAAATCCAATAACTCAGTGTGAAGGGCTTCAAAGCACAAGATAAATGTGTCTGGGCCACAGAACTAATCATGTCAACTGGAAAATAACGGTATCTGCATCATTACCACTTAATGTGTTGGGTAACTCTGAGTGCACCTGAAAGATAATAAAGAGGAGTCAGTATTATTCATATATTTTAATTGCTTCCATTAGCTTGTCTTTTTTTTTTCATTCCTGAGGGCAAAATAGTATCACTTCATTGATTATACAGTGGATACAGGAGAAATAATAGTACAGAATCAAATATTCTTTTAACCACCCGTTGCCATCTTATAGCTATAAGCAAAAGTATAACTTGGCAATAAAACCTATTTACTGTTAAAATTAAAATTGCTTTTAACATTTTTATAGCATGCAAACAATTAAAATAATTCTATCAGGTAGCAGCTGTTCTTTCACACTTGTGGAAAAAGAACAAAGAGAAAAAGTCTGTAGGAATAATTAAAGTCAGGTAACTTCTTGTTCCAAAAAATGCCAAGAAATGTGTTGGTTCTCTGTAAGGGGTGGTTGTGACAGTAATGGAGGTAGGGACAATATAATGAGAGGGAGTTGATAGTTTATGATTCTAGGAAATAATTAAGTCAGTTTTGTAATGTATGTATTTTTTATCCTAGAAAAATAAATCTTGTGGTATGAACATGAAGGCTTCTGGGATTAAGCTGTTAAGCTAAATAACCTCTAGGTTCTCAGCTGTGATGGTACCATGCCACCAGTGTCTTATCTGTTGAGTCCAATTCACTATTTTATTGTGTCTGATGGCATTACTATTCTCACAACATAAAACTGGTTCCCAAGAATTCCAGCACAGGGCACAGGATGAAAAAAAAGTTCCATTTCCTGACCCCTGCTGTCTGCCAGTGGGCACAATAAAACCCCTCCAGGAACAGGATGAACATCAAAAATGTACAACAACCCTGTCTCTGTAACAAAAACAGAGGTCACACTGTGTTCAAGCAGCCTTTCCTACTGAAGACATCCATGAGCATTTAATCTCATGGAGATAATAAAATACAAGAAGAATGAGAAGGGTACTGGAAAAATTAAATACTATAGCTCCATACTGCTTAGAAAAATGACAAATTATAGAATGCTAGTATCCTAGAATGGTTTGGGTTCGAAGGAGCCTTAAAAATCATATAGTTCCAATGCTTTACTATGGGCAGTGACACCTTCCACTAGAACAGGTTGCTTAATGTCCCTTCCAACCTGGCCTTGAATTAGTTTACCTGGTTTTACTTATTTTACCTGCTACTTGTAAACAGGAAAATTTATAAACATGTGCCAAATACTTCTAGAAAAAAAAGTGACAGTGCAATTCTAGATCTTTCCAGCGCTCTTTAATTTATGTTTCCCTAAATGCCTAGGAAGAAACGAAATAGATCAACAACACTGGCTAAACCTGAGTTGAGTCCTTATTCCATTCAAAGAACAACAATTCAGTAGTTAGAGCTGATACACTGGTTTTCTATTTTCTTCCACTCACTCTTTTGGAGAGGTCAGAGTCTGTATTTACTTATTCCAAGGTTCTATTCCCCAGGGAAGGTGTCACAGCCCAAGACTGACAGATTGCATAAAGATTTAGGACAACTCTGTCAGCACATGGCAGGACTCTTAGTGATGTCCTGGGCAGGGCCAGGAGTTGGGCTGGATGACCCTTCTGACTCATGGTATCCTATGATTCTGTGGCACTGTCCCTGCACCAGGGGTTTGCATTCCATTTTTGGATCTCGGTTCCATTATTGCCACAAGACCCCAGTTGCTATGGGAACCTCCCATCTTTGTGCGTAATGAAGGGAGAAATTGGTGTACCTGTGTTGGGTGGGAATGGGCTGAGAGAGGTTGAACCTCTTGCTCAGAAATTTCAGGAATGCTGTGAATGGGCTTGTCTGACTCAAAGCTGTATCAAAACACCAACTTCTTCTGCCCTTATTCTTCTATCCTTGAGAAAATTCTCCTTTGCCTGGTAAACTGGGCAAAAACAATCTCTGCATAAGGCTCCAATTTGATTAGTTTTACTGGTATAGCCTGTGTTTACACTAATGTTGAATCAGTGCTCTCTGCTTTTAATGATTATCTACAGTAAGACAATTAAATTCAGGATCAGTTTGAATCTGAGGCTGTGTAAAATAACTTTTTTTTCTTTGAGCCAAAACCCACCCCAAGTATTACTTGCATTGAATTGTCCACTCAGTCTATCCTAACTACAAACCTCTTAAAACCAGGAAAATTCAAATTTCTTTGTTGTTTTGTTAAGCTGATTGTCTGCACCAGACTGCATCTTAATACCTACATATTAGGTTGTTTTTTTTTTTCCTTACACATAGTAGGGATGAAACAGTTTGAATTATGTAAAATAAATGTATGCTCATAAAATGTAATAATCCATTACAAAACGCTTTCATTTTTCATTTTATTACCATGTTCAAATAATTATCGACCTTTTTTTTTGCTAACCTGAACAAATAGATATCCATAGAAATATTGTATTCCACTTGTGTTATGATTGCAATAATGAAGAAGGGTAAATCAACTTCCTCATATTGTATTTGCATTAAATATTGCATTTGCAGCAGATTAAAAATGCAACCAGAAACCCTATTTTTGATACCTCTATTTTATGAATTATTGTACTTACCAGCATGGAACTTCAGTTGTGGGGGCCATACGCTATGGCTATTTGGTGCTATTCTTGCATGTCACCAACAGAAAAAGAATCCAATAAATGGGTGCTTCTTCAGACACACTTTGAGAAATGTGGACATTTAAGTACTTCAAAACCAGCATTTTCTGATTACAAAATATGACGTGTCTGTGATTGATGTGTGTATTAAAATTAGTTTCTTCAGACAGTTTCAGCCTTTGTTTTCTTTGTTCTTTTCATTGTATTAGTTGGGTAGTATCCCTTCAACCTCAGAAAAGAAAATTTTTGAGGAAGATTTCTTTAGTGTGGTATCCTGAGGAAGTGAGTTTTTTATAGTTCTGCAGCTACATAGGTGTAATTACTTCTCTTTCCAACATCTTTTGAACTGGGCATTTTATAGCAGCCCAATTTAAAAAAACAGAGGTTTCTAAGGAAATTAAGTTTCTACCTTTTTAGTGAAAATGGTGAGGTATAATAAAGAAAAGAGACTGTATTATTTATTAGAGAATCCAGGTACAGAAAGGAGAAAATACTAATATCTTTTTTTTTCTGCTCTGCAAGAAAGTGCTGCCACCTACATCTCAGCCACCTGCTGTGATGAGACATTAAAAATTACAAGCATCATTCTAATTGCTCTCAGAGTAAACATAGATTAAACCAAAAGTAATTCTACATATCAGACCAAATACCTACTTATCCCCAAAACTGATGGTGTTCAATAAAAGACAACTGAGAAAAGGAAGAATACGGTGTTTGCCATTCCAATAACATAGTCTTTGAAATTATGAAAAATTATATCTGGTTTAATTCAAGAACGTCTTTACAAAATAATTTGAGATTGGGCTAAAACTAAGTATGTAGAAATGTATGACATTGACTGGAAGGGTCCTCTAGGGTAAAATCTAACTTAAACTGGTAAGTCTTGGTGCATTTCACTTTTCAGTTTCTGAAGGAATAAAATAAAATCTTTAAAAGCTTATTCATTGTAACTACTGATATATTTTCTACTACACTGGTCTTAAATTATAAAGCTGAGCTCACATGCAAGATTTAACCTGGCTATCCATATTTAGTTTCTATTCTGTTTGCTAAAACAGTCCCATTATTTTAGTCTACCCCAAAAAGATGGCCTTTTCACTCCTCCGATCCTCTGCTCCTGTCTTTCCTGATCAGGGATGTACAGATTGTATTGCATCAGGACTTACCCATCCTTTGTGCAAAGGCAGCAATTCTTTTTTATTGGGAAGGTCTCCCTTGAGCCATGGATCAACATTGCACAAGATTAACTGCTTGATGGATTTAGAGTAAAAATCCTCTCTGTCAAAATTAATTAAAAAATAACTAGTGTCCTTAATACTAACACATGTGCAGAATGACCATGGCAGCTAGAGTTACAAAGATAAAGCTAACAGTTAAAGAATCATCATCAGACTGAGAATGGGTACTAGGACTGTAAATAGTTCGACAAAAACTTTTGAGTTATACTAAACTTGGAATCACTGACAGTATTAGCAAGACCTAAAAGGAAAAAAAAATGCAACATGGATAAGTCAAATCACAGATAGAGAAATAATATGATGAAGTTAAGATTGAAAAAATTATATGTTTCCAAGTATAGGAACTGAAGAGAGGAAATGTATGAATTCAAAGCGGTGGAGTAGTATTTATGCTGCAGTTCAATGGAAAAGTCTTTTTCTTCTTATACAACTGTAATTGTCTATACAAATTGCACTATTCCAGCCCAAAAGTTTTGATTCCCCTCATCCAATCTGAGATAAAATTTCAAGTACAGAAATATCTTTTAGTATACACATATGTATTTCAGTAATTAAACAGGAAAAATACTTCCATTAGGCTCTATGAAAGCACCTGTATTGAAAGTCTACAGGAGCAGGATTTTTTTGCATAGCAGGACCTGGAGGACCCACTCTGAAGCAGCCAGTTCCTGAAGGACTGAGCCCTGTGGGAGGGACCCATGCTGGAGCAGGGGAAGAGTGTGGTAAGGAAGGAACAGCAGAGGTAAGGAGATGACCTGAGCACAGCCCCACTCCTCATCCAACTGTGCCTCTGGTGGGGAGGAGGAAGGGAAGTCAAGAGTGAATTTGAGCTTAGGAAGAAGGGAGGGGGTGGGGGAGAAGGTGTTTTCAGATTTGGGTTTATTTATTATTGCCCTACTCTGATTTGGTTACATTTGTTTAAGCAAATTTCCCTGGTTTGGGTCTGTTTTACTTCTTACAGTAATTGATGAGTGATGTCTCCCTGACCTTATCTCAACCCATCAGCCCTTCATTATATTTTCTCTCCCCTGTCCAGCTGAGGAAAAGAGTGACACAGCTGCATTGGTGGGCACCTGGCACCCAGACAGGGCCAGCCCAGCACAAGATGTCTTAGTAAAGTCCCTGTGTAATTTCAATTGTTAGCAATAGCCTTACTCAGGTGCTAGAACTCTGAATACTGCAAAAAAAAGGCTTGAAAGAGTGGAGGCATTATCTAAATATATTACCCCCACAAACACTCTTCTTTCATTGAATGAAGTAATCAGATCTAAAAATTAAGATGCACCATCGTTATTTGAAAAGGTTTGTTCAATAGCTTCATCTACTTCACTGACCAAAAACCTGAATTATGGCTTCAGATTAGCATCTCTTCAGCTCAAGCTTCACAGCCTTCACTCTGGTGATCCTGCTTAGAGCTGCTGCAAAACACCCGTTTCGTGTTGGCAGCTGCAGTTCTTTTTATGCAGATGCCTGAGAGAGGTATAGAAAGTCAAGTTAATATTTATTCGTATTTATTTTTCTTTGCAGGAAAGGTTGACCATCATTTATGCTTCTATATTTCTCATTCTGTGTCCTTAGGGGAGCAAGCAGCCCTTCTGGTAGGTGATACAGGGATGATCTTAAGGAGAAACAGGATTCTATAACTGACAAATTCCTATTGCCATCTTTTAACTGTTCTGTATGCAGATGTATACAGAATATATGTATAGCAGATTTTCTATGTTAGGGGTTTAGTACTAATGAATCAACACAGCACAGAGGCTTTTTGTTGGTTTGTTGGGATTTTAAAGTGATTTTTTGGATTCGAGTTTCTTTTTTTCTATTATTCTTCCCTCAAAGAATTGCTGGAAGGTACCCAGAAAGAATTAAGTTTCTGAGATTATTAAAAAAAAAAAAAATAATAATAAAGATTGATTAGAACATTGTAATTAGGTTCAGCATGTCATTCAAACCCACTAAAATGCCTGTCTCTTTAAACTAGCCCTTTCTCTGCTGTAACAAAGGAGAAATATGCCTGGTTCTCTTTATCTTCTTTGTTTTATCATCCATTGCTGACAGGAATCATAAAATCACTGAGCTGATAGCAGTAGCAGAGCAACGCTTGCACATCACTCAGAGTTAATGCTCATATAGCTCATACCACTTTGATGCAATTAATTACATATCATTTTTCTATAGCATTAATTGTAGGTTTTCTGTCAAAAGATGTTCTACTCAGAAAAAAAGAAAAAAGTAAAAGCAGCTCTTCTGCTGTCCTCTGAAATGAAATTATGTCATCATGGAGAAAATAGGAGTGCTGTCATTCTTTTCCATTAGGACTCTATGTTTTGATTTTTCATGTGACCTTTTTCTATTCAAAATAAAATGGATCTTTCCTCTACATACAACAGACTTTAGGAATGTAAATTAATTATATTAGTGATACACAAGGAAAGGCTTGCAAGTTCAGTAAATGAGCTCTACAAAGTAAAGATAAAATTTTAACTTATTAGAAAATTATTTAAAGATTTAAAGGCCTTAACCTCTTCTGTTCTAAACACAGTTAATAAATGCCTTTTAATACCAGGCTCTTTAGAAGAAGGGCTGCTACATTTTGCCCTCTCTCAGATGATTTACACGGGTTTTTTAGACTAGTTTCATATTTCTAATTTCAGCCTTAACACCAAGAGTCATGAACCTTTCTTGAGCAATCCTATGCCTTCTTTCTGGTAGAAAAACGTTCATGAGCTGTCATTCATTAAATTAATTCCAGATATTTTTAGTCTTCTCTTCATCTACTAATTTGGAACATTACATTTAAATCAGTGCATATATTTGAAAGATTTTTAAAAGTTCTTAATTCAGAGCTTTGAATCTGTCAGACCAGATTCATCTAAGGATGGGTCTTTTTTGTGGAACTTAAGAATTACATTTCTAGATGCCATTGCATTAAAGATCTGAATCCTTCTACACTGCTGGATTGGTTTTTGGTGTTTTGGGTGGTTTTTTGGTGTTTGTTGTTGTTGTTTTGTTTGGTTTATTTGGGGTTTTTGTTTGTTTGTTGTTTCTCGTTTCTTTTGGTTTGGGGTTTTGGTTGGTTGGTTGGTTGGTTGGTTGGTTGGTTGGTTGGTTGGGCATTTTTTCTTGCAACATGTTCACTCTTTTTTGGGTAGATTAAATTGTAGAAGCAAAAATACCTCTGAGATGCATTTGCATATTAATGTAAGTTGAGAAATACTGGTCAGTTAGCTGTCAATTTTGGTTCATTAGCCATGTTATGCCTCATCTATTGTAGGTAGTTTAATGCTTCATACATTATTGAGAAGTTGATATTTTGTTGTAGGAAAACAAAACAAAAAAAAAAAACCAAGTTTTCTTTCTCCTGACCCAATGTATATTTAAACTCCTTTT
>WEKY01062616.1:41163-75964 GCA_013390045.1 Picathartes gymnocephalus
TTCTTTTAACCAACTACCTTAACAGATTCCATGGATTGGATTTGAAAGTTTGATATGGGAAAAATGACAGAAGTTACATTAGAAAAACTGCCCTGGGCCCCTTGAGGAAAGCATATGTTTCAATGCATTTTGGGATCTAATTTTTTAACTGAAAATATTTTTGTAGTTTCGTAACATTTCGATCGATGAAAGTCGAGAATGGAAATAACTGTGATGAATACCTCAAAATTTCCTTCATCTTTCAAGAAGCTAGACTCCTTCCAGAATACAAACATGGACTTTGACAGCAATAATAACTGAAACATAGCCTTATTTTCATGATATTGACCATTGATTCTTTTGTGACTATGATTTAATTTGTTACCCATTTCTTATTTTATATAAAATACAGTGCAAAGGCTTATAGATATGATATATTGAACAAAAATCTCCTGATATGTGTATATCATTAAATTAAAATGTGGCACCTTGGCATTTGTAAATCATCTCAGTTCTAATGTAAATACAGGTCACTCACTTGTGAAAGGTCTGTTGGATAACCATAGCCATTACTCTCTGTATTCATCAGCCCATAACTTTAAATGCTTTTGGTGCCAGGCCATTCACTCTGAGTTGTCAGTTCTGTGGTTCCATCAGTTGAGAAGAAGTTAACGACTCGCTGAATTAGTCATGTTATGTTTTAGATATTAAGGCCAAACAGCTTTACATAAGCATAGGCTGGTTTATTTTCATCTTTTAAAAAATGACCTACATATGTCTTCCAAAAACAGTTAGATATAGGCTGCCTTCAACCAATTGCAGCTACAGCCTCAATTTTACTTGATTTAAAATAATAAATATTAAGACCTTTAAAAGTGCAAGAGATTTAAAAGTAAATGAGATTAAGACTTCCTGATTTACACCAAAATTAGGATTAATTAAAAATCCAGGCTCTGAGAAGCATATATCTAGGTTTTGCTGACATCTGTTTACATTTTATTAAAAAAAAAAAAAAAAAAAAAAAAAAAGTCTAGTTTTTTGGGCAGTTGGGCATATTTAATTTTTTATGTAATGGAAAAATGCAGAGAATAAGGAGCCAAATTCTTTTCAGAAAAAAAAAAAAAAAAATTAGATTTAAACTACAACCAAAATTACTTTGAGGGTAGTTGTATGTTCCAGCAGGTACTCACAGAGGGTGTGGAATCTCTGTCCTTGAAGAAGTCAAAACTTGACCAAACATAGGCCTGAGGAATGCTTTGCAACAGTTCCCACTCTGTGCAGCAGGTTGGACCAAGTGACCTCTGGAGACCCTTCCAGCCCACGGGATTTAGTGATGCTGATGCCTTATCAGCCTTAAAATTAGAAGCCAAACAAGATTAAAATTAAAAAAATGCATTTACCATTTATTGAAGATCCTCAAGATACACTCATGGTGGAATGCACGTGTGGTATAGGGCTTCAACAATTTTATAAATATAGAAAATTAGCATAATTGACAAGAAGCCCCAATTAGAAGCACAGTTAATGAAGTAATTCCCTTCTTGGTTCAACCCGCACACCAAAGCCTCTCCTTCTGCTTCTAGCCCCACATAGTTTAAATACATGGGAAAGTGGCATTGAAGAATCAGGATTAGAATAGTATTTCAGGAATGTGTTTGTCTAACAAAGCACTGAAGTTAGCTAAAAAACTGTGTAACTATACAATCATTGTCTACAGAGCTATGAATATATGAAAGAGCAAAATTCTCTTGGCATCAGTGCAGTGGGAAGCTGCTGTACCAGTGACTGTTAGGTGCTGAGGGACCACACCAGACAGGGAAATGATTGCTCTGGAATTGTCATATTCACTTGTTAACAATGCTTTTCCTACAAGCCACTTAAAGGAAGATTATTTTGGCCTAACCCTAGATGTTCTTGACTATTTGTTCTTTGTTCACTTTGATCTAGCAGAATTCATGTTTTCTCACCACTTATGCCTGTGTTTTTCCCTTTGCCTTTCACTTCTCTGATGAGAATACAGACTGACACACACTTAAAAAGAAACTGTTCAAGAACAAGGAGATATAATTTAAGTTTATACCCATGTTGCAAACATGATGGTGAATCCATTTTGTGTCAAAACCAAGCAACTACAGCAACTTTAATTACTTCAACTCTGAGCTTCTCTTTTACTGTATCTAAATAGGTTCAAACCTGTGACATTTAATATAAATTCTATAAGAATCTCTTATGCCATGTGTTTACAGTCCATTAATAGTTTTGTATATTTCAGTTAGTTCGTTCCTGTGACCCCCATGTTACTTGGTTCACTCCCATGTCAATCAACCTTGTTCTCCTCCTCTTAGTGAAAGTTGGTCACTCCTCCCTGGTTGTCATTCTTCCCTGACCCCACCTTCCCTTCTAGAAAGCTCCTGGTTACTCTATCTCTTAGAGGTCAATTCAAATGTAACCCCTCCTCCAAAGTTCCCTATTGGTTACGGCTGTTGTCGGTCATTCTTAAACTCCATCCCTGAGAACCCATGATTGGACCCATGCCTTGCTCCTCCCCTGAGCTTCTCCCTGTATAAAACCCCTTGCACAGTTTGTTCTTTGTCCTTTTGTCTGTTCAGACCCTTCAGCAGTGTTTCTTGTCTATAAAACCTGTTGGAACCTGACAGCAAAGGTCTCTCCTGCTTCCTTTGCCTCCACTGGTGCCTGCTATCTTTGCCCTAGTTACTGTTGCTATGGCACTGCCTGCCTCTGTCTGAGGGCGTGACGGAGGGGCTGCTTCAGCTGTTTGCCAGGAAGATGTCTGCTCTCGACGGGGCTTTAGCAGCTGGGCAGCTAAGGCTCACATCAGCTGGCGCCCAGTGTGGGGCTCATCTCTTCAGCCAACAGACGGCCACTTGAAGTGGACATCTTCCTGTGAGGAAAGTGAGTCCTTTGGGTGACTAGCTACCCCTGCGTGTAGCACTCTCCGTTTTGGTGAGACGTGCTTCCAGGGGAGGATGAACAACTCTGGTGAAGAGGAACCGATCCCGGTGGAGGACCTTATCCTTGGATTTAAGTTTCCCTGTGAGTCAACAGATCTTTCGTGGACCTGACCCATTTTTGGTGTGCGCATTCTGTGGGGTCAGTAGTATTTTTTGTGCCTACTTTTGGTCTGGGATTTCCTCTTTATTTTCTCTCTTTTTCCAAGGATTTTGGGTGGAACAAAGGCTGAGTGAATAACGGGTGCTAAATTGTCCTCAGCCCAGCAGGGGATTTATTACCAGGTTGTAGGAATCCTTACAGGGGGAGGCAATAAGTTTTCAAAGGGAGTTATCAAACATTTTGTTCATTGGGTCTTCCTATACTTTCCAAAAGTGACTTTAGAAGATGTCTCTAATCCCTTGTTCTGGGAGCGAGTGGGCAGAAAGTTAACAAGCGTTCGCAATAGTGCAGAGAATTCAGTGGAAAATTTTTTTCCTTTGTATATGCAGCTGTGTGCAGAAGTAAAGAATGTGAACAAAGAAAGTCAAAGGAAAGTACAGGAAGCATCCAAAAGTTCTACCCCCATTTCAAAATCTGTTTCTCCTAACCCCTCTTCCCTCCCGGTTTCTCCTAAACCCTTGTCCCCTAAGCAGGGGAGATCAGGAGATGCAAAATGCCTAAAGGCACAAGGTAGCCACCGACTCCCTGGCTCTCCTTGATCTCCTCAGCACCCTCGCCCAGTCAGAAAGCCGGTGGCTGGCAGGGATCTTTCCCCTACCCTTTCTCCTAATCCTTCTACCCCAGTGGTAAAACCCAAAGTTACTCAAAATGGAGGTTCCAACCCATTTGTTTTAGTGTTCCAAGATGGCGTCAGCCACATGGCAGGGCCCGCCATCTCCTCTTCTTGTCCCCAGAATCCCTTTCTCCTCTCTCCTCCCAATACTTTCCTGCCGCCCACTCCCAATTTCCTTTATACAAACTACTCCTCTCCCTCTTCCCTCCTACCCTGCGGGCCCCTCCTACACTACGTCAGACCCCTCCTCCTATGCGTCGGGACCCGTCCCCTCTACTTTTCCGCCTTAATTTCTGGAATCTTCCCTTAAATGTGGTGTCATTTCTGAGGCTCCCGCCGCTATCTCTGTTAGCTCTGCCCGTCCTCTTCCAACTTCCGGTTCCCATGCCCCTCCTTCTGGTTCCCACCATCCGGAAACTGGAAGTGACAGTCCTGGAGACCGGAACCCGGAACAGGAGACCATTCACTTTGCCGCTCCAGTTCATTACAGCCAGATGAGAGGCACTCCCACATGGGAGTCCTTTTTGCATGCTAATAAGAGAGAGCTTTGCAGCACTCAGAAAGAATTTGGGAGAGATAGTGCTTCCTTTAAAGGCCTCCTTAAGGCCACTCTCTCCTCAATCCCAAACGACATCAAAGAATTATTTACATGTCTCCTCCTTCCAACAGAATTTCTTCTGTGAGAGGACACATGGAATAGGTTGTTAGGGGACCTCCTGACTGAGCTACTGCGAAGTGAGGAAACAAAAATAGATGTTGATGGTTATAGTAACGATATGTAGGAGGCAGGGAGGCAACACACACACGAGGATCATGCAGCAACAGCCCGATTTATTAAGACCTCTTCTCCTTATATCCAGATCAGAAGCACGCGCACTTGATCCTCATTGGTTGAGCTAGCTGCCAGCTGGCCAACTAGCCAATAGCAGCCTGAACCCGTAGCAGCCTGGGCCTGCTCTCCAACGGGCCTTACTGGTAATCATATAACCGATCATATTTCCGTTATAAAGTTGGAATCATTTATAACTGTGCAGCCTACAGGCCAGCTGTAGGCCACCACAGATGGTGATGACCTCACCATTGATCATCTAACTGGTGAAGGGGAATTGGCAAAACCCCAGAAACAGGCTAGATGTATACCAATGCCTGTTCTAAAAAGAACTAAAGGAGCTGCAAATAAAGCTTTTATTGTTTCATTGTTATGCCATCTAAGACTGCCAAGATAAGTTATACCAGCATTAAACAATCTCCACAAGAATCTTTTATAGACTTTGTTGAGAGACTCTGTACAGAGGTCGAAAGGCAGGTGGAAGACAAGACAGCACAGCAGCAGCTGCTCCTGGAATTAGCCTGCACTAATGCAAACGAAATGGGCCGTGCCATAATCAGGAGTATGCCTCTCCATCCTCCACCCACCCTCCAGAACATCATACAGGTGCACTTACATCCTACTGTTCTTGAGCTGGAGTCTTCTGAAAAGAAAGAGGTAGTAGTGATGGGAACTCAAATGGACACTCTTCCAACAATGACACAGACACTGGACTGATCAATTAAAGACTTTATATGTTATAGATTTGGGAAGTGTTGACACACTGCAGCGAAGTGTAGAGCACCAGTTCCTGTATCTGAGGTCCCCAAGTTTCCCAATTCCACCTTACCTCAGTGTTGTGGCGGTTTTTCTAAGTTTATTAAGTTTGGTTTGTTCCATGTATCCCCCTTGTTCTCAGCTGGGTTGTTCCCCCGTCATTCAGCTAAGTTCCTCCCCTGGTTGAGCCTGTTTCTCTCTCTCTCTTGTCAATTCTTCCTGGTCCCTGCCTTTGTATCCAGAAAGTTCCTTCTTACTCAGCTACCCATTGGTTTATGTTAATGTATCCCCTCCTCCTTATTCCCTCACTAGCCCCCTTGTAAGCCAATCCTACCCTTACTCCTCCCAAGAGTTACCCTGATTGGTTCTGTGTCAAACCCCACCCCTGAAAATGTTGAGTTTAAAATCCCCTGTCACTAGCTCTCAGGAGATCAATTGGTGTTGATCCTCAGGGTGACACTCCTTGTGGCCAGATCCCGTAGGTGTAGTCCCTTCAATAGATGTTCCTATTGGATTGACTGCACCTTTGGGGTCCCCCTTGTGCTTTCTTGCTTTCACCCACGCACCCAATCCCTGCACATTCCGTCAGCGGTCCGGTGCTGTAGCCATTCAGCGAGGTCCCACACCTGTGGAGAGACAGTCCTCTCTGGCGCAGCCTTCGCCTGGCCGGGTGGATGATGAGCGGCGTCACCTCAGGGAAACTAAACAATGAGCATGATACCATCCCACGCTCTGATATAAGTGGGGTGGACAAGGACAAGCAAGTAAACACTCTGATTTCTTCTATTAAAATGACCTTACCCAAACGTATTCATTTTAAGTCTAACAGGTGGACGACAGCTCAAGTGACTATCGATGATGACGTAGCACTCAACAATGCGAATGATGTTCTCTTGGTTCTCATTGGAGACACAAAGGCGACTCCAGTAGGGGTTGAAATTATCCCACAGTTGGTAAGGAATGTGTTGGAGGGCCATTTCCTCATGGTGCAGTGTGTTAATCCACCTCTTTTCCTGACAGAAGGCCAACTCATTGCCCAGGCACTGCCTATGCCAAAGAAACTGCTAACAGATGCATGGATTCCATCTATTTGCTGGGCAGAAGTGTTGGGGAAAGACAAGCCGCAGATGGAGTGCAAACTTAACAACAAAGGACATACCATCTTTATTACAGGCATGGTGGATACCAGGGCAGATGTCACGGTCATACCCTCCAACAAATGGCTGTCCAATTGGGAGTTGCAAAATGTCAAAGGCACAGTAACAGGTATAGGGGGTGCACAATTGGCGAAGTTATCTAAAAGCATCATTCAAATTAAGGGGCCGGATGGACAATTGGCCAACGTGCTTCCATTCGTAATGGATACAGAGTTCACCCCATGGAGGAGAGACGGCATGTACCAATGGGGTGCTGAAATCAAGATTCCAAAGACCCCACAAGGTTTTTAATGGCGGCCACTGGGGAGCGAATTACCCAACAGCTGAATTGGAAAACTGATACACCAATCTGGGTAGATCAGCGGACTCAACAAAGAAAAATTAAAGGCGCTCAATGAGCTCGTGGATGAGCAGTTGGCAAAAGGCAACATCATTCCCACCAAGAGCCCTTGGAATTCTCCTGTTTTTGTTACTTGAAAACGGGGAAGAGACAAGTGGCGGCTCCTCCAAGACCTCAGAAAAATAAATAATGTTATTGAGGACATGGGGCCTCTCCAACCAGGGATGCCCTCCCCTACAATGCTCCCCAAAGACTGAAATTGGCCATTCTTGATATAAAAGACTGCTATTTCCAAATTTCCCTGCACCCGGCTGATGCTTGATGTTTTGCTTTCTCTGTACCATCAATCAATAGAGAAGATCCCATGCAACGTTATCACTGACGTGTGTTGCCCCAGGGCATGAAGAAGAGCCCTACCATATACCAGTTGTGAGGGACAGTTCATCGAAATGTTTAGAGGTCAATCAATTGTTAAGAAAGTTTAATTGTTGTCAATTACTAATGAGAATTAGTTTTATTAATTAACCTTGTGCTAGTTGCCGTTGGTCCTTGTCATTTATTCTATGTTGTTTGAAGTTAATCAATTTCATGTTAGTTATTCATTGTCACCTGTCTCCTTGTACCGGCCTAAGGATGACACAAAGAAATACGGCCTCTACCGTATTTCCCAAAGAGGGGGGGGACACTGACTGAAGTTTTAGAAGCCACCAAAGGCTGATGACATAATGATAGAGACTTGGTGTAAGCCTATCAGGATATAGGTACATCTTGAATCCACCAATAAAAAGTGCACCGGTCTCGATCCGCCTGATAGCCAATCAGCAGCTGGATCCTGGGCTGACCAATCAGGCAAGACCACCAAACAGGATAAAAGGCGGTGCACTGGACACCTGCTGCCCTGCTCCTGCATCGCCTCCTCCGAAGACTTCAGGAGCAAGTGGAGCCTCGAGGACTTCGGATGGCGAGTAGCAGCAGCCTCCGCCCGGACAGCGGCGCCGAAACCACCCGCCGGCAACGCGCAACTGGAGCCAGCAACGAGCCATACTCCTGGATACCAGACTGATCAGCGCCACGAGAGCTGAACCCCATACAAGCACCCCAACAAGGCCTAAATAAAGTTTTTAGTTAAAAGCTGAAGTCCACCGCCTCATCTATCACAACTTGGGGACTCATCTGGGATAGGCCATGCCCAACAAGGGACGCCACTGGAGGCCGGGATGGCTACCTGCCCTCTGTGGGCCCTCAAGGGAGTCAGTGCCTATCCTGGACGCCGAAGAAGGCCTAGGAAGAATAGCCCAGTTGGTGAGTCCCATCCGGTGGCGGAGGTGGGAGGCGAGCGATTGTCTGTGTGTGTGAGACGGGGGCCGCCAGCTCGGGCCCCCAAAGTGAGAGTGGACCTCCGAGTACCACGGTTCCAGACTCCCGCGAGGAGGCCGGCTGGGAAAGGAGGGAAGCGTTTGAGAAGGGTGTGAGTGAGTCGCCTCCTAGGGAAGGTACCCCCGACGAGGGTACCCTGGGGTCCCCTCTATAGGTTAGTGCAGGCATTAACCTAGGACCCCGGGAGGGCACAGAGGGGTTCCACTGAGGCTTAGTCAGTGAGGCTTCAGTGGGGCCTAGTGAGTCAGTAGTCCCTGGCCGTGGAGGGTTACCGGCAGTAGGGTGTAGTCCCCCGCAAGAACCTACAGGGCCTGCGCACGCAGGGCTGTAGGGGTTGGTGCCTGTGGCATGCAGGCAGGGACGGACGCCTCCCGGAGTCCCTGTGGGTGAGACTGGGGTGACCTACACAGGTCTATGTCAGTAGTGCCGCCGGGGCCCAGCGTAACCAGCTGAGGCTGTTAGGGCCAGCTAGGCCGGGGAGGGGCCCACCATAAAAGGTGAGGGTAGTCAAGGGCTTCGGCTCCCCTGGGAGAGAGGATCGATTGTAGAGATTCAAGGCCACAAGGGCCCCCTTGGAGAGTGCGGTTATTGGTCCACCCGAAAGGCCACGCGGTGGGAAGGAACCACCATAAAGAATATTATTCTGCGAAGTATTTTGAGTGCATTAAGTTAGTAAAGGTTTAGTTATCAAGCCACTAGGGATTTTTGTGTTACTGGTCAGCTAGTTTAAGTTTGAGTAAAGATATTAAGTTAGTAAAAGTTTAGTTATCAAGCCACTAGGGATTTTTTTTGTGTTACTGGTCAGTCAGTTTAAGTTTGAGTAGAAGCATTAAGTTAGTAAAGGTTTAGTTATCAAGCGGTTAGGAATTCTTGTGTTACCTGTCAGTTAGTTTTAAGCTCCGGTAAAAGACACCTTAAAACTTAGTTAAGCTTGCCGGTAGGAACCAAGAGTGTGAAAGGAGTGTAAAATGGGTCAGTGTCACAGTAGATCAATAAGAAAGCCAAAGAGCAAGCAGGGAAGGAACATCCCTCCTAGAAGCCCGCTCGGAGAGTTACTAGACATATGGGAAGAGTGGGAAGTGACCACCGAATTAAATAAAATAAAAATGATATCGTATTGTACTGAAAAATGGCCCAAGATATTACTAGAAAAAGAAACTAACTGGCCATGGTACAGTACCAGGGAAAGATGGATGATAGAACTATTAAAACAACATTTAAATGATGAAAACCCCAACAAAGAAGAAGAAATGTATGTAGAATGCTGGCTTACGTTTAGTAACATAAAGGGGAGGTCAGAGATATATAGACTAAAAGGAGGAAGAAAAAAGAAAGAGGATGAGGTTAAGGAAGAAGAAGAAGTAAAGCCAAAACCTTGAGACCCCCTGGAGAACCTACCCCTGCCAGTGTTACCAACTGTACCCCCACTGCAGCCCTCCCCTCCATCCAACAAACTACCACCTCCTCCTTATTCCCCTTCGGGAGTTTCCCAATCAACATCACCTATTTCATCAGCAGTTTTATCTCCTGCCCCCGAGATTGTTGCGGCGGGTGTTTCCAATTTCATGTAAAATTGTTCTTTGTACCCCCCTTTGTTTACAATTGGTTTCTCCCGTTCTACCCCAGCTGATTGATGTATGTCCCCTCCTGCAGTTGCTGTCTCCCTCCTCCTTCTCCCTTGTCAATCCCCTGTAACCTTGCCCCTTCTACCAGAATGTTCCTTGTTACTAGATTGTTGGTTGGTTACTTTGAATGTATCTCCTCCCCCTGATTCCCCGATAGGTTACCCTATGTGTCTATTCTGTTGCTGTATCGCCCTAGAGATCTTCTTATTGGTTCTGAGCTAGTCACCACCCCTATTCTCCTCCCCTTATAAAATCTGTGTTCTCTGTAGCTCGGGAGGCCACTTGGCTCCGGTTCTCAGTGAGGTCACTTGGTGTCTCATTGGGGATGGTTCCTTGTGGCTAGGGCTGCAGCTGTGCCCATCAGATATTAAAGCCTGTCTGGTATAACAGCCTGCAGCTCCTCCTTGTTTTCTTTTGCCTTCCTGGCACAATAGAAATCGCCCTGTGCTACCTACCAGGCACAGTGTGGCACCCTCTAGAGAGGCCACCCAGAGACACCTCCCTATTGCTGCCACACTGGCTGTGTCGGGCCAGCTGGCGTGCTGCAGATTGGCGCCCAATGTGGGGCCCCCTCACATCTCAGCATCATGTTGAGAGTGAGAGGAAGCTCTTCGGAAGAAGACATCCTTTTGTATTAGGCAAAAGAGTAAGTCTGTGGGCGGCAGTCTGCCCTAGTGTGAGCACTCCGCATTCTAGTGGAGGTGCTCCCTACGGAAGGACTGGCAATCCTTAGAGCAGATCGGTCCTAAGGAAGGACTTAATCCTAATTGCTTTTTTTTGAATCCCTTTGGGGGTGAAGCCATGGACAGCAAGGGACCCATCGTTGCTGGTGAGCCTCAATCTCTTTCCTTTGGGGTGAAGGGAGAGTTGGGGTGCGGGGTTTCAAAAGCCTTTTGCTTTTAGTTTCTCATTTTCACAGAATTAAGGTAGAAGGCAGGCTGACAATAGGGAATACTTTGTCAGCTGCCCAACAAGGAGTTTACCTCCAAGTTGCGTGAGTCCTTTCAGGGGGAGGTTGTAAGTTTAAGAGGGGATTATTAAAATGTTTTGTTTGCTGGATTTTCCTTTATTTCCCTAAAGTGACAGTTTTTGATATTTTGCAACCCTTATTCTGCCAGCAAGTGGGAAGGAAATGACATGCTGCTGGAATGATGGGGATTTGTCGATGGAAAAGTATTTTCCCTTACTTATGGTAATATATGCAGAAGTCAAAAAAGTGGTTACAGATAATGGAGGGAATAAGTTGGTTTGTAGTTCTTCCCCAGTTCAAGTTTCTTCCCCAACCCCTCAGACCTTCCCTGTTGTTCCAGAACCTTCTTCCCCTACATTGAGCAACTCGACAGCAGTAGCTCACCCGAAGATGGCGCAGGGTAAAGTAGAAAGCCCTGACTCTCTTGGTGTTGCTCAGTCCCCTTGCTCTGTTCGGAGGCCAGTGCTGAACAGAGAGCCTACCCTTACTCATTTTCCTAAACCCTCTTCCCCAGTTTTAAATCCTAAAGTTGTATCAGACATAGGTTGTAATTCAAATTCTTATGTTAACCAAAATGCAAGTCAGTTGTTTGTCCCTCAAAATGGCGGAGCCTCAATAATTTCATCTGCGCCACAAGATGGCAGAGGCCATGTGGCGACGCTCGCATTTACCCGTCTTCTTCCCAGAATCCCTTCCTTCCTCGGTATCCCAACCCATTTTTGTCCCCTCCTACCTATTCCCCGCCTTCCCTGTGAGCTCCTCCCAGTGGGCTGGGTTACTCCTCCTACTTGTCAGGCCCCTCCCCCCTGATGTCGAGCTCCACCCCTTCTATGTTTACCCCTCCTACCTCTAGCGTCATCTTCCCTTCCGCCCCCGTCTCCACCCCTTTCTCTGCTGGCCACACCGCTGAGCTAACACTTCCGACTTCCGGTTCCCACGCTCCTCCTTCCCGTTCCCACGCTGTGGAGACCGGATGTGACAAACCAGGAAACCAGAACCCGGAACTGGAGGCTGCTGCTTTCATCACTCCAGTGCTGGAGTGGGAATGACCAGAGTTGGAACAGGCATAGTTGGAATGGGAGCTGGAATGGGTGGAACCGGAACTGATGAGACCAGAACTGGTGGAGCTGGAGCTTCCTCTGTGGTGATCTGCTCCACAGCCATGATGTTGGTAGCAGTTTTTGAAACAGGCCTGGCAATCAATCCCTTAACACATTTGTACAGCAGCAGCAACCGGACGATGATTAGGGAAAGTCCAATAATGGCCTTGATAATAAATACAATCCAACTCTTGATTCCGGTGCCAGAAAATAGATTTTGAACTCAGTCGTTGGTTTCCACATTTATCTCTTGGATTGTGCCTTGGATTTTCTGTATATGAGCATGGATGCTCTTACTATGATCTGATAAATTAAAACAACATAACCCCTGAAAATCCTCACATCCATGCCCACGTGCCAATAACAGAAAATCCACTTCAACTCTTAGTTTTAATATGGCTTTTTGGTTGCTCGTCTTCAAGGAGTTCCCTTAAGGCTTCAGAAGTAACGTTCACTTGCTTTGCCACCCAGCACTCTAGGTGACCCAATTCTCCTAGAGCCTTGGCAGCTGCCACCCAGGGCAAGAAAATTGACACTGCTGTACGGTGCAGAGGGGACCAATGGTAGATTTCTGAATTGCATGTCTCGTCAAAATTTTCGTAGGCCAAGATTGGTTTATGTTTGGTTTGTCTGCCAATTCGTTTTGGGTGAGTCAAATTAGTTCTGCGAATTTGTTGATCCCACTCCTTAATTTGGGTTTTGTTGGGGGTGAACAAGGACAATTTGCCTAAAGTACATGGAGCTCCATAAAGATGAGAGGGGAGGCCCTGCCAAGCCCTCTTCCCACAAATCAAAAATGTATTATCTTTAAGAGCTTTGGGGATGAGAAGGGAGGTGGTGACAGAGTTGTCATGTTTGCTGCACCAGAGTTGGGGGCCAAATTCAGGGGTACGGGCACAGATATCGAGGAGGGGTAGGCCTTTAAAACGTGGGTCATTACTAATCCAAAAATTAACACAATATTCCGTGTGGAGGGTGGTCATTAAATGGAGCTCTTGGGGTTCCATTGGGAGATCAGGGAAACCGGTAGCAGCAACCTTGATTAGCTGGGATAACGGGTTTTCAGGAGGGGGAAGGACTGGGGAAACGTGTTCGATAATCATGGAATAATTTTCTTTGACAAAGGGGATCCCCATTAGACAGGTAGAAAAGGGGTTGTCTACTGCCTTGGTTGAGAGACAAAAAGCCGGCTGCTTTAAGGTATCTGCCAGGTGCACCCATACGTTTTTTCCTGGCTGAGGCACAATCCAATTGTGGCGATATGGCACACAGGTGAGAAGCAGAAGAAAAATGAGCAGGGACATGATGGTGGTTTGTGTAGTGATTTTTCTGAAAGGAAAAGGAATAAAATCATTATAAGACAGGGGAGTACAAAACTTATTAACCCTCTAAAATAATAATAAGAGCCATTAGACACTTCATGAGATCCCTTCTCTCCTTGATCTTCCTTTGGCTCTCTTCTGGGTCCATGTCTTGGGCCAAATACTGAAAAGGCATCATAAATAATTAACCATGTGTAACAGATCAAAAAATAAAACAGGATCAGGAAACTCTGGGTCCAGGTCTTTCTTTCTTCTCTTCCAGTCTTTCAGTGCAAAATCCCATACGCCCAAAGGGGGTGTTTGCTCCTCGATACAGGAGAGGCTGATGAACGTCACCTGTGGCTTGACCCATTTTTTAGGGATCCACTTCAACCCCTTGGGGGTGGATATGCAAGCGTATCCTCTACCCCAAGTGATCAATTGAAATGGTCCCTGAACCTGTTGAGTTTCCGGGTCTTTTACCAAGACAGGGGGTCATTCACCCAGGGGTTATTGTTTACTGGTGGCAAAGTGCTTGAGGATGGGTGGATCACTGTTATCTGAGTAAACATTCAAAAAATTGATTGTGAACAGCGCTTTAGCCAATCTCAAGTTCGGTGGTGACAATTTATTACTGTTCTTCTGATGGCATAGAACTTGCTTTAGTGTCTGGTGTGCCCGCTCTATTATTGCTTGCCCAGTGGGGGAATGGGCAATGCCCAATTTGTGTGTAATACCCCATTCCTGCATGAATTCCTCAAATGCCCTGGACTTATATGCTGGGCCGTTGTCCGTTTTCAATTCCCTGGGTATCCCCAGCACAGCAAAGGCTTGAATAAGATGTTTTTGAGCGTCTGTCGTCTTCTCCCCAGAGTGGGCGGCGGCAAATATCACAGCCGAAAAGGTATCAATAGAAACATGAACATACTTTACTCTTCCAAACTCCGCTATATGGGTAACGTCTGTCTGCCATATTTCACAGCTGTCAAGCCCTCTGGGGTTAACCCCAGAATCCAGCGATGGAATTTGGTGGGCCTGACAGCTGGGACTTGTAGCCACAATAGCTCTTGCCTGGTCACACTTAAGATGGAACATGCAGACCAAGGCTCGAGCATTCCGGTGGTATTTGGCATGGCTAAGCTTAGCTTGTTGGAACACATCCGGCAGGGTTACCTGCTGGACGGGTGCTGCCAGAGTGTCTGCCCTTCTGTTACCTTCCGCAATGGGGCCGGGTAACTCAGAGTGTGACCTCACATGCATCACACAAAAAGGTTGCTTTTGGTGGGAGATGAGGTAAACCAGCTTCGAAAGCAACTTAAAAATCTCCTGGTTAGACACCTCCCCTATGCATGCTTGATCAGCCCTAGACACCACTCCTGCCACATATGCCGAATCGGTTATCAGATTAAATGGCTCAGAGAATCTCTCAAAAGCCCTAACCATGGCTGCTAATTCGGCAACCTGGGGAGACCCCAGGACTGTCTGGACATCAGACTCCCACTCCTGAGTCCGAGGATCCCACCAAGTCACGATGGACTTATGGGATGCTCCTGAGCTGTCCGTAAACATGGTTAGAGCTTTGAGGGGCTTTCTACTTTGAATTTGCTTACAAATCAATTTAAAATTGACATTAAATAATTTATGTGCAGGATGATGTACAGAAAGTTGTCCTGAGAAGGAGTCTAGGGCGATCTGTAATTTGGAATTTGTTTGCACAAGATAGTCCAAATCCTCTCTAATTAGGAGAAGGTAGATGCATGCGATGTCAGACCCCGAGAGGGTGTGCACTTGAAGCCTGGCGCGCATGATAAGCCTAGCCATGGCCTCCTGTGGCAGGGGATACTCTTGGGGACATGGTGAGGGAGGAACACCCACTCTATGATCAAGAGTGAATCCCTCTGCCTCTTGTCCCACTGGAATATCAAGGCACATAGATATGGCATGTTACCTAGGATAACCAGGTAGAAGGACAAATCCGGGAGATATCAGTGTGCTTGCTTACTAGTGATTGAATTTTGAATTCTTACCAATGCCTCTCTGGCCTCTGGGGTTAGTTGCTTTGGAGTATCCAAATCTTCTTTGCCCTTTAATAAATTAAAAATCGGGGCCAGTTCTTTTGTCAATATACCCAACCAAGGACAGATCCAGTTAATAGAGCCACACAGCTGATGTAGCTCTCTCAGAGTCTTCGGGTCTTCGTTTAACTGTAGGCTCTGCAGGACAACGGTACGATCAAAAATTTTTAATCCCAGATATTTCCAGGGTGGGGTTAATTGAAGTTTTTCTTCGGCAAGCTGAAATCCCTTCCGGGCAAGGGCTTGCTTCACCAGGCCTAAAACCTTGTCCAGTTCCTGAAGCACAGTCTTTGGAAGCACAGACTAAAATGTCATCCATATAATGCAGGATGACGACATGACTCATTGCTGCTCGGACGGGAGATAAGATTTTAGCAACGTACCATTGGCAGATCGTAGGTGAATTCTTCATCCCTTGCGGGAGAACTTACCAATGGTAGGGTTGCATGGGAGCCTCTCGGTTGATGGAACGCACTGAGAAAGCAAAATGCCTGGCATCGGCAGGGTGAAGGGGAATTTTAAAGCAACAGTCCTTTATATCTATTACTGCCAATTTCCAATTTTGTGGGAGCATGGTTGGGGAAGGCATCCCTGATTGAAGGGGTCCCATGTCCTCAATCACTTCATTAATTTGGCACAGGTCGTGAAGCAGCTGCCACTTGTCCTTTCCCCATTTTTTGATTACAAAAACAGGGGAGTTCCAAGGGCTATTCGTAGTGACGATGTTCCCTTGTTCCAGTTGTTCCTTCACGAGTGCGTTGAGCGCACAGAGTTTCTCTCCATAAAGCGGCCACTGATCCACCCACACTGGGGTGTCTGACTTCCATGTTAACTGTTGGGTGGTGCGCTCCCCAGTGGCTGCAATTAAAAATCCAATTCTGATTGAGGGATTACCAATTTTGCACCCCATTGGGACATGGCATCCCGTTCCCACAAGGTAAACCCCGTGTCCATCACAAATTGTCTCACTGTGGCCAATTGACCATCTGGCCACTTAATTTGTACCATGCTCTTAGAGTGTTTGGCAAATTGGGTGCCCCCAATACCCTTGACCATGCCTCATTTCTTACCAAACATGAAGCTATCTCTAGCCCCACCAGAGTAGCCTTAGTGTCACCAAAGATCAGGAAGGAAATGTCCTGGGTGTTCTCTAGGACTGTGTCGTCTGTTACTCTTACTGGAACAGTGATCCACCTGTCGGAGACACAATGTTGATTAGACAGCAGAACTACTTGACATGAATTAATTAACGTCAGAATATCTGTCTTTCTGTCTTTAGCCACCCCACTTGTGTCACTGCGTGAGGTGGTGCCGCACTCATTCTTTAGTCTCCCGATGGTTGATCTTTAGGGAAACTAGGTCCCTGCATTGGCTGCTGCTGCTGTCTCTCTTGGTGTCTTTTACAGTATTTGGCCATATGGCTGTCCTAGGCTGACTGTATGATGCTTTTATCCCCATTTCATCTGTTTAGCCCAGAAATAAGTTTTGCACCTTTAAGACAAGACCTGAGAGCAAAGGGGGTAGAAGGAGAAGCAAGCGGTGGAACATCTGAGGCAGTTGTTTTCAAAACATAGAGATAACACCTTCAGCATTCCTGTTCCTGGACTCAGAGTTGTCTGCACAGACAGTGGAGAGCTCTCCTTTAGTTTTCCCCCTCTTTTGTTTTTTTTTTTGGTTCAATTTTTTTTTTATTAGCTGAGACCAAAGGTTTTTTTTTGGACTGTTCTGCTATTGTTCGATCCGGGGACACCAGGACCATCACACGGAGTGGGGGGGCTCCCCCCAAGCGGCACTGCAGCCGGGGCACCGGGCCCGAGCCTCGGAGAGAGAGAGACTGAGAGAAAAACCAGAGACACACCCACGGAAAAGACTTTTTCTGGGTTTACCATCTCTTCGGAACGGCAGGAGGTTTTGTTGTTTGGTGTTGTTCATTCTTTGTGCTTGTGGGTGTTTTGTTTGTTGAATAAATAGTTTTTTCCACTTTTCTCCAAGGAACTCTGTTTCCCGAACCAGCTGGGGGGAGCGGTGGCTTGGATCTGCTTTCCTGGGGGAACCCCCTGAGGAGGTTTCCTCCCAGATTTGCCCTAAACTAAGACAATGACCCTTCTCCCCTCATACGTAACAGGTAAGCTCTCCTCTTGGTTGATACAGCTGTCTTCTGTCAACCGGAGTGATCTCCATCTGATCCTCATACAGCGTTGGCATGGCTGTCTTCTTTTTAATAACTGTCATATCCAGTGGAATCTTTATTCATACATGCCTCCATGATTTCCCTGATGGTTGGTGGAGGGTACTGTGGTAGATTCTGGATGACAACTTGACAAGCATCATTTGCATTATGTTGAGCCAAATCTAACAACAACTGTTCTTGTGTACTCTTATCAACTACTTGTCTTTCAATTTCAAACTTTAACTGTCAGACAAAATCAACAAAGGACTCAGTGGGTAAAGGTCTTATCTGGGTGTATGGAACTTTTGGGATCTTTGAAGGCATGATGTTGAAAGCTTTCACTGCAGCCTGCTTGATCTTATCGAGGACCGATGCTTTAAGACACCGGGCCTGCTCCTGAGCCAGGGCTATCTCCCCCTCACCACGCACATGATCGATGGTGATCTCATCACCATCGACATCTTCTTTAAACTCCTCACTGTGCAAAAGCTCAGAAAGGAGGTCCCTTAACAACTTGTGCCATCACCCTTCCCACAGCAGATATTCTGCTGAGTCCAGGAGGCACAAGAAAAGCTCTTTTAAGTCATTTGGGACCAACACATTTGAGGAGATAGTGGCCTTTAGCAACCCTTTAAAATAGGCACTATCTCTCCCAAATTCTTTCTGCGCCTTGCACAGCTCTTTAATTTGCGCATGCAAGAAGGGCTCTCAAGTGGGGGCCCCTCTCATCCGGTGATAAGACACCGGGGCGATAAAGGGAGCAGCCTCTGGTTCCAGGTTCCGGTTCCTGAGCATGTCACATCCGGTTTCCATAGCGTGAGAACCAGAAGGAGGAGTGTGGGAACCAGAAGTTGGAAGGGATGGCTCAGGGGTGTGGCCAGCAGTAAAAGGGGTGGAGACTGGAACGGAAGGAAAAATAACCTCAGGAATAGGAGGGGCGAACATAAAAAGGGTGGAGCCCAACATCAGCGGGGAGGGACCCGACGTGAAGGAGGGGTGACCCTGCCCACTGGGAGGAGCTCACAGGGAAGGCGGGGAATAGGTAGGAGGGGACAAAAATGGGTTGGGATACCGAGGAAGGAAGGGATTCTGGGAAGGAGAAGGTAAAATGGCAGGCTCTGCCACATGGCCTCTGCCATATTGTGGCACAGTTAAAATTACAGAGACACCGCCATTTTGTGGGACATACGAATTGTCAATATTTTGATGAGCGAACAAATTTGAATTTAAATTTCTATCTGGTAGATTTTTATAGGATAAAACTGGGGAAGAGGAATTGGGAGAACGGGTAGGGGCAGGTTCTCTGCCCAGCACTGGCCTCCCGACAGAGCAAGGGGACTGGGCAGCACCAAGAGAGTCAGGGCTCTCTAATTTGCCCTGTGCCATCTTAGGGCGAGCTACTGCTTTCAGGCTGCCCAGTATAGGGGAAGAAGGTTCTGGAACCACAGGGAAGGTCTGAGGGGTAGGGAAAGAAAATTGAACTGGGGAAGAACAACCCAAATTATTCCTTTATCCGTAATCAATTTCTTCACTTCAGCATAAATCAACATAAGTAACGGAAAATATTTCTCTACAGATAAATCCCCGTCATTCTGGCAGCAAGTCATTTTCTTCCCTACTTGCTGCCAGAATGAGGGGTGTAAAATATCAAAAACTGTTGTCTTAGGAAAATAAAGAAAAATCCAATGAATAAAACGCTTTAACAAATCCCTTTTAAACTTGCAACCTCCCCTTGATAGGATTCCTGCAACTTGGAGGTATGCTCCTTGCTGGGCAGCTGACAACCTATTCCCCATTGTCAAGCTGCCTTCTACCCTAATCCCCTGAGAATGAGAAAATTAAAAGAAAAGGCTTTTGAAACCCCAAACCTCCAACTCTCCTCTTTCACCCAAATGGAAAGAAGTTGAGGCTCACCTCACAGCAATGGGTCCCTCGCTGTCCACGGCTTCACCCCCAGTGGGGCTCAAAAAACAAAAGCTTCAGGGATTAGGTTCCTCCGTAGGACCAGTCCACACTACGGGATTGTCGGTCCTTCCCTAGGGAACACCTTCAACCAGAAAGCAGAGTGCTCACTCTAGGGCAGACTGCCACCCCAAGACTAACACTTTTGCCGCTTGCAAAAGGATGTCTTCTCCCGTGGAGCCCTTCCTCACTCCCAACATGGTGCCAAGATGCGAGGGTGTCCCACGTTGGGCGCCAATCTGCGGCATGCCTGCTGGCCCGGCTCAGCCGACGTGGCAGCAATAGGGAGGTCTTCGGGCAGCCTCTCTAAAGAGTGCCACTCTGGGCCTACTACAGCTCTCGGCGATATTAAAGGTGCCATGGAGGGTGAAAGAAGACAAGGAGGAGCTGCAAGCTGCTATACCAGAACTTTAATCTCTGATGGGCACAGCTGCAGCTCTAGCCACAAGGAATGTCTCCACAGTGGGATAGCTCCAAGTGGCCTCAGGAACAACAGAGAACATGGGTTTTATAGGGGGAGGGAAACAGGGTGGAGATTAGCTTAGGTCCTATAGGGAAGTCTTAGGGGTGGTCCACCCACATAGCGGACATTAAGGGAAACCAATCTGGGGACCAGGAGTAGGAGATACAATAACTTTAAACCGAGGAACAGGGAACATTCTAGTAAGAGGGGCAAGGTCACCGGGGACTGACAGGAGAGAGCGAGAAGGGAAACAGCAAATAGGGGAGGGGACTTACATCAATCAACTGGGGTAGAAGGAGACACCAATTGCAAACAAGGGGGGTACAGAGAACAAACCATGTTACATTAGAACTTAGAAAAACCTGCCACAGGAGGGAAAGGACTGCATCCCTAGTGCGTATCCACAAATATCAATCTAAAATGTGTTGACCTCACTCAGTTGGACAACTGCCAGGAAAGTAGCAAAAGATACTGGATTGGAAAAAATACTGCCAATTACAGGCAAAGACTGTATGGAGAGTACCCTCTAAGGGAAGAATGCATTTGTTTCGAACACGACTTCAGAAAGGGATACGATCAGGGAAGAAGGGATTTAGTAAAAGAAAAAGAGATAGAACCCTTAATAAAAGAAAAAGGTGATCTGTTAATACCACCGGGTAAAAATTTGTTTATTGACCTGGCAGAAAGAATCAGTCAAGAGCTAAACTTAACAAATTGTTGGATCTGTGGAAGCACCTAAACTGCCAAAGTATGGCCCTGGGAAGGGATAAGTTTAAAGCCAATAGAAATACTAAAGTGGACCCTTATGAAGAAAGGAGAAATAGCTACTGGAAAAAGAGGGAAAGAACAGTGGCAGTTAGAGAACCAGGTAACCAGGGAAGAATGTATAGCCAGGGAAGGGATTGTGTATAGAACATCAGTGGGGAAAATGGCATGTAACCGAAACATCGAAGTAAAGTACCCAGTCCAGAAAGGAGTACCCAAAATACCCCATAAGTATTGGTCCACCAAACAAATAGGGGAAGGATGTATTTACCACAAAGATCATGGATTATATGAATGTACTAGCAGACGAATAAACCCCTTTTGGGGAATAGATGAGACTTCCAAATATTGGAAATTCCCAATGACCATCAATGAAAAATTTTGGAAAGCCCTAGAGAATTTTTTTTGGATCTGTGGGAGGTATGCTTACACCAAATTACCAAAGGACTGGTCCGGCAGCTGCACAATTGGAGTGATAAAACCAGCCTTCTTCCTTCTCCCCAAAGGAATTGGGTCAAGGCTAGGGATCCTGATATATGACGATTTGGACCAATCTGGCTGAACAAAAAGAGAGTTAATTGATATTGGCAGAACACAGAGATGGAAAGATAAAATTTGGACCCCCCAGGAAATAATTCGAACATACGGGCTAGCGACCTGGGCTCAAGATGAGTCTTGGGGATACCAGACCCCTATATATATGTTAACTGGATAATTCGGCTACAGGCAGTGCTCGAGGGGATAGCAAACCAAACATCGGAAGCCCTTGATGAAATAAATGAACAGCTAACCCAGGCTCGAATGGTAGTTTATCAAATCAGACTGGCTGTGGACTACCTCCTGGCAGATGAGGGAGGAATTTGTGGAAAGTTCAACACCTCGGAGTGCTGCCTAGAAATTGACAACCAGAGTGCAGTCATTAAAAATATCTCACAAGAAATCCGGAAGTTGGCCCATGTTGGGACACAAAAATGGACCCCTATACTTGATCCCATTTGGACCAATTCGTGGGATGATTTATTCTCTCTGAAAGGAAAATGGTGGAAAACAGTCCTTGGCACCCATCCTCTTTTGTATTCAGTTCTGGTTCAAGACACGCGATATCCGGGAACATGCAAGAATCTCGCTAGTAAGTCCAACCAGCCCTGATTATAATCCAGAGAACTGGTGTGAGACCATCGGTGCCTCTAAAATGCCATCTGTCACTGAACCCAAGTGTTGTAGTCAGTTTTATGTTGCACGTTCAGTTGGTATGTTCCTGTTCCCCCCTCTGTTGTATTTGGTTCTACCCCTATGTCAGTTACTTAAACGCCTCCCTGGTTGCTGTATCCTTCTCTCTCTCTCCCTTGTCAATCCTTCCTCAGCCTGGCCCCTTGTTCTAGTTGATTCTATATAACTTGGTTCACAATTTGCTGTTTCCACTGTATCTCTGCCTCCCTGCTTGCCCATTGAACATTGTATCAGTCCATCTACCCTGAATCCCACCTTTTGTATCCTTCTATTGGTTAAGTCTCATGCTCCACCCCAGTTTGCTAGCCCCATAAAACCCTGTGACACTGTTAGTCCTCAGTCACTCTGTTCTTGTTCTCCCTGAGGCAAGGTCGCTGTGGTTAGGGCTCTTAGGTTCTCAGTCCCTCCACACAATAAAACTTGTTTGGAATACCTGAGACCACGAGTCCCCCTCGTTATTGCCTCCACTGTGCTCCTTTCATCCTGCCTTTCTGCTGCTACTGGCCAACCTGCCATTGCCCCGGCAAGGGCCACCTGAATAATTAGGTGGCCCTAGAAAGACATCCCTGGTGTGGCCCCTAGCTGAGCCTGACCAGCATAAGGTGAGCTGCATCACGCAAGTACTTGAAAAACAACATCTTCCTTATTTGTGGAACTCTCACTTGGGCAGGCATCCCCTCTCGTCTAGTAGGAGGTCCATGTACCCTGGGCAAATTATCACTGTTTGCACCCAACAAGACCCGAATTTCCAACTGGAACAGGACAATTCAATTAGACCTGTTGCAGGAGATTATTTGTTATTTGCGTTTATGATCGTTTTGTGTAATGGTTGGCTCTGTAGTTTCCCCCATTGTTGTAATGGTTTGTCCCTATGTTATTGACAGTTTTCCCCTCCCAGTTCTTGCTTAACCCTCTCTCCCTCTCCTGTGTCAGGCTCCCATAACCTTACCCCTTGTTCTGGAAAAGTCTGTGTTGCCCAGTTACTGATTGGTTCTTTATATACGAACCCACCTCCCTGTTATCCTGATTGCTTAAATTGTCTATTATATTGTAAATCCCTCCTTTCTCTTTGGTTATTGGTCCTTGCCCCATGCTCCTCCCACTCTCAGAGGTCCTTATAAACTTGTGTCACTTCTTGTTCAGCGTCTTTCGACCAGATCACCCATTGGGTAATAAACTTTGCCTGGTACATTGATCTGTCGGAGTCCTCCTCGTACTTTTTGTTAGCCTGAACGCGATCTGCTACCTGCCCGTACGTGGCCACAGCTTGCCTGCACCTAGCTCTCATGGAGCTCAGATAGGAGACTTCCATCCCAGCATGGTGCCTTGGGATCCAGGCTCACAGGGCATTCGCGTCATAGACTGTCCAAAGAGAGAAAAAAGAGAGACCAGTCAAACACAATTGGCTGCCTACAATAACTATGACCAAAATTGCAATTCAGATGTCCACTACAGGTCTCATCTTCACAGGGTGGCTGTGTCGCTGTTCATACCATGGGCGGCAGCAGCCAAAGCCCTGGCCAAATTAGGAAGATTAGAATGTTGGGTGGTCAGACAAGCAAATCTGACTTCAGAGGCCCTGTGTTGCGGTGTGTTTTACATTTTTCATATGTTATGTTTTTACAAGTCACAATGGTTTGTTCCTGTTCCCTCCCACTTTAATGGTTTCTCCCACATGTCAATCCCCAGTTCTCCTCCCCCACGCAGTGGTCACTCCTCTTGTTTCCCAGGTCAATCTCACCTGGTCCCTTCCCTTTCTTCTAGAAAACTCAGTTCTCCTCAGTTGCTGATTGTCTCATTCAGATGTGTCCCTCCTCCTCCTGCTCCCCCTTGGTTACATTTCATGCTTGTTAATGCCTGGTTATACCCCTGATTGACTCCTATTGGACCCACTCCCTGCTCTTCCCCTGAGCTAGCCCTCCCTTAAAAACCCTTGCACGTCCCTCATTCAGGGCTCTTGGGCATTTTCTCCGTGGGTGCTCACGGGTTCTGGCAGTCTGGTGTCCTTCATTCAACCCAACAAACATGGTTGGAACCTGATACCGGCTGCCTCTCCTTGCTACCTTCATCTCTACTTGCGCCTGATACAACGTTGCCCGTCTGCTGCTGAGGCACAGCCTGCCTCCTCCGGACACGGTGCCTAGGGAGTGCTGCTGCCTGCAGCCTCCCCCGGGAGAATCCACTCCCCGTCCATGGGGCTTCAGCACCTGGGCAGCTAAGGCTTGCCGCGCAACAGCCACGGCAGAACTTCTAGTAGACGAGGAAGCAAATCAAAAAGCCACCCTCAAACACTGTGTGGCTATAGACTTTCTACTGCTAGCCCACAGGCACAGGTGTGAAAATTTTGATGGTCTCTGCTGTTTTAACTTATTGGCCAAAGCATACATTCCCATATTCAAGAAATGCGTGGCATGATGAACAACATTAAAGTGGAACCTGGTGACTGGCTGAAAAACATCTCTGGATGGGGGCTGTCCGGCTGGCTCTCCTCCCTGATTAAGGATATTATTTGGGTCTGTATTGTAGTATTTTTACTTTCTCTGATGTTTGGGTGTATAAAAAGAATGATTTTCAATGCCACCTCTACCTCTTTCAATTCTTCTGCTGTCTTACTAGTTGAACAGGACTCTTATGAACTTGAAAATCCACCTCCTACTCTGGAAATGTTCAGCCAGGATACGAAAGGACTGGGTAATGATAGGATAATAATGAGAGGATATGGGTAATGAGTTAATTAAAAGTTGATTGTTAATTGGTAATTAATTATTAGAGATCAAGATGGCAGATCCTCGGGCAGCAAAGCTTTCTGGACCCTTCCACCACATAGTTTTATTAAACCAAAGACACGCCCCTAGGACAATGAGCCAATCAGGGTCCAGAATTCAAAAAGAGCCAATCCTGAACAGGATCTAAAATCCACCAATCCGAGCAGGTCAAGGATGGTATAGAAGGACACGCTGCAGCCTGCTGGGGGTTCTTCTTCGTGAGACCTCGACGAGGAAGGGAAGAACCCTCTCCGGTGGACGGCGGACCAGCGGACGAGCGGAGAGGACTCCTCCTCCCCGGTGCCCGTGAGGAGCATCGGCGGCCTCGGTGGTGTGGAGCCACCCGTCAATGAGCCCCTTTCCCAGCTGTTCGCTAACAAAATCTTTTGCTGAGTCACTACGAGAGCTGGTCTCTCATTTATAACAGCTTTGGGGACTCGTCCGGAATAGGTCACGCCCAAAGAGGACCAAAGGATGGGACGGCCACCCGCCCTGCGGAGCCCTCAGGACTGCTGGCCTAATCCGGAACGGGCGAGGACATCGTGGGACCTAGCGGCACCAGGGAGCGCCGGTAAGTGAGCCGGTGGCGAGGTCTGTGAGGCAAGCGTGAGGTGTGCGCATGTGACGGGGACCGGCAGCCCGGATCCCCGGAGCGAGTGCGGACCCCTCGGTACTGTGTTTCTGGACTCCCGTGAGGGGGCCAGCCAGGAAAAAGGGGAAGCGAGTGGGAGTGAGAGGTGTATGAAAGAGACGGGGGCCGGCAGCACGGACCCCTGAAGCGACTGAGGACCCCCAAGTACCATGGTTCCGGACTCCTGCAAGGGGGCTGGCTGGGAACGGGGGGAAGCGGAAGAGACAAGTGTGTGAGAGGCACCTCCCTTAGGGGGATAGGATGGGCCCCCCACCTGGGCGTGCGGAGGAATAGCTAGAGTGAGAGTGGCATGCAAAAGGGGTAGGCCTCCCCTTGTAGGGCCTGGTTGGTGGATCTCCCGGGCACACAGGGTATAGCAGCACAGTGAAGGTTGGGCCTAGACAGGCGGAAGGGGTAAGGGCCTAGTTAGGGCCTAGTACTGTACGGTGTGGGTCGTGCGCAACTCCCTGGGCGTGTGGGGACCCCAATCCCGACTCCCTTGGAGTGTTGACACGAGGTCTCCGGGCGGGTGGAGCACGAGTGAGTGGTGGGAAAGTAAGAAAGAGTGTGAGTGGCCTGCAACCCCTACAAGGCCCGGGCGTGTGCGATTGTAGGGAGGATTTGAGTCACACGCAGGGAGGGACGCCTCCCAGGTGAGGGATCCTAAGGGCAGATTCGGACACGGTGTTGAGGGTAGGCCTACTGGGCGACACCGTGGGGCCCTGAGGGACCGGTGGGGGTTGTTAGGCCCAACACTGCCAGAGAAAGGGTCCAGAAGGGAAGTCAAGGGGCTCGGCCCCCCCTGGGAAAGGTAGAGTGAAGGTAGCGGCTTCAAGGCCTTAGGGCCCTGCGGGAAAGGAAGGCTTCAGCCTGCCCGAAGCGGCTGCATAGTAGTGGTACGAGACAACCACTAGGAAGGTTAGGGAGGTCAAGGGGCTTGACCCCCCCCTGGGGAAAACAGAGCAAAAGTAGTGGCTTCAAGGCCTTAGGGCCCTGCGGGAAAGGAAGGCTTCAGCCCGCCTGAAGCAGCTGCGTGGTAGTGGTACGTGACAACCACTGATTTGCGAGAGTGACTGAGGCCTCAGAAGGAAAGAGTGAGAAAAGGGTGCGTGTAAGCTGGAGCGTGACTCTTTAGGAAGAGAGAGTGGTGACATGTGATTCCTACTTCTTCCTTTAATAAAGGTCCCTTCCCTAAGAGTGAGAGATTGAGAGAGACTGAAAGTGGAGAAGGAGAGAGTAAGCAAAAGTAATGGACGAGAGATTAAAATTAAGTTTGAGAAAAGGGAACTTCTGGGATTCCTTAGTTATATACGTTTTTAAACTTCAGTTAAGAAAAGCCTGGAAGTTTTTAAGTTGTTAGTGTTTTTGTTGTCTGCCAGTACTTCTTAGTTCGGGTGGAGACACGTTGTTATTCAGTTGAGGCCTATATAAGTTATAAGAAATGGGAGCGTCCCATAGTGTAAGAAAAAGAAGGTTAAGAACATCCCTCTGGACAGCCCATTAGGAGAACTACTTCATCGATGGAGGGAACTTCAAATAACTGAGGATTTAGATCAGTTACAACTGGTCCATTACTGTACTACTGTTTGGCCTAAAGAAAAATTACCAGGAACATGGCCGTGGTACGGGACCAGGGACAAGTGGCTGTGTACAGTGCTGCAACAACAATTGAGTAATCAAGACAGCCCGGATTTAGAACAAATGAAGTATGTAAGCTGTTGGATATAGTATGCCACAAGTGAAAAAGAGGAAGAGGTTAAGGTTTATAAACTGAAAGGAAAAGAGGGAGAAGAGAAAAAAGATAAGGGGAAGGAAAAGACTGATAAGAAGTGGGACCCCCTCGAATACCTTCCTTCCCCTGCCCCAAATCCTCCTAATCCTCCTGCCCCAATTGTCCCTCAGGAACCCCCTAATCCCCTGGTCCCGAATGTCCCCCAGAACCCTTCTAACCCTCCAGTAGCTGTTCCACCTTATCAACCACCCCTCCCAGCTGTGATCCCACTACCTCCACCGCCTTTCCATCTTCCTCTTCCTTCGGCTGCACTACAGCCACCCATATATCCACTCATTCCTCCACCCTTATCGAACCCACTAACCTCACCCCACCACCCTGGTGAGACATCCATAAGCCACCAATCCTCTCTACCCCCCTTACCTGTCACCAGTTCTGAAGTCCTGACATGCCAAAAAATGGAGGGGCAATCAGAATCCCTAGCAGAAGATGCTCCCTATTGTCACACAAGGTCCAAGGATCCCAAGATAGAGAAGTTGTTCCCCCTTCGAGAAGTCCCCATGGGAGGAGTGGTGGGAGGAATTGGTTTTGTTAATGCCCCCATAACAGCATCAGAGGTACGGGGTTTTAAAAAATAGTTAGGAAGTCCAGTGGAAGACCCCATGGGGATCTCTAATCAAGTAGACCAATATTTAGGTCCCAATATTTCTACTTGGGGAGAACTCAACTCCATATTTAACATCTTGTTCTCCCTGGAGGAGGTCTGAATGATCAGAACCGCAGGTATGAGTATTTGGGAACGGGAGAACAGACCAGGGCCTCCCGGGGACCAAAAACTTCCCCTGGTGGACCCGAACTGGGATCCCAACCAGGAGGAAGGAAAAAGGAACGTGCGCAACTATAGGACACTAATGGTGAGGGGAATTAAGGAATCAGTCCCAAAGTGGAGCAACACAAAACTGGCATTTGACGGGACGCAAGAAAAAGATGAAACACCAGCTGCCTGGCTCGATCGGCTAAGGAGAAATTTCCAACTTTACTCCAGTGTCAATCCAGATGGGCCAGAAGGCCAAGTCCTTCTTAAAGTACAATTTGTGACAAAAGCTTGGCCAGATATTAGGAGAAAGCTGGAAAAGATATAAGATTGGCAAGAAAGGGGCATAAATGAACTACTTAGAAAAGCCATAAAGGTATATTTAAGAAGAGAGGAGGAGAAAGTTAAGACAAAAGCAAAAATCATGGTGGCGGTGGCCAAGGAAAGCTTGGGAACTAGTAGAGAAAGTGCGCGAAAATCAGAAGACCATTCAGATAAAGACAGAAGACCAGTAACACCTGAAGGGTCCTTTAAGGAGAGGCGTTGTTACTCCTGTGGTGAGAAAGGACACATAAAAAGAAACTGTGAAAAATTTGAGAGAGATTAAGCAATAGCTAGAGAGCAGGACGCATTAGAAGACATCTTAAGGAGAAAGGACTAGGGGTGTCAAGGGCTCTACAGAGTGGGGGACCTAATGAGTCAACTAGAGTCCTTAGTAAATTTTGAAATTGGTCCCTATAGAGAAGACTTTGAATTCCTGGTAGACACAGGAGCGGACAGATCTTGTGTGACAACTCTACCAAGAGGGGTCACACTAAGGAAACAGACATGTCAAGTTCAAGGGGCAAAAGGTGAACCTTTTGAGGCCCGTGTCATTGAAAATATAGAAATCAGAGGAAATTCAAGAGAATGTTGGGTCAATTTCATCTATATTCCAAAGCTAGGATGCAATTTGCTAGGAAGAGACTTGCAAGTCCAGTTGGGGATTGGGGTAGTGCCTAAAGAAGGAAGGATAATGGTGCAAATCATGATGCTGACAGAGCGGGATGTAGATGAAATTGACCCGGATGTGTGGGCTGAAGGGGAAAGGCTGAGTTGCTCAGATATTCCACCTATTGAAATAGAAATGCAAAAAGATACTCCTCCCATTCGGATAAAGCAATACCCCATTTCCCCTGAAGGGAAAAAGGGACTGGCCTCGGTGATCGAGCAACTGCTAAGAGAAGGCATTTTGGAACCCTGCATGTCCCCTCATAACACCCCCATATTAGCCGTGAAAAAGGCAGATGGGAAATATCAGCTAGTTCAAGAGCTATGAGAAGTGAACAAGAAAATAGTTACTAAACACCCCGTTGTACAAAATCTGTACACCATCCTAAGTCGGATCCCTCAGGGGCATGCGTGGTTCTCAGTAGTAGATTTAAAGGATGCTTTCTGGGCCTGTCCCCTGGATGAAAAATGTAGAAACTGGTTTGCATTCGAATGGGAGGATGAGAAAAACGAAGAAAACTGCAGCTTAGGTGGACTCGCCTTCCCCCAGGGTTCACGGAATCTCCCAACCTCCTCGGACAAGAATTAGAAAAGCTTTTAGAACAATTTGAGCCAGAAAATGAAACACAAATACTGCAATATGTAGATGATTTGTTAATCTCAGGAGAGGAACAAAATGCAGTAAAAGAAACGAGTATTCGGCTTCTAAATTTCCTAAGGAAAAAAGGGTTAAAAGTCTCTAAAAAGAAGCTCCAATTTGTAGAGCAAGAAGTAACCTATTTAGGACATATAACTGGCAGGGGATATAAAAAGTTAAGTCTGGAGAGAGTGTCGGGCATTTTGTCAATCCAGGCCCCAAAAACTAAAAGAGATGTAAAAAAATTATTAGGATTATTTGGCTACTGTAAATTGTGGATTGAAAATTACACAGAGAATGTTAAATTTTTATATGATAAATTAGTAAATATGGACCCAATGACCTGGACCTCAAAGGATGAGGAACATCTTCAGAATTTAAAACAGAAGCTAATGACAGCCACCGTCTTAAGTCTACCAGACTTGAAAAAGACTTTTGATTTATTTATTAATGCTGACAAAGGGATAGCCCATGGGGTACTGACCCAGGACTGGGGGGGATGTAAGAAGCCCGTGGCCTACCTATCCAAGCTACTTGATCCTGTAGCCAGGGGATGGCCTGTGTGCATCCAAGTAATCGCAGCCACTGCCATTTTAATAGAAGATGCACAGAAACTAACCTTAAGGGGCAAAATGAGGGTCCATACCCCCCATGATATAAAAACAGTTCTAAGTCAGCAAGCCCCACGGTGGCTGAGAGACTCAACGGGTATTGAGGTATGAACTAATCCTAATTAATGCAGAAGGAATTGAGCTTATAACATCAACATGTCAGAACCCAGCTCAATTCCTAATGGGAGAACCAGAGGAACACCTAGAGCATGATTGTATAGAATTGATTAAGATGCAGACCAAAGTTCGGGAAGACTTAGAGGATGAACCACTCCCTTATGGGGAAGTCCTACTCATTGATGGATCCTCTAAGGTAGTGGAAGGGAAAAGAGCATCAGGGTGTGCAGTCGTGGATGGATTAAAAATGGAAGCAAAGGAGAAAGGGAGGTTACTGAACCATTGCTCGGCACAACATTGTGAGTTATATGCTCTAGAAAGAGGTTTGGATCTGTTAAGAAATAATAGCAGAACCATCTTCACAGACACACGATATGCATATGAGGTTATTCATACCTTTGATATGGTACCTTACCTTTGGTAAGATATGGGAGGAGAGGGGTTATCTCAACTCAAAAAGCAAGAACTTATTACATGAGAAATTAATAAGAGCAGTTTTGGAGTCATTAAAAGAGCCTTGCGAAATAGCAGTGGTTCATATTAGAGGACACCAGAGGGGAGACACCCGGGAAATCAGGGGAAACAGCTGATAAGATGGCAAAAGAAGCAGCTGCTAGTGGTGGGGACCCGGTGATTGTATTGAAACGAGAAGACACAGAAGACAAAAGAAAAGATGAGGAAAAACCTGTGTTTAATGAGAAGGAACAAAAGGAGATAGAAACAATAGGAGGGGTAAAGAAGGATGGGGAATGGTGGACCCCAGATTGAAGAAGAATCCTAAATAAAGCATTGGCCTGAAATATGTTACTAGACCTACATGGGCTAACCCACTGGGGAATACAGGCAATGTGTGATCATTTTCTAAGAAACTATGTATGTGTGGGAATTTATGAGCTGGATAAATCAATCACAATGGGATGTATAACCTGTCAAAAGGTGAACCAAAAAGTGATGAGGAAACCACCTTCTGGAGGAAGGGAGTTGGCCTTAAGACCGTACCAAAATATCCAGGTTGATTTCACAGAGCTTCCACCCGTGCAAGGATTCAAACATCTATTGGTTTTTGTAGACCATCTTACACATTGGGTGGAAGCTTTCCCAACAAGATCAGAAACGGCCCAGGTACTCACTAAAATGATAGTGCAACACATCATCCCTTGGTATGGGCTTATAAACAGCATCGACTCTGATCGAGGCCCCCGTTTTTCTGCAAAGGTTCTACACCAAGTAGTAGAAGCTCTGGGCATGAAATGGAGGTTGCATACTCCATGGCATCCCCAGACCTCAGGCCGGGTAGAGCGAATGAACCAGACTATTGAAAAGGTTCTAACTAAATTGACCATCGAAACTCTAATGAATTGGATAAAGTGCCTACCCTTGGCTTTACTATGAATAAGGACCAGGCCTCGATCGGACATCAGTGTATCCCCATATGAGATGATGTTTGGCCTCCCCTTCCTCATTACCCCACATAGTGTGGGGGTCTACCCAGAAGGAGAAGCTGCTACCAGAAGGTATTTAGAAGCCATAGGAAACACCTTGGAAGGGTTAAGAAAAAGGGGATACATCCCACAAACCTCCCCATTAGATATAAAGATTCATACTATTTCCCCTGGGGACTGGGTTTTGATAAAATGCTGGAATAACCTGCCTCTGACTCCTAAGTTTGAAGGTCCCTTCCAGATCCAGCTGACGACAAACACTGCTGTGCGGACTCAGGAAAAATGCTGGACCCATATTACAAGAGTTAAGGGACCTGTGACACCCCCGAGCGATAACCCCACTGGCTCCCCAACAGAGTGGATTGCCATCCCACATCCGAATAGTCTGAAAGTGACTGTTAAAAAAGCCAATAAGGACAGATAAGAACTGACTGGCTGATTAACTGAAGTTTATAATTATAGAATGCCTTGTTCTCATTCTTGCTCCAAGTTATAAGTTTATCTGAGTTTCTGGATGGTTCCCTTCTTGGTTGTAAGTTGATGTGTTAACATTGTTAAAGTTCCTAAAGTAGTTAAAAATCTTTTGATATTTATCAATCCCTTAACGATCACTCCCCAAAATACCGACTAAATTATTAGCGACAGAGAGGGAGTTGACACAAGAAAGAGTGTGAGAACAGCAGAAATTAGTCAGTAAGAGGCAAGCCCAGCTGAGCAAAGGGACCAGCCATGGGAATTGCAGCTCATACTGGACTCTTGGCTGTGCTACTGTTGCTAGCTGGAAGGGTGGCAACGAGAGAGAAGAGAGACCCCTGTAACAAATGTCACCATCCTCTGTATAGAGGAGATGAAGCTGGGTCCCTAATGTGTGTTCACACTAACATAAACTTAAACTGTGTCAACGTCTCTCAGTTAGAAGTCTGCCAAGAAGGCAAAAAGATATATTGGGTATCAAAAAATGTGGCCAATTACAGGCAACCGATATTTGGGGAATGCCCAGTAAGAGACCAATGGATTTGTTTTGAGCATGATTTTAAGCAAAAGCATATCAGGGATATGATGGACTTAATTAAGGAACAAGAAGTGTCTGCCCAAAAACATGAAGAAAATGATCAAATGATTCCTTCAGGGAAAAATCTCTTCATCAACTTAGTATAAAGAATCAGTAAAGAATTAACAGATTGTTGGATTTGTGGGAGTACGCAGATGGCCAAAGTGTGGCCGTGGGAAGGAATCAGCCTGAGACTGGTAGAAATTTTTAAATGGAAAAAGCTTGGAAGAAGGGGAGGGAACCATCTAAGGAGGGCAAGAGAACAGTGGGAGTTAAAATCTGGTGTAATCAGAGAAGAATTCATAACCCGAAAAGGATATATGTATAAAACCCATGTAGGGGAGATGCCCTGCAAACAAAATATCATTGTGAACCACCTATCCACCCACTGGGTTCCAAAAGCCGCACATAAATATTGGTCTGTAGGAAAAAGGGACACGGGATGTATCCCCCATGAAAGATTAGATCTGTATGAATGTGCTGGGGTGGGTATTAATCCTTTTTGGGGGCTCAGGGGAATATCAAAATTTTGGGAATTTCCTCTCACTACTAATTATGCATTCTGGGAAGCTCCTGAAGACCTATTTTGGATTTGCGGTAACAGAGCCTACACTAAATTACCAGGAGATTGGACCGACAGCTGCACAATAGGAATTATTAAACCAGCATTTTTCTTGCTCCCTAAGGAGGCTGGATCAAACCTGGGAGTCCCACTATATGATGATTTGGCAAAATCTGGCAAACAAAAGCGAAGTTTAATCAATCTTGGTGGAACCCAAAAATGGAAAAGTAAGGTTTGGACCCCCCAGGAAATAATAAAGACATATGGGCCAGCAACCTGGGCACAAGATGAGTCATGGGGGTACTGGACCCCAATTTACATGCTAAATCGAATCATCCGTTTACAAGCAGCAGTCGAGATGATAGCCAACCGAACATCGTTGGCTTTTGACAACACAGCTGACCAACTAACGCAAACCCAAACAGTAGTTTACCAAATTAGGATAGCAGTTGATTACCTGTTGGCAGATGAGGGCAAAATATGTGGAAGTTCAATTCATCCAAGTGCTGTTTGAAAATTGATGATCAAAGTGAAGTAATAAAGAATATATCAAAGGATATCCGGAAGCTGGCCTATGTTGGCATTCAATAGTGGACTCCCATGTTTGACACCAGCTGGTGGGACAACTTCTTTTCTTTAAAGGGCAGCTGGTGGAAGAAAATTGCTTTCTTCACCCTGTATGCAGTTGCCGGCCTAATCTTCTTGCCATGCATACTCCCATGTATAATCCGGGTGGTAACTTTGGCAGTCCAAGCAAGTCTAATGATCCCAGCTATGTTCGACAAAAAAGAAATAAAAAAGGTCATGCTCATGAAAAATCAGAGCTACCGAAACGCTAAAGAACTTTATGATCAATATCAAAAGTTCAGAAAAATATATTTTATAGAAGAAGAAAACTCAACTGATTGATGCGGGCAACAGCCCCATCAAAACCTAAGAGGGGGGACTGATATGGGTAATGAGTTAATTAAAAGTTGATTGTTAATTGTTAATTGTTAACGTTGATAAGGTTGATTGCTATTTGGTAATTAATTATTAGAGATCAAGATGGCAGATCCTTGGGCAGCAAAGCTTTCTGGACCCTTCCACCATATAGTTTTATTAAACCAAAGACACGCCCCTAGGACAATGAGCCAATCAGGGTCCAGAATTCAAAAAGAGCCAATCCCGAAGAGGATTCAAAATCCACCAGTCTGAGCAGGCCAAGGACAGTATAAAGGGGCGTGCTGCAGCCTGCTGGGGGTTCTTCTTCGTGGGACCTCGACGAGGAAGGGAAGAACCCTCTCCGGTGGAGGGCGGACCAGCGGACCAGCGGAGAGGACTCCTCCTCCCCAGCGCCCGTGAGGAGCATCGGCGGCCTTGGTGGTGTGGAGCCACCCGTCAACGAGCCCCTTTCCCAGCTGTTCTCTAATAAAATCTTTTGCTGAGTCACTACAAGAGCTGGTCTGTCATTTATAACAAGGACGACCCAGAAATCTAAGGACCCTCTTCATTTTTGTTGTTTGTTTTGTTTAAAACAAATAAGGGGGAGATGTTGTGGCGTGTTTTTACAGTTAATAGTTTTGTATATTTCAATTGGTTTGTTCCTGTGACCCCCATGTTACT
>WEKY01062618.1:0-71843 GCA_013390045.1 Picathartes gymnocephalus
TCTGCAGCAGAGGTGCTCCAGCCTCCTGATAATTTTTGCAGCACTAGTCAGATCCATGTCCTCTCCATGCTGAGGATCCCAGAACTGGATTCAATGCTCCAGGTGGGGTTTCATAAGAACAGAGGGGCAGAATCCCCTTCCTCGCCCTGCTGCCTGCACTGCTTTGGATACAGCCCAGGACATGTTTGGGCTGTGAGAGCACATTGCTGGGTCATGTCCAACTTCTCATCCACCAGCACTCCCAAGTCTTTTTCTCAGGGCTGCAATCAATCCATTTGTTCTCCAGTCTGTATTGACACCAGGAGTTGCCCCAATTCACATGAAGCATTTTGCACTTGGCCTTTTTTAACCTCATGAAGCTCCCACAGGCCCAATTCTTGAGTTTGTCCAGGTCCCCCTGGATGGCATCCCATCCTCCAGGTGCATCAGCTGCACCACACATCTTTGTGTCATCTGCAGACTTGCTGAGGGTGCATCACCCCCCTAGCAAAGTAAGCAGAAGGAAATGCCTGCCTGCATTTTGCCTGCTCCTCTCCAAAACCAAGTGTCTTAACTCAGATACATCTTTATCAACTATCCACTAGTTTGGTTTTGTCATCAGGTAGAAGCCTCAGCCCCTGCTCATTCTGAGAGCTCCGAGGTGGTGCAGTAGCCCACACCAGAGGGGCAGAACAAGCAGCCACATCTTAAACTGACACAGCAATACTCACCTGAGCGTACCCAGCAGTGCCTGCGGCAAAGATGAAAGTAGAATTGCTAAAAAGCATGTAAGTGCCCAAGGAAATAAGCACAAGAAAAATTGCTACAGGAATTTTTTCACAGTGCAACAAACTATTTAGAAATTACTATGCCAAAAAGGAAGGCGCATAAGGGTTAGAACACACCCTAGGGAAAAGGGACATCTAGTCCTGGTCCAAGCTCTCCTGACTACTTAACTGCAATGCCATGGTTATTTATTTACTTGTTTCCTGATGTGAGTGTGAGTGCTGTGATGTGTGTTCAGGTCAGTGCTGTCCCCTGTGTGGCAGGTGTGCCTGGGGCACAGCTTCCAGATCACAACCCTCAGTGGATGCAGACAAAGGAATGCCTACTCTGAGGATGATGGGTAGAATTAAGAGCAACACAGGAGCTGAACTGCTTGCCAAGAAAAATTCAGAAAGCAGGAAACTTTGCCAGCCAGAAAGAAATAACATGGGCTGGTGATTTTGAAGGACAATGCTTGTGAACCTACACACCTAAACTCCAATAGAATAATGCTTCAAAATTGATATTTTGATCCTTAGATATTCCTGCCAGGGAACACCACTGGAATAAACAAATTCAGTAAGTTACATTCACAGAAAGATAGTATCTGTGGGAGGGTGCTTACATTTTCTTGTTTAAATGGATCAAAGAAGTTTCTCTCTAGAAGCATCTAGAAGCATCTCCAGCTTACTGAATTCCCTTGAGTAGGGCATAATGGTGTACCTGGAGCAATGGGGCCATACCTGAGTCTACCAGGTATCATCTGCTATTCATCAGTCTTGAACTCCCTCAAGCACAGGGATGCTTTCTCCCATGCTTTCCTTTGGCAAGAAGAACTACACAAAATCCATAAGAATAGCACTGCAGCCTCCATAATAAAATTTAAGATAAGGATGGTGCCATCATGCTCAGCCACAAAGAAGCAATTAGTATGCTGGAAATGCTGCTTGTTTTATTAATCATCCTAATTTTTCATTGTGTTGTTTTTCTTCATGAAAAAGACAGGAAACAGCTATCTGCTCTTAGCCTGTGTATAATCTGCATAGTCACCAGGGATGCCACAGTTTTAGGCTGATGCATTTGAGTTTTAAAAACTAAGCAGACAAAACATGCACCTAGCCTAGGCCATACAGCCACTAAAATCCCATTAAATGCCCATACATGAAAATCACACCTGGACCACGTGTCTTATACAGACCAAGATCAAGGCCTCCATCTGATGTTTTTATCAGTACCCACAATGGCAAGGCCATGGCTTGTAGGTACCACCATAATGTTAATTATAATTTCCAACCTAAATGATCTGGTAATAATTTGTCAAGCCTGAACTCACAGCTCCAGCATGACAGACACACACATCCAAACTACCCACTGCTATTGCAAAAAGCAGGAGTTACTGTGCTTATTTATTTATTTCGACTGGGAGCAGCACATCCTATTGTAGAAATGGAGGAAAACCATCCAACATTGCAGATATATGACTAATCTCTGTAACGAATAGGTACTGAAAATATACCCAGGAAAACAACCTAATAAGCTGAGTGGGCCGAATCCTCCTCTGCTCAGTATCCTTGATAGTCACTTATGTTATGCCAGGGAGTAGGACAACAGGAGTTCATCACCTCTATTTGTTCTGCACCATGTACATGTTCTGCACATATACAAATTAGAGCTATTAAAAAAATATATCTTCAGCTTATGTGCTACTATATTCAAACCACTAGTAAGTCCACTTAAGCTTTTGTTAGCCTAGGTAGGAATTGCATGTGGTTCCTTCCTAGTACAGGAGCTGAATTTCCTTCAGCAGATGGTCCTCAGGCTAATAAGTAAATGTAGAACAGAAGATTTGTGTTGAAACATGAAAAAGAAGTAAGCAGGCTGCTATTATTAAACAAATTCCAATCAGAGATTGCCAGTGCCTATATTTTTTCTGGGTTTTCTTTCCCAAACCCTGGAAGATAATGTGATGACTGAGAAGATCACGAAAACAGCAGGTTACAAGGCTCACTTAGTGAGGGAAAACAAACTGAAATGCATTACCTTAAATGCTTTTAAAAAATAAATCAGCTCAGCAAGCAACTCAAATCCTCAAAACCTATATAGGAAGTTCTCTACTTCCAAAGTGTTCCCCCTCTTCAACTTTCTAGATCTGTTTTGGGTGTTTATAACAGTACAATTATTTGAATGCATTCATGAACAGGGTAAGCAGAAATGCAGCTGAAATTATTGCTTTGCTTGGTGTGAGGAATGAGAGATTTCCCGTTTAAGTCCACTTTGCAAACTACTTCCAAAACCAGTTAGTTAGGTCTTGGTCTACTTCATAAAATACTAGAAAAAAGATCTTTTGTAGGTTTACAGACAGTATACAGAGCAGAATTTGCACTTGCCCAGGACTTACCAGCAAACCGTGTCAAGCACAATCTCCTCATAGACAATGTTGCATATTCAAATAAGCCAAAAAAACCCATGCACAGCCTACACACACACAATGACAACACCCTGACAGCTGCTAGTTGTCAATCCAGACAGAGCTTGGCAAAACCAGAGTGGGGTTTGCCCCTTTTGCTGTTTACCTGCGTGTTTTCCATGAGTCTTTCCTTCATGACCTGTTAGTTTAACATAGATAGCATTGCACAAAACAACCAGTTTAATGGGCTCACAGGATGCAATCATGCAAAATCCCAAATAAGTAAGGAACTTTGACCTCACCTGTTTATGTCACCCTTCTTGCCCTAATCCTCACTTTCACCTGTTTAGTTCAGTTGTCTTTGTGGCAACACACCCAACTACTTCACTGAAGTCCTGAGAGATCCCATTTTCCTTGTCAAAAATCAGGTATTTCACAAAATAAACTTATACCTTTGTTGTGATACTATCTATTTTGGTTAACTCCTTTTACTTCTTACCTGATCTCCATTTGTTTCTAAATTCTCCAGATTTGTTGTAAAGCCTCTGCTCCCATCAAGGCCAGATTAGTTCTCCTGAGAGGCTTACAGGCTAAGCTGCAGTTTGCTGGTTGCTCTGCAGCATGGCCAACGAAGAAACAGCACACTTGACACCTCTGCTCCACAGAGATTTGGGTTTTCTTTAAAGTAATTTGCCTTTTTGCCTGCAATGCAATTCCAAAGAAAGCATTATATAGCAATGAAGTCATGATGTCAAAGTGTTATTTACACTTTGATTGCAAGGGAACTGTTTTGTTAGCTATGCCCACTATTTTTGTTTGCTGTGGTGTCACCTTCTGTGGCAGAGAGGGACGTCATTAGGAACATCTACACCAGCACTTCTCCCTTGTCTAAAAAAGTAATCATTTAAAGTGTGATCACTGGTACTTACTGCAGATCAAAAGAAGGCAGCTGATGAAATCAAAGTTTGTCTGAGTGCGTGAGATTACTTTTCTTGTTATTCCAATTGGAATGGAAAGTTTCAATCCTGCAGTTCATCCACATGCCTGCAATATGAGTCAAATTCTCCTGTCAGTCACAAGTTTGCCACACACATTAGACCAGAGTCCTTCCAGGTGTAAGTCTACATATTTAGCTTGCTGGTACCTATTTTTGTCTTTTCACTAAATCTTTTATCCAGGCTTCTAGGATGCTGCAGAAAGCGAAGTGTATCACACAACCTCCCTGTATTAAACATACTAAATAAGTTTAAAGAAGAAGGGTGAGACACAGCTGCCAAAGAATGCACTGACTTCCAAGATCTGCACCAGGAGACCTGAAGAAAGCTGGAGCAGAACGATGGCTGGCATCCATAGGAAGTGAGCTCCTCAGACAAGTTCCCTGACCTGAGAAAGCCTGATTCCCACAGCTCAGTCAGAGGGAACTGCTGGATGAAGAACAAGACAGGCAGACTGTCCCTGACTGCCTGCCTGCCTGCCTGAGGCAATGAGTGACACTCACTGAAGCATTTTCAGGGAAGGCAATTCTACTTGGTTCACGTTACAAAACCAAGCATCTTATCTAATACTGTAAGAAATGCATAGAAGCCAGAAACTTTCACAGTCACTACTGCATGCCCAAGTCACTTTGAGCTCTGTGGGAAGGAGAATGGATGTCTTCAAAACCACAAGCACTTACAACAAAACAAAATTACAATTTCTATTGTTTGTTAACAGCACTCAGGCTGCAATATCCAGCTGGGAGTTCTGACATGCAGCAGTGAGGCTTAAGGATTTCAAAAGGGTTTATATTACAAATTATTACTAACCATCTTTATCAGCACAGATTTTAGAGTTCTAAGGTGCTAACAAAGGACAGCAGAAATTGTGCAAAGAGAACATGTCTCCAGTTCAAAGCAGCACCCAGTCTAAGTAGACAAATCAGGGACTACACACTGCTATTCGTGCTCCCAGCCAAAGCTCATACATCTCAGTTTTTCAAATGTTGTCCAAGTCAGTAGTAACTGAAAAATCTGGGCTTCTGACAGCTATTCCGTGTTGTGACTGCAAAGCTTTAGAATCCTTGCCTAGGGCTTCCAGGCTCTACCTCTATACAAACAATACACAGTGTTAATTAAACGCACAAAAAGGAGGCTGAAAGAACACTAATGAAATTTGCAAATCTAAGCATTTGAAGGCTGCAAAATGCCAAAGTGAATGTCAGCTGCATCATCTTAATTATTGTCCTTTGCATATATTCCTTATGGTGGATTTTAATTACCTGAGTTGGTGCTGTTTTTCCACAGGTCCCAGCTTCCTCATTTGGTTCACAAAAAGAACAACACTCACTCAAGAAGAGATTGATGTAATTTGTCTATATGCACCAAGTTTATGCAATCTGAGTCTTAAGTATGCTGTATCTCCTTATGAAATATAGAGCTTACCACGATGAACTTACAAAATCGTAATTTACATATCTCATGGATATGTCAGTAATCCACCTTTTAAAGCAACAGCAGCTCAATTCCTTTTTTTCCTCCTAATTTCTTGCATGTTCCAAAGTCATATTCACTGTAAGCTGGCCAAACCTGAAGAGAGAAAATATTACTTTATTCTATAGTTTTCTATGATTTTCATCATGATAGAACCTCAGCATTTCTTTCTTATTTTTATAATATCCTAGAAGATGGAAGAGTTAATCTCTCCAGTCCTATAGGGAACATCTCTTGCTCAGTCTCAGTTTCTCACTTGCCATACATCTTGTCATTTCTCTTTTATTTGTCCAATATATTTGTCCCCACGCACATCAAACTGTTTAGGTAACTCTTTCTCTACTCCCCCACAGCCAATTCAACACCTTCATAAGGTCAGTCCTAGTTTCCTGTTTATGTCCCCTCTCTCCCATCATCTCATCCAGCCTCTGTCATTCTCCCACCCACTGTTTTATTTTACTGTTGAAGTTCAGCACAAATCCCCAGAACATGAGAAGTGAGATTCTTTTTTAAAGCCTCCTGACTTGGCCAATTTTAGGTCAATTTTCACAGGCACAAGAAGTGCAGACCTGACACACAGCCCATCCTCTTGCCAAACAAACAAACAGACAAACAAAAAAAATTGAACAAATAACAAAAAAACCACACCACAAAAGCATCTGGGCTTCTAAGATATTTTAGCACTGAAAAACAACTTATTCTTCTCTTTTCATACTGGGAAATGACTAAACATCTCTGTCTGAAATTTCAGAGGGAGGTAGGGATGAGTCAGCCCAAAACATACCCCTGGCTGAAAAGCATCAGAGTTAATTAAAACTAAATAGGTAGTCTCAAACAGAGGCCCCATTACAACTCATTAAAGGAAATTGATTATTTTTATTTAAAGATATGCTTTATTGTGGTCTCCATATAAGCTGTGATTACCCTGGTAAGATATCAGTCACATTTCTGAGGAAATTTGCAACGTTACGGTCTACTGACTCTTAACATGAGTTCATTAGATTTAGCTCAGATTGTAAACACTGAGGGAATTAGGTTTTCACACATTCTTATTAAATACTTCCCCCAATGGGATCCATGCAGCTAATTATTATGTTTTGAATATGTTTTAAGTTTGTTTTAAATGCATTGCATCCTTTAGGGTACGAAAGGCTACCTTTTTTTTTCCCTCCATATTCCCTTTTCGTTAGAACCATTAGGATTCAATTTCCATATAGTATTACTAAGTCTAGTTCCCTGGTTCATTATAAGTCTGTGTCTTGAAATCTTAAGTGTTTATTATCCTTGTTATTGGTTGTTTACCAGTTGGAGATTATGGAATTGGTCTGCAGTGAGCACGTTTGCAAACACTGATGCAGAATCCTACATAACTAAGATTTCTTTCAAGCCCTAGCTCATAAAAAAGGCTCAGTCTCTGTCTTTTTGAGGTATATTTACTTCTGAAAGTAAACATATGTCTTTCTCACTTTCCTGACCTTTAGTTTCAGTTTTGCTCTTACATGGAAGTCAGTTTCCCTCTATCCTATTTGGGTCCAATTTCACTTTTCAGAGATTGGGCTGAAGATTCTGCTGAGAGCAGACTGGGAGAGATTTGCATCACTGAAATCCTCTGTTTGATCCTCAGCTTAATTAAAACCCCTCTTCCTGTTTATTGTTCAGACAAACTATGCAGAATCACTCAGTGGTGCTCTGGCACAGCCTAATGAACCCTGATATAATTGGTAACTTGACTTTGGGTTTTCTTTAAGATTATTTCCCAGGTTTTTTGGAGGTTGTTGTATTTTAGCAAGGAGAAGTATTACTAACAGAAAATGAGCCCGCACATTTTTCAGCTGTGATTCTCCGAACATGACTGATAATATGACTGGAAAGGAATCCTCGAATAATGAATTTGTGTTCTCTACTACTAGAAGCATGGGAATCAAAGCTGAAAATAAATGTGTTTGGTTTCTGGCTTAGCAATGTACGCCTACTTCTCATTTCACACATCTTTCCATTTGTTCTTATGGCAATATTGTCTTTTACATTGAACAGTTCATCTCTCTGCAGAGCTTTAGGTTCTTCCATGTATTCTGAAACAGCAACAAGAGACATTTCAAGATTTCATTTGCCTTCATCTAGGCACATCTTACAGCTGGTCCACAGTACACTGGCAGCTGGCAACTGAATCCAGATGTCTTTCCTCTACTCTTTCTGCAAATCTCCTCTCTTCTATCAGCTTTTTTCCTTAGTCCCCAGTACATGACTGTGTGACTTCTATTACTCCAGTGCTCAAGGTTATGTAGTGATTCCTATATGATGTTCCAGTTCTTCTTTGTTTTGATTTTGTCTTTCAATTTTATGTCATTGCTATGTTTAATTAGCAAATTTTCTCTTGCCTGAAAATTAGCCCTGAAAATATTGTTCCTTTATTGCTTTCATAGGTTTTTGTTTGTATTGTATTGCTGTTCTCTTGACATGCCTATAAACAAATTTCTTTTTATTAGATCTAAGGGTAATCTAAGCAGTTAGCACAGTTGTTACTTTTTATATCAACTTTTAAACTGTCATTTTTCATGGTTACTTGGCCCCTAGGTGGAGTGGGAAATTGTGATGGCACTTCAGTCCAATTCCTCATTAATATTGTAACTAAAATGAAACTATTTCATTTGTTAAGTTCAGAAATATTACCCACTGAGAAGAAAGGCATCCGTTCATGTTTCTCAGGACTGTTTTTCCCAAAGAATTCTGAAAACTCATTTCAGTCACATACTGAATTGTTTTTTGAAATCCTGCAGGCTAGAAATCAAAGAAGGTGGGAGAATATGGGTGTTTATAACAAAAGCTTCAATTCTGGGAAACCAGTGGCATTACAAAAAATTAGCAGTTGTCTGTGGTTATGCTCTGGCTGAATCTGACCCTAAACAATCTTTTTTTAAAGGTGACATGGAAATTCAGGCTTGACCTCAATGTGGCACCCTTCAACAGGTTGTAACTCATAGAAAGGTAGAAACAGAATAACTGAGAAGCGGCAGGCTTGACACAGTACTTGTTTCTAAGATCTGGTGTCTCAGTATTATCCTTCAAGTTACTTCTGATTATCTGTCCTGAAGTTTAATGCCTAACATCTTACTGAGGAAAAAGAGTCTCTTGATACTCAGTGCCCTCATCTCACCCTCATGAAAACTTTCAAAGCTCCAGGTGATTCAGCTTGGGCCCAGCATGTCCACAGCAAATCACAAACCCATTGCTCACTTTTTCAGCCCAGGACACCTGAATAGGAGCAGCTGAAGAAAAAGAAAACCCAACAAAATCATAGCCAGTCCCCTGAGCACAGACTGTGTGCTCTACACACAGGAACTCTGTTACACTTCCAGGTGTCACAGTTCTTGGGTTTACCAATAACTTGAAGTGGCTGGAGGGACTATCTGTCGAGGGTGCCGATAATTTGATTTTGTGATCAAGGTTAAAACCTGGGAGTCAAAAGGTTCCACATAATCCACAGCCTTCCTGTCACCTCAGACAAGGCATTTAACAATCTGTTGATTTACTTCCCAGTAAAATGAGCAATGTTTTACTGCATCTTGTAATAGTGCTGTGAAACATACTTTTTGATGCTCATGTAATATTCCAATATTGTTGTTATTTCTAATTAATTGTATTACATGAGGATTAGAGATCCCATCTGAGATATGTCTGCATGCCACTCAGCAACGATGATCCATACGCCCAAGTGTTGACACTGTCAGATGACAAGTAGAAGGCTGCAGACAGGCTGAGCTGGAATCAAAACAAGTCCACAACACACGGTTATGCAATAAGGATTAGACTGCACTTCTCTTGACTGGCATGCGTGCTTTGCTACCAGATTACCTCATCTCTCACAAATGAATTATGATTTCTTTATGGAAGGAATCAACCATTCAGATCTTCTTACGCTGCAAAAGAATACATGTTTTGAAAAATAAAATATGAGCAAACAAATTAATCCCCCATAGAAAAAGTACTGTATCAGCTTGAGTGAATTGAAAGAAACCCAGTTGTGTTAATAAAGCTTTAATCTTATTAAGCTTTCAAAGCAATTATGTGAATGCAATGATAAACAGGCATGAGATGTCTCCTCATACTTGAAGCAACAACTTCACTAACATGAATTTCTGCCACAGGGAGTCACTCACTCGAAATGATGTTCCTGTCTGACACTGAAGTTCTCCATTGCTTCAGCTTCATGGCATCAGGAACAGTGAACAAACACACCTTATCAACAGGGATTCCAGCAAAGACAAGCTGAAATAATGCTCTCTCCAAAGGAAACCACAACAGACATGGGCATGGTACAGGTCAAGGTGAAGGTGCAAACATAAAAACAGCCATAAATCAGAGTCATGCTCCTTTCCACACTTCCACAATCCTTCCTTTGGCATCAGAGGCAGACAACATCAGAGCCAACTGAAAGTTGTAATCATTCTCTTTATATCTGGCTCTCCACTCACCTTTGGTCAAGCTTGCTGCTGCAGTTGTCTGATTCAAATCCTTCTAAGTTGGGCTGCCTCCTTCTCTCAGAATCTTTCATCACCTGTTCATAAAAAAAAGCAGAGCTCCCTTTTGCTCTCTGAACTACTGCTATTGTACTTTTGAGGCTGTAAGCAACACATGAGTCATTATCAGTAACAACTGAGAGAGGGAGAACAAAAGAACTCACTTCTTGCCCACAAAGAAGTTTCTGGCACACTTGCTAATGCACCTTTTTGGATAAATGCTTTCGTATATATCGAGGGGATGTGATGTCTGATTACTGGTTCAGAAGGACACTTGGCAGGTGTGCACCAACATCATACAGAGAGAGGATTTACACTTGAATACACAGTTTACCTACAATCAGATTGACTTCAAGAACTGCTTTGCCTGGGCCAAAACCAAACTGCTTTGGTAACAAGTGCAAAAGGGAGCACTACTAGCAGAAGCCCTCCTGCTTACACAGTACAGTGAATGCCATTGACAATCCAGATACTGAAGGAGAAAGACAAAACTGAGTGTGAAGCAGGTTGAAAAGTTTCCAAAGAGTGTAAAGACAGCGTACTAAAAAGATTGATGGATTCCAAGTCTCTAACCCAGCCTAGCAAAACACAAAGACATACTAAATATATTGTAGTGCTACATGAGACAATGCAGTCCCTAAAAACTGTATTGGTACAAAAATATTAATTGGAGCTACTCTAAATCACAGTGGTAATTTATTTGCTAGGTTTGTTCCATGGTACTTCATAGAGAGAGAGCTAATTATTAGTGAGAGCAAGCAGAATTCAGTAATGTATCTTTCTTTACGAGTTCAGCAGAATATTGAATTTTGCACTTACACATTTCTTTTTTCCTGGAAACAATCACAGGTAAAAAGAAAACAAAGCAAGGATAATTTTTGTTGATCTATGGCACTATGCATATTAAACAGAAGCAGAGATTTCAGTTCGTTCTTTTGGAGATTGTAGTCCTAAACACACTTTAAAATGAGTCATTTCAGCTCAGGGCCTTCTACTGGTTTTTCAGCATTTACAGGTCTTAGAATATGGTTCTGTGTTACCTCATATAATCAAGTAAAGTATGTTCATAAGAAACTTAAAGATTCTTTTGAAAGTTGGGTGTACCAGATATATTGAGACAATAAGCATTCACTTCATGGACTCCCAGTTCAATACAGGACCATGTTTTAAGGCAAGCAGTTTGATTCTGGAACAAGCTTCAAACAGATGGAAAGCAACATGATGGGAACAAAAGATGAAGGACTGCACACTGTGCAATTTTTGCTAGCAAGTGTCACGTTACTATCATGAATGGGTTGTGGCAGCTAAGAGCAACACTTAAAGGCAAAGCTAAGGATTATTTTGTACTACATAATTCAAATGAGGGGACAAAAAAACAAACACAAATGAGAAATGGCCTTGAAAAACAAGAGCCTCTAAAAAATGTGAAGCTTCTTTTCTGCCTTTAGCTTTTTAAACTTTTATCCTTTTTTATTTCGTGCACCCTTGCAAACCTCATAAAGTTCAACAAAGCCAAGTTCAAGGTCCTGGATGTGAGTCAGGGCATTCCCAAGTACAAAAAAAGCTAGGGGATGAAGGGATTGAGAGCTGCCCTAGGGGGAAGGAGTTGGAGGTATTGGTTGACAAGAAGTTTAACATGACCCATCAATGTGCACTCATAGCCCAGAGAGCCAATTGTGTCCTGGGCTGCATCAAAAGCAGGGTGGGCAGCAGGGCCAGGGAGGGGATTTCCCCCTCTACTCTGCTCTGGTGAAACCCCCCGGTGCAGTGCTGCATCCAGCTCTGGGGGCCCAACATAAGAAGGACATGGAAGGAGTGAGACCAGAGGAAGCCATGAAGATGATAAAAGGCCTGGAGCACCTCTGCTATGGAGACAGGCAGATCCTTCTGGTTTGAAATCACAACTGGCAAATTCACTTTAATTCTGGATCTTTGTCTATGGGGAAAAAGAGAGATACTGTAGTGCTCATAAACAAAGCAAGCATCAGTTTATGCAAGAGCCTGTTGCCAACAGGACCTGCCTTCAAGTCATCATTAACTAAAAATGAATCTAGTTTTGCTCCAGTCATATTAAAACTTCTATTTAGAATCCTAATTCTACACCCACAACTGCAATAATAACAGGTATGTTTCTACAAAACATCTGATAGAAACAACATTGAAGGCTGCATCTGTTACTAGGGAATAGTGATTTTATCTACATTAATTTGTATACGTCTTGTTACCTCAGAGATTATGAACATCAGGTGGTTTAGAGATTTCCTTCATCCATGATTAACTTCATAAAATAACATTGCTTGTTACACTTGTAGTAAATTAAAAAAAAGTCCTCCCCATCAAAGCCAACAGCACGATCAGAAAACAAAAATCACTGGTCTAACTCAGTGCTAGAGGTGCAAGGTGGCCAGTCATGACTGAAGAGCAAAAAAACCTTCTGCCCCTTTTGTATGAGACAGTAACCTTTGGAGGCAGAGCAGGGGAACAGACGGAAGCAATCCCCCTTCAGTTGCTGGTGTCTAAACCAAATGGGGTTTGCAAAAACAGATTTTCAGTCCAGTGGCCAGGCCTAGTCACTGTGATTACACTCACATTAGTAAATTAAACAAGTCTGGGACCAGTCTCTGCCCCTGAGGCCAGCTGGCACAGGGCATCCAATGTCCAGTCTATGAAAGCATCAAAAAGTCCATGAAAGCACAGTCTGCCTATTTGTAACAGCAGGATCCCACATCCTGGAGTATTTTGGGATACTGCTCATCAAACCAGGCGAAAACCATGTAAGGATTATGAGAATCAGTAGAAACAACTGAATTCTGGTGCTCAGGAACATCCCTGACACTGTTTAATTTGCTGGTATGGGCAGAGCTTTAAGGAGTCTGTATACTTTCCACAAGTTGATCTGTGCCAATGCCCTCACCACATCCTCGTGGCAAGAGCCCTCACAGGCAGTGGCATTTCTTGCCCTGAAATCAAAGGCTCCTGGGTGTATTGTCTAAGAGCTCAGACTCCTGCGTACTGAGCAATTCCCCTGCTGGTGTGATCCCCAGCTCTTCCCTACTGCCCATGCACTGGGATCTCTCTCTGCACAGCAGTAGAGGAGAGCTTCCAGCTGCCCTCTGGTGCAAATCCTGGCACTGGCATCCAACTGTTGTGAAATGTAGCCAGAAAGGGGGAACATCCCAAACCTCCACAGCCGCTTGCTAAGAAAAGCTGTGCTGAAGCTGTGCCTGAGCTTGCCAGGGCCTGCTCAACAAGGATTTTCTGTTTGAAGGCACTATGACTGCTTTTACTTTCTGTATTTCCAATGCAGCTTTAAATGTCAGTGGAAATCGACTAATTTTGGGGGAAACCAACTGAACCACAACAGAGAAAACAGGGCATGCAGATTCCCTGGTATATTGTTACCTGGACTACAGATTCAGCTCCTCTGCAATTATTCATTAACATTAATGTAGATGGAAGTATTTGCGAGCATTTTCCATGATAATGCCCAATTTCACCCCTGCAAAACCCATCCAAGAATTCCTGGCATGTTGAAACCCTCCAAATGACTCAGCCTGCCATAGAAAAAAGGAAGTAGATGAGGGAATTTTAGGAAGGAAAGGGGCTGAAACCATACACACAGCTAAGAACTGCATACAGAAAAAGCAGGAAATACAAGGGCTTGGGCAAAGAAGGAAAGTAGGAATACACACAAATCGAAAGGAAAACACAAAAACTGATTTGCATGGAAGGGAAGATGGGAGAAAGGGATGTGGAGGGACTCTGAAACAAGGAGAGAAGAAAATGGGATAAATCAGACAAAAGGGAAATTATATATATCCTGGTATAAAGCAGGCAGGAGCATGAGGGAATCTTGTTCAAGGAGGAGAGAGCATACACAAGGACAACCTGGAATGAGACAGAGCCAGCAATGCCACCAAGAAGAAGAAACTGATGAGCCTAATTCAGTACCAAAAAAACTATATGTTCTAAAGTGAATTTTAAGAGACATTTCAGGCTTGAACACTTGTTTTTACAAATTACAAAATTAAGGGCTTGAACTTGTACATAGGAGATCTATTATTCTCACCTCCCTGTGGCAAAACAAAATAAAGTTCCTATAGGAACACACCAAAAGCCACTGTTTGGAATGACACTACCCTCTGCTGGTCAAAAAATACAATTATATGTACGCCAGGAAGTAAAATATTCACAGCTGGTCATATAGATAACTGGAAGATGCAATCAATTCCAATCCACACTCCAGTAATCCACCTCGAGACCGTGCTGTTAAATCAAACACCTACCTTATTAATCTGTTTTAAAACGACAGATTCATGACTGGTAATACACATAAGTAACTGTCCAAGGCTCTGAAAGAGACTGGGGTTTTTTTCTTCCACATTACAGCTACAGAACATCAGTACTGGGAAAAGCAGTTGTTTCAATAGTTTTCATGGAGGTGCTTTGAGACTTAACATAGTTGTGTCTCCTGCCTTGTCTCACTCAGGTTTTTTGACATCTAATCTTGTACAAACAGTAAAAGCCAAATATTAACTGCTCTGTCATTTTCTCCTTTCCTCTCTTTATATCATCACTGTTCAACTGCTGTTTTTTCTCCTCTCCTGTTAAAAACAACCCTATTTCTCAAAGCCAAATGAGCCTTCCAAATACTCTTTTATCGCCAGGTTTCTTAAGCCCAGGTGTCTCAATTGTCCTACATTTCTGGAAATGAGGAAGAGCTTGTCATGTCACTCCCTTCTAGAGAAATGATTCTGTATGTTTCAACTTCGATCTTTATGGTAGGTTGACCTTCAACTGAAAGTTTGCTGTTGTTGCTTGGAAGTAATACATCTGCGTACTGCCTCCTTGCAAGAAATACTCTGTGCGGACCTTGGTCGGGCAAAAGTAATTCCTTCGAGGTCTGATAAACTCTCATTGATGCCACCTTGTGGCGAAACTACTGTACACTGGAATTCTGGAAAAACATTCAGCGTTTGCCCCTCCTTGCAGGTGCATTGAACTGCAGCACAGTGGTTACTGCTGCTTGCAACGCTTCAGTTTTAAAGATCATAAAATCAGTATTTGGACACTCCTGAAAACACATTGCCAGTCAGTGACAGAGAGGAGGAAAACGAGGAAAAAGCACTACAAAACACATTTATTTTTGTTTTATTAGAGTGAAAACTAAATTGGTACACCCAATGACACATGGCACAACTATTCATGCGCTCAGAGCTTGGGCATTTTTTTCTCTTTTCCCACCAGAAAAATGCTCTGGTGGGAGGTACAACCCGTTCCAAACACTGCAAAATAACACTGCAGGAAGAAACTGAAGGAAAATTCAGACACAGCCTAACAGGACAGGAAGCATTTCCCAATCACCTCACACTGGGCTCACCCTTCTCAGTTGCCAGGCCCAAAGAATTATCCTAAAGGAGGTCATGCCTATTTTTCCAGGACAGTCCCAATGCCATTGGGTCCCTGCTATGAATGCCAACGTTACCACGTTCAGCAGAATAAGGCCGACGCCTATTTTTAGCATTGCTTCCACTGGAGAAACCCAAGAATCACCACCCGCTTCCTCCGGGCACTCTGTCAAACACACTTTTCCCAGCAAGCGAGTGGGAGGAAGAGGCTGAATCAATCTCCGCACCTGCGTTTTGCACCACCAGGTTCCCAAAAATGCAGGAAAGAAACCCCTCTCATTACAAATGTGGTAAATGTAAAACTTTTCTTAAGAAAGGATGTTCTCTAATGTTTGATCTTTGTATATTTCAAGTCTGATCAACAAGAATGGAGGTTTAATCCATGAAACAGAGCAGCCAAGAAGCTCTAAGTGATGTCCAGGTGTTTGAAAAACAAATTGTCGGCAGAATTGCCTTGTTAAGGTTTAGCGCTCAACATGTTTCAGTGACCTCAGAACCTAGAGAGAGGTTAACAAAGCTTGGGAGGAAGGATGTACCACTGATAGTAGACACAACACAGAATTTACAGGTCACAGGGACATTTGGCAGAGCTCACAAGGTAAGGAAGAAACTAATAAAGACAACTCAGTAACTGTGCTGAATCAGCTCCAGCTGGGTAAAAGGTAATACCGGCAGGGTGAGATCCCGACCACCAACTCACTAATCCCTGACCTAAGAAACCCACCGACTCAAAAAAGATAAACACTGAGCATACAGACTAATCAGCATGAAAAGTGAAAGAATGATTAACCAATAGAAGAGAGAGTACTAATTAATGAGAGAACTTTGTAACTTGTAGTCAATGAACAAATCTTATGAGCAGTGGCTGAAGGCGCTGGAGGTGCTTGGTGTGGAGAAGAGGAGGTTCAGGTGGGACCTTATCTCTCTACAACTCCCTGAAAGGAGGCTGTAGCCAGGTGGGGGTCGGTGTCTTCTTCCACGTAACAAGTGAGAGGCTGGAAGGGCATAGGCTTTAGCTGTGTCAAGGGAGGTTTACCCTGGACATTAAAAAGAATTTCTTCACAGAAAGGGTAAGTAGACATTGGAATGGGCTGCCCAGGGAGGTGGTGGAGTCACTGTTTCTGGAGGTGTTTAAGGAAAGACTGGATGTGGCACGCAGTGCCATGGTCTAGTTGACATGGTAGTGTTCGGTCACAGGTTGGACTTCGTGTCGTGTTAGAGATCCTTTCTAACCTAATTGTTTCTGCGATTCTGTAATGTCTGTGTGCGCTACAACGTATATATAGTTTTTAAAAGTTCTGATAGTTGGCGTGCTCCTTTTGCTGTACACCACCGAGCACGCAGACTTGCGCAACTCTAAATAAATAACCAATGTCTCTCTCTCGAGCTTGTTGCCAGCCGCGGGGCGAGGGATCGCGCTCTGCGGACAGCCGGGGCCGTGTCCGGTGGCAGTGGCGACCCGGTGCGTGTCCGGCGGTGCCGGTGCAGGTGCCGACCCAGGCGAGCCCCGCGGAGCTCCCCTGCCCGCCCCCGCCGCTGCCCCGCCCGCATGCGCGGTGCCGCAGCGCCCGCCGGAGGGGGCGGTACGGCCGAGCCCGTGCCGGGCTCCGCGCTGGGGCTGGAACCGCTCCTGCAGACACGGACACACCGCAACGCCGATCCCGCCGGGAAATCGGCTCCCCTCCCGTTCACCTGCGGCCGGGAGCCGAGGCCCTCTCTCCCTTCCCTGTCCTCCGGCAGGCTGAGGGGACGGGGGAGCTCGGTCTGTCTCGCGGTGGAGAGGCTGAGGGGGCAGCAGAGCCCCCTTGTCCCCGCTCCTCTCCCTGTGTTCCTCCGCCGCAGCGAGAGAGCTTCCTTGTCCTAACCCGTGCCCTGGCAGGAAGCGGGATCCCCCTGCCCTCACCCCTGCCCTTTGCTCCGCCGAGCGGCGGGTGAGTCAGGCGGCTCGCAGGTGGGAAACAGAAACTGGCTCCTACCTCCAAGGGAAAGCGGGGGCGTTTTCCCTCCCTCTCCTGCTTGCTTTCTCCCCACAGGTGGTGGGGCTGGACCTTCCGCGAGCCCTCGGGCCTGTGAAGCTCCGGGCATGGCTGTCGGTGGGGTCGGGAGCTCCCTGCTGCTGCTGACCGGCGTCATGGTGACCGTGGGGCTGTGCCGGAGGCTGGCCCGGCGCCGGCTGCGCTCCCGCCCGCTCCTCTTCGCTTTCCTTGGGGAGATGTTCAGCACCTTCCAGATTTGCGCCTGCACGAACGAGCTCAGCCTGCTCGGCGACGTGGAGCCGAAGCCGCACACTGCCCTCACCCTCACCTACGGCTTCACCGTCCTGCACGGCCTGACTCTCCCCGGCAGCACATGCAATCCCTGCGGGACCCTGCAGCCCATGTGGGGCGGCAGGACATCGGTCAGGATGGGGGGACTCAAGATCGCCGCTCAGTTCGTGGCTGCAGTGCTCGCCAGAGTGTTCATGCACTTTATCTGGAGTCTGGAGATGGCAGAGCCACATCTCGGAGCACTGTCACAGGGCTGCAGCAGTCCCATGCAGACTACAGAGATGCAGGCGTTCTGCATAGAACTGCTCTTTTCTGTCGTTTTCCAGCTGGCCGTCCTGCGAGCCGAAAGTGTTAATCCCAAATACAGAGTCCATTTGGTTGCTCTTCTCATCACCATGCTCGTGTATGCAGGTTAGTCTTTTTTTCCTTCTGTTCCTGCAATAAATCGTAGTGGAATGTGTTCTTACTGTTTTCTTAGATTAAACTTTCCTCGATGATTTCTTTTTGTATCATCCTGCATCTGCAAAGTTCATTTGGCGTTTATATAAAGTTTTCCTGGTTGCCTTCCAGGCAGGTATGGGGTTAAGAATGAAATGAGTTATGCATTTAAAATGATGTGAGGTCTGCAAGTACATATGGTTAAGTGTTAAAATATCGCAGTGAAGGATTGTTTCATAATCCAACTATTTATACAGCGTGAGAGATTTCATACCATGTGCTCTGACTACTAAGTGACATTGGGAGAGCACCGCTGGCTGCATCAGGCAAAAGTGCTGATTGTGCAACAGCAAGGTAAAGAGTGGTAATATGGAAGCTCTGCATTTAAATAATGCATAATTCATATCAGTGCAGTTTATTTAACTACTTCCTTAAATCAGAATGTAGAATGGTTATTTGTGGAATACATACAGAAATAACACCTCATGAGACCACATGTGAAAAAAAAGGGGAAAAAAGAGGTGCTTGTTTTATTAGAGCCTCCCTTGTCTGTAATGCCATGTGTGTCCATATCCCTGCCTTTCTTTACGTGATTATCACCTCGTGCTTCCCAGAGCTGGGACGCTGTCACCTGTCCATCCCCTCTGGACCAATGGGAAGGGAGAGGTGAGGGGAGTCAGTCTGAACTTCTTTCTTCTGACTGTTGATGTTCCCTCTTGTCCCCACCGAAGTGACAAGAGTTGTCAGGTCACTGGAGGACTGCCCTGCAGGGAATCCTTCTCCTACTGGCAAGAAGATTGTGTAGCTTGGAGAGGTGAAAGAGATGATTACAGAACTCTTGCTGTTGCTACTACCCCCACCACAGAAAAAGTCATCTAGGGAATTATCAAATCCCTTTGAGAGGGAGATCGTTTCTCTTACATGCAAACATCTGGGATGCCATTGATGCCTTGTCCTAAAGGTTCAGCTGTATTAATGCTATTTAATATAACAGCATCTAGAACAAGGTACAGTCACATTTTCAGATGTAGTAATGTAAAAATCTTTACTCATTATTTTTAGCTGAAATTAGCTAATACCTAAAAGATAAAAGTCAATGGGGAATTTTGAGAATTAACTTAGCAATTTGAACTACTTTCTAAAAGCAGAAGCAAGGTGTCAGTGCAGTTCCGGACATTAAATATATTTCTGAGTTCCTTGGTGAAAGTGTAGCCAGATATCTTCCTCCCTCTTCTACAAGCATAGAAATCTGGATTCCTGATTCCTAACATTTTTCTCCTGCTTAGCCAACAGTCATATAAAATAATACGTGTCACATTGCCTTTCTTTTAACTAATTCATATGAAGAATTCGCTCCCAGTGTCATTGGCCAGGGTCCTGTCTTCTTCTAGCAGGAGAAGGCTAAGTGTTCCACGTGAAGGCTGAGTGCACCAAGTGCCCTTCTGTGCCATAAACTTGGGCTTGTTGGGACTCTCTGGTGCAATCGATCTGCACATACTTCTAGGAAACCTCAGGCCTCTTTTGCATCCTGTGCACAACACCCTGTGCTACCTGGACATTTTTCTTTGCATTTCTTTTAAACTACAATCTACTAGTCTACTACAAAAATATATAGGTATTTAGATCCTGTCATAGCTAATATAGTGATGAGGAGCCTGGTAAGTGGCCATGGCCAGTGTCTACTGCACACATCCCCTGTGTCCTGTGGATCTCATGGCATAGCCCTGTCTGTCCCATCTCTGCTTCTTACACACAGTAGGGAGAGTCACAAGAGTGACTCACAAATCAAGTATCACAAATAGTGGCCTCCAGCAGGGTGAGTTCTCATCAGCAGGCTGCGAAGACAGACAGATGCAGAATTTAACTGGGCTGGATCATTCTCAGGAAATCTTCTCCACCTCTTTGTTTGCAGGTCTGCTCCGCACCTTACTTCAACAAATAACATCAGGCTATACAGTATTATCAAAATTACAAGCTGCTCCTTTAGTTTTTCTTAGACTTTTTCATACTCAAAAATATTTGGATTTTTTTTACATTTAGTCCTACACAAACCAAATTTTATAGCAGTACATACTGTACACAAAACCTCCACTACTGCTTCACTTTCTTTTTTCCTACTAAATAAATTAAAAAAAGAACATTATATCCTTACATATTAAAGGAATGATTCATTAGCTAAGGATGCAGACAATATACAAGATGATAAATAATATTTTTTTATAATTCCTTTGAGAAAGTACTTATTTAGGGGTTAAAATAATATACCTTTTGAGGACTTTGGCATTTACAGGCAGCATTACAGTTAAGTCAGAATCATATTAAATTAGTTAGGTTTTTCTGAGCCTAACATATCAAGGTACAAATGACATACTTATTTTTAATTTGGAGTTTCTTCCTAATTTTGGCTCTGCCTTTAATAAAGGCAAAAAGGTAAAATTACTTTCTCATGCACTGTGTGGCATTACTTCCCCTTTTAAAGTTTTTATGCATACCCCATCAAAGAGATTGCACTTCTTCTGTCATAAAATAATTTGTCTTTTCTGGTACACAGACTGAGGTGTTAAATAAATAATTTTAAGTAAGATTATAGTAGTGCCCCTAGCCTATGGCTGATATTCCAGTAGTTATTAGTAATGAATATTGAAAAAATACAACAGTTAAAACTCTGTCTAATATTTAATGTTCATCAACTGCATCCTCAGAGTGAAATTCTGCTTTCAACTGTATGTTTGTGGATATAAAAGCAGAAGCAGTGGAGTCATAAATAGATTAAAGCAAAGTAAATTATTGTAGCTGGGCTTCCTGGCAACCATGGACATTGCAAATATGTCAGTGCGCAGAGAAACAGACTGCACAGTAAATCTGACTTGTTCTTGAGAACAAGTGTAAAACCACAGTAAACTGAGCAGGCAAGCAAAGATTAAAATTTTCCTGAACTGTAATAACAGTAAAAGAAATAATAAGGAGAATATAGAAAGAGAAATACAGAAGAAGAGAATGACAAAGACCTTACTAAAACTTTGGAGAAATGATTGCACAGTCATAGCAAATGAGTATTAAAGCAGCAGAGTATTTGTACAAAGGGTGAGTTCAAAGCTCATACAAGCTTATTTGGGGACAAGTCAAGAATAAGCTGTAAGGAATTACATAGATACAATTACAGAATATTTTATGGGAATAGGTTAATAGATAAAACAGGTATGGGGTGCTAAGTAGCTAACAGTACAGGAATACAGGTAATTTAGCTATGAGTAATGCTTTTTCTGCAGAATTGGAATGAGAAGAACAACATATGTCAGAATTAGATACACTTAGCTCCAGGTTCATCTGTAGTGTAATTACAGTTTAGTCCCCAGTGTAATGTGTTTGGATCTCATTATATAGAAAATGTTTAGACAACTTCATTTACATCTGAAATCAGAGGCAAGAAATTCTTGGAATGGCTTCCTTCTACAAGACAGTGGAGAGGCACTTGCTTTTATTTTCTTTGAACAATATATAAAATTTTCCCACAGTTCTTATACCATATGATAGTTTGATGTTATGTACATTGATATGATAATATTAATTTTTTTATACGAAAGTAGGTCAGCTTAGCAAGAACACTACTTGACAGTGTTTTTTTTTTTATCTTGCATATGTATTTCATGTGACACCAGGCTGTAATGTAATGACTTATGTAATTTCTGTCTCCTCTAAAATCATGATACAGAAATACCTTCTAGCTTTATCAATAGAAACATTCAGCATTAGCCAGACCTATGTCTTTAAAGAATATTTGCTAGAAAGAGATATAGGAAGTTATAGCTTACCCTTCACACGTTGTAAAACCTTTGAAAAAACAGTTAAACTGTTTACTGTGTCATCAGGTGAATAACTTCAGAAGGGTTTTACCTATTCAAACTGTTTCTACTAATTCATTTTATTGCAGGGTGTAGATTTCTTGTAGTATGGTGAATGTGCATTTGAATTTAAGGTAAATATTAAGAAAGGTTGTTCAACTTCATGCTGTTTACATCTTATTGCAGGTGGAAATCTCACAGGAGCAGTATTTAACCCAGCACTGGCTTTTTCATTACATGCCGATTGTTTCTATGACAAATTTTTGAGTTACTCACTAGTATATTGGATAGCACCATGCTTAGGTAAGTTTTTAATACTTTATGTGTTTGACAAAGTGTTATTTAGTACATGGTTCATAAATCAAGAAATAAGTGTTCTTTATTTGAGAGTGCTTGATTTTTGCATTAAATAAATCCAGAAAATAGTAAATTATAATATATGTGTTGAGTCATTCAGAGTCATGGTTTGATTTGGCAAATGCAGGCTGTGTATTTTACACTTTTTTAATGCTTTATGTAGAGTGCCTGCAGTACTGTTTTGTGAATTATAGAAAGATTTGGATTGGGAAGGACCTTTAAAGATCATGTGGTCCTTACCTGAAAGTAAATATCAGCCTGATTAACTTTAGAAAGAGAAACATACTGGTTACCACACAGTGTCTGTCTTGTTTCGTGACATTTTACAAAAACATGGGGGTGATAAATTAAAAAAAACAAACTCTGCCCACAGGTATTGGGACAAGTGCCTTAAATATACTTTCTCAATTAGAACTTTCATGATATCAAATCTTTTTTATTCCCATACTGTCTCAACTTTGCAGTTCCCATTCTGTGTTTTTTCCCCTAGTCACTGCTGGACATGGTCTGCTCTTAGTTTAAGAAGTGTTAGCAATTAGGTTTTTTCTAACTTAAATTATGGTTTTAATTTGGAAGCTATTGATTTTGGCTTCTAGTTGTGTGTAGATGAAAATGCTCTGTATGATACTTCATGCTGTTGTTTGTTTACAGTCGGCCCCTACAAATCTTGAGCTTTCTGCTTAGGGTATATAAAGAAGCAGTCTACTAATCCTGAGTTCTTTCATGACTGTTAATCCTATTAGAAGGTACAACAGTGATGAAGGCACAACAGGATGTAAAATAAGCACAGGAAACACTGGAAAGGGCTCCTGTTATGACCAAAACTTCCTTTTCTTGAGTTCACTTCTGTGCGTGTTCTACTTGCCTTGACTCTCAGTCAGCCAAAAATGAAGACAGAAGTTTAAACCTAACTAAAATTCACTTTAATATAATCTTGTTGAATTAGATCTCTAAACAGGGTGACTGAACAATAGAGTACGCTTAATAACTGTTCAGTGAGTAATTATTGAAATGCCATAGGCAAAGCTGATCTGCATCGGTTGGGTCCTGACAGACCACATAATATTTCTCACAGTTCAGCTTTAGCTTTCATTAACTGATTTCAACCTCATAACCATTTAAAGATTTTCCAGATTGTAAGTATTTGGGATTTAATCTTTTGGCAAGTGATTTAAGGAAACAGGAGGCATTCTGAAACACCATGTTCTACTTACATGCCAAGATGTGTCCTGGAGAACAGCTTTGCAGAAAACCTCTAGGTGATTTTGACATAAGAAAATGAACTGATGTTAACTGAAATGAACTCAGGATTTAAGGAACTTAGCATGTGATTAAGGAGCATTGTTACCTTTCTATGAAAATTCATGAACAGTGATTTGTCATTAGTTAACATCTAGAATATACATACAGAATACATTGAATGCGGTCTCTTGATTTATAAGGGAAAGGAGCTCCAGACTGAGCAGTTGTAAAGGTGTGAATACTCAGGACACATCACTTCTTGCACAGTGTCACTACTGTAGCCAACATTTAGTGACAAATCACAGGGTCTGTGGATCACCTGAAGGACCAGGTAATCTGGTAATTAGTGATAAAAATATCTCATTACAAAATAAGGATGTTTCCTGGATACATTTAAGAACCCTTATAAATCAAGAGTTCTAAACCAATGTAGTGTCTGAGGTGGAAGTATAGAGGAGATTGCTGCATTTGAAAACTGAATTGATGAATACAGGACTGCAGATCTACAAATCTTAACACAAAGTGAATTTTTTCTAACACTTTTTGAAAAAAAGAAAATAATAGGAATAGAATTTTTTTTTCCACAATTGGACCAAATGATGAGGCATCTAAATGATAAATTCTTATGAAAAGAACCTCTAAGCAGAATTACGAAAGTAGACGATGAGGGAAGGGATATTTTAAATTCAGTTGTAAAAATTACTTTCAGAATCCATGTGTCAGCAGAAATGCTGTTCCAGACTTCCTAGAAACTGATGATATGCTAATATGACGTCTTACTTCTTCCAGCATCGGCATCTTAGATAGTTAAATTACTTTGTTCTTACTTTGGGAAATTTTTTCAGAAGAGTCTTTCTGTGTTTTGCTGTAATTACTACCACACAGTAGAACCATGGACTAACATATCGTGAAACTTACAATTGCCAGTGCAAAGTGCAGTACATTCTTATTTATGGCTGTAGCAAAAATCCATGAGAGCAAGGAGATTGAGAGTGTTCAGTATACAACTGAACCCTGATCTGTCTGTAAACATGTTGTAAACAATGTTCTTAGAAAGGACACTTGGCAGAAGAGGAAGGTTGATTATCACTTTGACAAGACAAGGATGAAATGGAAGTTTTCTTTCAGGACAAACAAATCTACTGGTGGTTTATAGTCTTTCAGGAATTTATTCTTGAAGCTGTAGTTAATTACTCAATTTTCAAAATGGCTTCACTATTGTTTTGGTGAAGGTGATTCTCCAGCAGCATTAAACTCCAGCATCCTACAATAAACATAGAGGCCAGCAAGTGTTTATAACTTAGCACAGGCAGGCCTAAGTTCTACACTGTGAACATAGACTCAGTAAGTACCAGTGGAACAAAGATGGTTTCTGTTTTACTGCCAGAGGAATTCATGTTAGCTGTCCAGGCATGATTATACCCTCAGTAATGATGGGGACTGAGCTAATGCTGCTCTTTCAGCACCAGGGAGATGGCACCTATGAATGGAAAAGTTGGTGACAAGATAGTCATGAGGTCAATAAAATGAAATGCTCTTTCCTGGACAGGTGTGAGCTTAGCATATCATAGAATTGTATTGTAGAGTGAGGGACATTAAAGACCATCCCGTTCCAACCCCCCTGCCCAGGGGTAGGGACACCTTCCACTGGACCGAGATGCTCAAAGCCATCCAACCTGGCCTAGCCTCCTGCTAGGTTTCTAATACTATATAACCAGAATCAAGCCCCACTTCTTTAGATCAGTTTTACTAGAAAGACTTATACTATTCCTTAGAAAATAAGTGCCACAAAAGTCACTTAGCAGTAGATGTAATGGAGGAGGTAAGCAAGGGAGAAGGCAGCAGGTGAGACTTTGACCTTTCTGCTCAGAGAGGCTATTCAGAGGCTGCCAGCAAGTTCAGAACACTTAAGCAAAGAAACAAGAATTCCAAGTCCATGTACAGTGAAGTGTTCAGTATCTCAGGGACCTGGAAGCAAAGGAGGTTTTCAACAAACAACCAGAAAATAAACTCCTCCTATTCCCAGACCCTGGTCCTCATAGGAGTTTTCTGCTCCACAGACATCATCTGACAGAGTAAAAACGCTTATGCAGTAAGTGAATGCAATCCATGAAGTTCCTAGAAACTGGCAGTAATTATGTCTAATTCAGATACTAAAGGGCCAGTGAGTGGTGATCCTGAACTTGACCTGCTTACAGAGAAGAATGGGTGGTGAATGTGGCCACTTGGGTTGTAGTCCTCACAAGAGTTCAAGGTCCAGGGGAAGACTGGGAAGGTAAATAGCAGAGCTGTCCAGACTTTAGACTTCGAAACAAAATTCTGCTTATTTAGGGAATTGCTAAGTCAGTAATAATTCCCTTGGAAGCTGCTATAAATGAGAAAATGTGGTTTTTAAAAAAAGCTCATGAGAGCTCAGTAATAGATTTAGATGGGCAGAAGGAATCTGTCACATTCCCAGTGTTAGACTGGGAATTTGGACAGAAAGCCTTTCCCTGCTGACTAGACAAAGAGCTTCCCTACAATAAAGGAGAACATGTAAGAAGTTGAACAGTTTCAACTTCTTACAGGACAGGCAGCAAAGGAGGATTATAAGAGCTTTCACAGGCACTTGGAAACAAAATCAGGAAGGTTAGAGCTCAGCTGGAACTAAGAGCAAGGGCATGCAGAGTTACCAATACACTAATCACAAAAAATGTTCAGAGAAAATGCAGGTCCATCAGTGGACAGGGGAGACAACCTAGTGATAAATGGCATGGAAAAGACTGAGATACCACTCAGTCTTCCCAAGCAAAATTTGCTCCCAAACCTCTGTGTAAATCAGTAAGGTTTTGGAAAGGAAGCAATAAATAGGGAGCAACAGTATAGGCACAACATACGTGATTGTGAATCCATTGAAGGTAGAGTTGCCAATATAGGAATTTTCTGTCATTTATGAGAAGTTACAGCAGTTGGAGGAGGTTCCTGCCAATGGAAAATGTGCTAAAATACTATGCTTGCTTTTGAGAAGGAGGAGAGAGAAGCCAGGGAACTATAAGCTAGTTGGTCTCACTTCCATCAGTGGGAAGATGGTGGAGTATCTAGTCTTGGAATACATTTCCAACCATGTAAACACAAAGATAATCACAGGAACAGTCAGCACAGATTTAGTGAGGGTAATCCATGCTTGACCAGCTTGGTTGCCTTCTGTGATGAATGCATGTGGGAATGAGGGGGAAGCAGGGATGTAGTGTACCTTCACTTCTGTAAGGCTTTTGATACCACACCTCCCACAGCACTCTTGGTTCAAAGTGGGGTCACTCAAAAAGACTTAGATGCAATAAAGATTGGCTAAACCACTGACCTCAAACTGTCACAATCAATGGGTTGACACCTGGCTAGTGGCCAATATCATGCAGAGCATGCTGGTGCCAGTATGTTTAACAGTGACCTGAATTAAAGTTTGTTCACAACAGTTTAGTCTCTCTGCAAGACGAAGCACATGATTCAGCAATTTGGGATCAGCACTTCTGCAGAGGGATCTCCACAGGCTGGAGAGGTGGGCTGAGACCAACAACATGAGATTCAACAAGACCAAGTGCTGGGTCCTACACTTTGGCTACAACAACCCCATGCAGGGCTACAGGCTGGGGGCATAATGGTTGGAAAGTGGCACATCAGAAAAGTACCTGGGGCTGCTGGTTGACAGCAGCTGAACATGAGCCAGCGTGAGCCCAGGTGGCCAAGAAGGTCTATGGCACCTGGCCTGTATCAACAATAGTGTGGCCAGCAGGACCAGGGCAGTGATACTTTCCCTGTACATGGCACTGGTGAGGCACTCGAGTGCTGTCTCCAGTTCTGGGCCCCTCAATTCAAGAAGGACATTGAGGTGCTGAAGCGTATCCAGAGAAGGGCAACAGAACTGCTGAAAGGTCTGGAGCACAAGTCCTGTGAGGAGTGGCTGAGGGTGTTGGGGATGCTTAACCTGGAGAAGAAGAGGCTCAGGGAGGACTCCATTGCTCTCCACATAGATCTGAAATGAGGTTGCAGCTGGGGTAGGGTGGGATGTCATTCCCTTCTCCCAGGCAACCAGTGATGGGATCAGAAGACATAGGCATAAGCTGTCAGGGGGAGATTTAGGTTGGACATTAGGAAGAATTTCTTCACTGAAAGCGTGATTCGATGCTGGAAAGAGCTGCCCAGGGAGGTGGTGGAATCACCATCCCCGGAGGTCTTTAAGCAAAGACTGGACATGGCACTCAATGCCTTGGTCTATTGACATGGTGGTGTTCGGTCACAGGTTGGACTCGGTGATCTCAGAGGGCTTTTCCAAACGAATTGATTCTGTAGTTATTGCCTCCTTCTACTCAATGCTTGTGAGGTGGCATCTGGAACATAGGTGGTTTGGAGCTCCCAGTTCAAGAGCAATGTGGAAAAAAAAACCAGGATTCAGGCAGTGGAGGACCACAAGGATGATGAAGGGTCTGGAGTACCTGATTTGAGAGGGAAGGCTGAGGGAACCAGACTTGTTTAGGCTGCAAAAATAAGATGAAAGTGTGTTTTAAGTACAGTCAAGCATTATTTCAAGAGTAGTTACAAGAAGAACAGAGATTACTCATTCTTTTTGGCAACAAGTAACGGCAAGGCCACAAATTAGGGCATGGGAAGGTCCGCTTGATTTCCAGGAAAACATTCAGGAGGAAGGGTGCAGCAACATTGAAATTAGTTTCCTGGAGAAATGCTACAGTCTCCACCATGGAGGTTTTTGGGACTCAGCCAGGGAAAGTCTCACTGACCCATCCAGCATAGGCAAAGTCCTGCACTGAGTGGTAGACTGGACTAAACAGAATCTGTTCCAATAAGCTTTTTTTGTGATCTAAGAAGTTTCATAAATACAAGCTTATGTGTGGGCAACACCATCAAGCAAGATCTTCTTTGTCTCAAAGAATAAACTGGTTTTTTTTTTCCCTGCAGTAAAAAAAAGGTCATAATAAGCTGTATTTGGATGCCCTTTGGATTTATGGGTCTCTTGCAACTTGAGACAGAAGTTTCTTCATGAGAATCATACACTATCTCTAACATTACCATTTTTTCAGCTTTAGAATAAACCCTAAAGCAGAATGATCATTAAAAAAACACCCACTACCCTATACCCACTTGGCAGCACCTAAAAATGATGTGGTTATCAAAACAGACACAGGTGAGGGATGAAGGTTAAGCTGCTGGTTCATTTATACATCCAGCTACAGAGAAAGGAGCCCTGATCAGGAACCGGGAGGTGCATGTGTTGGATTCCCCCAGCCAAACTCTGCTGATGGCTTAGCTTACACAGATCAAAGCATTAACCATACTAAGGAAAACAAGATTATTAACTCACAGGGAGCACTCGCATGGCCTGTGGAAGCTTCCTTTACAAAAAGTACTGGGGCAGTCCCTGCCATATTGTGTTAAACACTCAAATACTTCAACATAATGTTTATTTTCCATACTAGTACTGTGTCCTTCTCAAATGCATTTAAATAAAGGTCCTTTCTGTAACTTCTCATTTCAGGTACAATACTTGTGGCTTTTATATGGGATGAAATCTCTGCTCGGATATCTTCAGACATCAAATCCTGAAATTTGGGAGCACTACATTAAAAAATATTTTCAGCATCTGCAGACGTAAAGCTCTCAGAGAACTGTTGACAGACTTCTGTGCCATCTTTATGTTGTATTTTCAGATTTCATGTTTGAAATATTTGACTCACCACTTTGTATTCCAATAATAATTTTTTAAATGCATATTGGGATTTTGGGAATATCTGCCACCATTTTCAGTTAAGCCATATGAATGTGAAGGACTGTTAAAACACAAACTTTGTCACTTTAGCCATAAGTGCCATTTGCCGACCTTCACTAGCATGCAAAACTAATTTTAGAGAAATACTCTGCCCTTTCAAGGTTTGATTTTATTGGATTTCTCCCCATTGAAGGCACATGCAAAAAGGAAGCTGAAGAATTCTTATATTGACATCATGATCATATTCCTGCTTGCCATATACCTACCTCTGAGAGGAAGAAAGGCTACACCACTCCCTAGAGGAATCTCCACAGCTCTGTTCTAGAGGCACCCTATACCAAATTTAAAGTCTGTATGACCAACATTGTTTTAATAATACCTGAGTTCAGGTAAGTAACCCCTCGCTTCCTTCCAGGAAGGCTGTCCCATTCTGTCCTGCTGGAGACTGTTGAATGTTTACCTTGGTTGGAAAAAGCAGTAATAAAGCACCATAAAATTCTGTAGACACGCACATCAAACGGCATTTTAGGCAAAACCTTCTACTTTTTATCAGCAATTACTGCTGCCTCTTCACATGAGACACAGTATATAGGGATAAATCATGCAGTACTCAATTTGTCCTTGATTTTGTGTAGCTCTTACCAACTTCTTTAAAAAAACCAATGAATCTGCAGTGCTGGAAAATAAATAACAACAGGAGATAAAAACAACAGGAAAGCTACATATACAAACAGGCATAACCATGCCCCTTTATAGTCTCCGGTGAGGCAAACTGATTGGTACCACCTTCTGAAGCTCTGTTTCTAGCATGAGGTTTCTTCTGGCTGTAGCCTACTTTTTAAATATGTCAAAATATATTTCTCAAACTTAAGAGTAAATTCAGTTTTTCATTTTATAGTTACTTAGTTTGAAAGGAGAGATGGTTAAATTCTACAAAGATCTCCCTATGTCCCTCGCCTTGTCCAAGTCACCTTACAAACCATATTTTAAGAGAAAGGGGGGGCATTTTCACAGTAAACTGGTGAAGTCTTTAATAGCTACTGTTGTCAGCTATCTTTTTTGCAAGAGTTTGGGAAGTAAATATTTCCATGTAATTTCTTCCTTGTTGCAATAAAATCTTTTCTTATTTTTCCACGATTATATTGCAAAATTAAATCAACTGTATGAATGTGCTTTACATATAATAGTCCTATCCATGACCTTGTATTCAGTAATTAATAATAAAAAAAATTAGCCTGCTAATACACTGAAGAGAGGTAGAACGGCTGGGTTATCATTCAGCAGCTCTTCAACCCTAGTGTGAGTAGTTCTACCAAAGGAAACTCGTCCTTGTTACAACTCTGCATGGCAAGGACCACACACCAGCCCACTGAGCCTGAAAAGATGCGATCCTCTGAAAAAATACGTATTTTTATACCTTATTCTGCTTCTAAAACAGATCCTTTTGAGGGTTTCTACCTTCCCTTTCTTGCTTTACTGCTTTTTATCTCTTTTACCTATTTTTAAAGTGATCCATACCTCATCATTTTTCCCCACACTTTTTCACCTCATTTCTTAGTGAAACAAATCTTTCAAAATCTACATGATTTGATATCTCCTCTAAGCCCATGGAGCCCACAGGACACAGGTCTCAAAAATAAACCTCAAAGAGCATAAAAGTAAAGAAAAGAGAAAGCAGATATACAAACCCGGGCAGCCAAAATCTGTTATATTAGAGGCCCTACTTCCACATCATTTTGGATGCCCTGCAAAAGCCAAGTCCATAAAGTGGTTAGATCAGATCCGACTTACCAAAGTCTGCCTTATTTTGGCACAACATAGTTTAAAAGAAATTGGTACAAATCTGGGTGATTAACGAGTAGTTACTGTATTTATAGGCACTCGAACATAAAAAAAAAATCATTAAGAAATAGACAAGCCTTAAATTGACTAAATTAATGCAAAACCAAAGAGAAAACCCAAGAGTAGTAGAAATAAACATAAATAAAACTAAGCTAGGAACTGAAGAATGTAATTGGTTTTGGTAGTGCAGGCAAAAAGGAGTATTTTACATTTGAGGTAATGAATGCTTATTAAGTCCAGAACACTTAAACACAGCCTAAATACAAAGTTTTATTAAAAATAAAACTTGTCAATCCACACAAGACACTTGTCAATGCTACCTTCAGGGTTCATCCAGGTTTGTTTCCACCTCACTTCAATTAATCTTGCTCCATTGATTTGACTGGAAGTAGTACAAGCTGCTCCTCGAGTTCCCTATTAGTAAAACACAAATTCTCCTGGATGTAGTGAGAGTGCTTAGAGGAGCTGTGACCAGTCCAGCTGCCCTGTAGTCAACTCTGCCCATCTGCCAGGGTATGTAACAAGCTGCAGTTTGATGTGGAAAACAACAGAAACGCCACATTCCAACTCAGGTTTACAAACGCACAGAAAACCCCACCAGTCTGCTTAAACAGTGAATGGTGACTTAGAATTCAGTGAGCCTTTTGCCTCAATTATGGTGCCACTAAGTTTTACCTGTCCCAAAATCTCACCACACCAAGACTTTCAAACACCAGTGCAAAAATCAACTCTGTGTCCTCCTTTGTTACTCTGAATCCCTAACAAAAATATGCACACACATATACATTTGTATGTATACAAAGGGGCTGGTTAAGGCATTCCTGTAGAATGTCTTACTGCATAACATGCTGCATACCTCATTTATTCAGCTACATCAATGGTTCACAGCACTATTAAGACATCCCTAATTTCACTGGCATTCCTAACGAATATTCAACAAAGAGTGGTTATAATTATCACATACCTTGGAACCAAATCACATCCTAACATGTAAGCAGAGTGTACGGCCAGTAAACTGTTCATAAACCAACACAGTAATACCCCACCCCTTCCCCACCAAAAAAAATCACAGGTCAACTTCAAAGTGAAAGAAAATGGAGGAAGTTTGGTCCAGACTTTCACTTCAATACTGGGGGAGAGCAGAACAACCTGAATGTGCTGACATTTCCCAATGGCAAAATCACCACCCTGCAGAGACACGAAACAAGAAAAGCTCCAGCAGGACCAAGATCTTGGCAATCTAAAGCTGGGTTCCTAAGTTTGGGATGTGTCTGACTAACTCTGTCACAGGCACACTCTGCAAATGCTTGGCCCTTTTATCCTCACACCCAGGTAAATGATGAAAATGTCTTCGGCTTCACTGAAGATTTTTTTGTTACAGAAGAGAGTTCTCAAACTCAAGGGCTCAAGCTGCTTGCTGAAGTAAAGAAGGGAGAACTGCAACAGCGAGCTGGTTGTGAGATACAAAAATCTTAGTTTATTTAACAATGTTAACATTTAATACAAAGACACAAAACAGTTCTCTTTGTCTGGACCTTATAGACTTTATTCCATCTCCTCCACCACCCAAGCTCAGCTCTCAGAGAAATGAAAGGGATAGCACTGAAATGATAAAGCCAGTTACTTGAGGGGCTTTTAATTTAGCTTTCCTTTTAATCCTTGGCCAACCCTATTTCCTTTTAGTCGTAACATTTCTATTCCCATTTTTAGTCCACAGAGTCAATGACAGGTAAAAAAATATGGAAAATTCTAGGACAATCTAAAATTCTGTTCTACTTACAGTTTTATTTCTGATGTCCTAGAATTCCTAGAAAAACTTCTTTAAAAGGCCAGAGTTTGCTCAAAGAGACTGTGGGGGCCCCATTCCTGGAAGTGTTCACAGCCAGGTTAGGATGGGGTCCTGAGCAACCTGATGTACTCAATGGCATCCATGCCCATGGCATGTGGGATTGGAACCAGCTGATCTTTAAGGTCTGTTCCAACCCAAATCATTCTGTGATTCTATTAAATGACCCCTGATCAGCCCCATTCAAGTGTTAGATGCAAGAGGTTTTATTGTTTTTGTTTATTTTGTTTTTTTTAAATAACCCCATAGTGGTCACAAATGTCAAACCCTGTTTTAAACATCTCTACAAGCATTTATAGACCTAGATGTCTAAACTTAGGTCATTAAAAAAAAAGGTTAACTCCCGATAGTCACTGCAATGCCTTCGGTTTTACAGCTTATTCTGGAAGTGCCACAAGAGGAATCTGAAAGACACAAGACACCCAAGTTTACATAATTGGCATTAAAATAAAAGGTTATTAACCATCTCAGAGTAGTAGCTATCTGTTGTTTGCAATCAGAGGACAGCACTTTACTACAAGCCCATGAATTTTCAGAAGGGCTGAGCATCTCTGCCTTTGGCAGCAGCTCTAACTCAGGTCAGCTAAGGACAGAATGTGCTCACAGCAGGCACCAGGGTGGCCTGGCAGACCCCGCTGCAGCCACACACAGACACACCAATTGCTTCAGAACAATTGCTGCAGCCTCGTGATGCCACAGACAAAACACCACTTATTGCTGGAACAGTGGAAATGTCCTGCACCAACTGCCAGCAAGTCTTCCAGGAGCTTCAGCAGGAGACTGTCACATCTCATTTGGGTGCCATGCAACATGAGCATCACACAAGGGCATTGTCTTGGAGCCAGGCAGCACACTGCTCTCTAAGGCATCACCAACAAGATGTTCCTGTAGATAATTTTGCAGTTCAAGAGGTTAAAAGGGCCAAGCTGCTCCATGGAGTACCCACAAGATCACACTAAGTTCCCTCTCCACCCCTACTTACAGAGTATAGAGCCAAGCCACTCTCTGAGCTGGGTGATTAGCACTGACCTCCAAGAGCTGTCCTTGTCACTTTCTACCTTCAGTTCCTTATTGCTGCCTTAGATCCTAGATTCCTAAACTTCCTTAAATTACATCCACACTCTCAGGCAGGTGGTTACTCTAAAACGGGCCATCCCAAACTGCTACCTGGAGTGACGTCACTGCAGCACCTGACACTGCACATGCAGGTCATTTGATCTGCTCTGACAGGGATCAGCCTCTCAGCTCTCATCAGCACAAGCAAAGGCACAGGAGGAAATCCTCTCTGGTCACCTCTTACAGCATTCATCTCCCACAGCCACATGCTGTACCATGGAAGGCACAGAGTAATTCCACTGACCAACACTACTTACTGCATGTATTTTGTGCTTTGCTAGAAGAACAGTCTACAACACTTCCACCAGCACTTTCAGGCTTCTTAGAGATCGGCTATCAGCTACTAACTCTCCTTAATCCCGCTCAAGTTTAACCAGGACAATAAATAAAGCAGCCAAATTTGAATTTTTCCACAGCATGATTTTTTTTTTTTTAATAAACCATTGACCAAAGTAATCTTGAAGATGGAGTAATCAGAGCCTAAATTTCCTTTCACTTACTAAGAGGCACTTGATCTACAGCTAAAGACTTTTCTCTCATTTTAATGTGTGTCCTTTACTAAACTGGAGAACTATCCAATGGCAGGACAACCAGTATTTAATTTTTTTTTTTTTTAAGAACTTCTCTCTGTTCTGCAAAGTCCTTCGCAGGGTAGAAATGCAACTGCAGAAGTTTCAGCTCTTACACCTGACTATAAATACCAATTCAGGAGCAGTGGCACTGGTAGAGGCCAGTAAGAGAACACAAGGCTACTCTGAGACTGTCAGAACTGCACCAGCAAAGAAAAATAAGCAACAGAGGAACACAGCTGTGCCACATCCCTCCACAACAGCCCTCCTTGGGGACTGCAGCCTCTTTCTTTGTGACACCGTAATCCCTGATCAACCACTTTCCTGCATTTCTTTTAGTGTGTCACACTCCTTCTTGTGCCCATTTCCTCCTTCCTCCCCTGAGCTTTCAGCTGTCTACTCCACAGCTGCTTTCTCAGGCACTTCAAGTGGGATAGCTGGACACTCACTTCACGGTAAGAGCTGTCACTCTCCCTTCTGAGACAGAAAGAAGAACTCTGACAACACAGCACCACTTGAGCAGCACATACAGACTGAGAACCAGTGAGCACTGCTGAAGCAAGGGTGGGATCACAACCCCACTGTGCCTGTGCATCTCTACAGATAGTCCCAGAAAAAGCTGCTCTTCCTCTCCCCCCCAGCACCAGCGAGGAACTAATGGCACAGCTTGTAATGCTACTAAGAGGAGAAAAGCAGCACAGGTGATGGAAGACAAGGCATCACACTGGCACAACCACCTGAGCAGGGTGTTGTCTCTAAGTTGTTCACTCCTGACAGCAATCCCCTCCAGACAGCTCAGTAACTTTACCAGGAACTGTTCCTGCTCTGCTTATACTGAAGGAAGAGATGGACTTGCAGTGCTGTTGAGCGTCCTGCCCCTTGAACAGCCTGGGAAATGCTACACACTAAGGGCAAAACAACAGACACTAAAGACAGTAACTTCCCAGGGTTGCCTCCAGCGTTCATATATATCAGCATCTAAGAGCCTTTGAGATCAAACAATTCTTAAATGAACTAAAAGGCTGACCTGTCTTCCAGACAGGCACATCCATGCAGGCTGCCTCTGCAGGGTAATGGTTTATGCCAATAAGTATTTTAGCACAGATCATTAAACATCTTTCTACATTTGTGATTACTACAGCTCCCTTTTCCTTCTTCTATATCACCATCATCCTGATATCATGAGACACTTCCTATAAGATCACGTACATTATACAAATTACAGAGAGGGAAGACTCTACAAGACTGAAAAGCATTGATATGAGAAGTCAGAAGAACTTACAGCAGCACCTGGTCTCCTCAATGATCAACTTCAGCGTCTTCAAACTGCCCGGCAACTACTGGTGCTACATCCACCTCCATCCCATCTGAAAAAAACAGCCAGTGCTCCATAAACAAGCAGGTGAGGGACAACCTTTTCACAGAAAGGAGAGCAGATGCCCTCTGCTGACAAGAGGTGGCCAGGACAGAAAACCCCTTCACTGAACTTCTGAAAGCTGCCTAGGGAAACACTGATGAGCTCACAAGTTTCTGGGTTTGCTCCAGCACCGTTGGTCAGTCACTTAAAAGATGTCACCGCTTCCTACAACCTCATCTCGCCCTGTCATATTAAAAGACTTAAACACTGGATTTTAACCATTTCATGTTTTAAATGAAGTTTTGGTGTAAGAAACGGCATGATTCTTTTGAATAACTTTATTCTAGCAAAAAGAGGCTATATCCTGTTCTGAAACAATCATTGAGAAGGAAAATTGCCCTATGTACAATGTCAAAAAATAATGTAACTCTGAAACTGAGCAGCCCTAATTTATAATTGCAACAAACCAAGCAGCAGTACTGTAGCAAATAAGATTAGGAAAGTAAACAAAACTGATGAAGATGGCTCTAAGACATGTGACATACTTGCCATTCAATTTATATTCATTTCTGGAATTTTGGGATTCAGAAACCTGACTAAATTCTCAAACAAAGGGCACTGCTGAAACAGGTGTGTATCACCTATGGCTATCTTTACATCACATAAATTTATTCAAAATCGCAGAACAAAGAGAACCTTAAAACAACTGACAAAACAAGTAAGATTAAAAACCTCTGTGGATGAGAAAAAATTAGTTATTACTTTGTAGGAATCCACAACTGCTACATCATTTTCCATCTTTCAAAAACATGAGGGCATATAAAATGCACTGCAATTTTTATATAAAAACCAAGCAATGCTACTAAACTACTTCCTTGTTCTTCTCCCAGATAATATATGCTGTAGTGAAAACAGCACACAGAAAAGATGGAGTCTGAGAAATCAGGTGTTTTTCCCGTGACAAAAAAGAAATTTTACTCCTTAAATACACATTTGAAAGATCAACAGAATTAAGAGACAGCATCCTTCAGAAAAACACATCTTTTTTAATAAATCTGTTTCAGTGTGTTTGAATGATTCAGAATTCACCCTGAACTCTGTTAAAAGAATTGTTAACTTATAACTTAGGATATTAGGAAAAAAACCCAACAAAATCAAAACCCAAATAAAAACTAGAACTCATTTAGGATAGAAACTGCTTCCTAATCCCAGCGACTTTTTTTTTTTAATCCTATATCAACTTCACTTTACCACTGTTCCAGGAAATCACACCAGGAAGAATCAAGTGTTCTGAACACTGAAGTGCTCACTCTTTAACAGAGCAGCCCTCAATCCACGGCAGGCAACACGGTGCCCATAGGGCCACAGGCATGTGGGTGATCCCTCACCTTTTTCAGAAGGTATCACCCACAGCATCACACTTGCTCAGTCCTGGTTTATGGATTAGCCAAATTGGAGAACCACCACCTTCATATCATAGAACCATTGAATGGTTTGAGTCAGAAGGGACCTTGCAGCCATGGGCAGGGACACCTCCCACTTGACCAGGTTGCTCAAAGCCCTATCCAGATGGGTCTTGACCACTTCCAGGGATGGGGTAGCTTCTCTGAGCAAGTGGCTCACAACCCCCATGGTAAAAAAATCTCTCTTTTTATCATCTGAATCTCTCCTCCTTTGGTTTGAAGCCATTCCCCTTGTCCTACATCAAATGGCCTTACAAAAAAGTCTGTCCCCATCTTTAAGTACTGAAAAGCCTCAGTAAGGTCTCCCCAGAGCCTTTTCTTCTCCAGGCTGAACAAGCCCAACTCTCCCAGCCTGTTTCCATAGCAGAGGTGCTCCAGACTCCTGATCATCTTCCTCCTGATCATGACCTCCTCTGGACTCACTCAAGTAGGTCCATATCATATGCTGAGGATTCCAGAGCTGGATGCAGCATTCCAGGTGGGGTCTCACCAGAGCAGAGCAGAGGGGCAGACCTGCTGGCCACACTGCTTTGGATACAGCCTAGGAGATGACTGCTGTTCTGGGATGTGAGTGCACATTGCCAGGTTATGTCCAATTTTTCATCCACCAGCACCCCCAAGTCCTTTTTGGCAGTGCTGCTCTTAATCCCCTCAGCTCCCAGCCTGTGTTAATACTGGAAGTTGCCCCAACCCAGGTGCAGCACCTTGCACATGGCCTTGTTGAATCTCATGAGGTTCCCATGGACCTACTCCTAAGGTTTGTCCAGGACCCTCTGGATGGCATCTCATCCTTCAGGAGTGTCAACTGCACCCCTCAGCTTGGCGTTTGCAAACTTGCTGAGGGTGCACTCGATCCCACTGGCAGTGCCACTGATGAAGACATATTCTTTAGTAAAACAAAAGCATGTCTTACCTTCAAACTCCCTTATGGAGTCCTCTGTTCTCACTCCAGCCATGTTGTATTGGGTGCTGACAGACTGGGCTAACATGCCTTCTAACCTCTCCAGAGTGGCCTGGCCTTCTGCAGTTAAATGTGACAATCCCTCTTCGTATGTGTAAAAGCTTGGGATGTCACCTTGTTCTAGCTCTGCAAAAGAAGTTTATGTTTAGCAGACCTAAGTTTAGGAGCCAGAAACATGCAGAGGTGGAGGAATAGGGGAGGAACTGGACAAGATATGCTCAGATTAACTGAGATTAAAATGCTGCTTACATCAGGTACAGAATACACACAGCAATGTGAACTGACCACACAGCAGCACAGGCACTGAAACTGGGCTAGCACAGCCACTGTGAACAGGAAAAGCTGCTCTTTGTGTCTGTGGGCTTTGGAGAGCCAGAACAATGCTTTTGCTGAATTCCTGTCATTTGCCACAGCTAAACTACAAGTTTTCTGCAGATTTATGAATTTCTATACTATGCCTGTGACAAAAGGGATGTTTAGGCAAGATGAGTAATAAACAATTATGACAGATACCACGTATCCAAGTGTAGGCAGGTATTTCAAAGGAAGCAACTGTTACCAACCGCGGGCCTCAACATCGTACTCGTCCCCTTCGTAATCATTGTCTGAGTCCTCATCGTCTGGGTCTGGGTGCAGGGCCTGGCACTCACACATCGCTGAGAACATGGCTTCCACTGCAGGAACATAAGTGAACACAAACCTCCACCAACACCCCAAAGCAACAGGCAAGAAACCCTGCTCTGAGTGATCAAAGGGATTTAGAATACTCCTTCAGCAGAACCACAACTGAATTCATATCTGAAAACACCATCTAACAAGCCAGCAGCCATGCAAGAAACAAACCAGGTTTCAGAGATCCAGTCTGGTGTTTAGCCTCTTAACAGCATTTCTGCATTATTTCATGGATGATAAAGGTTTACCTCCAGACAATTCTGTCTGTGGTTACCCACTGCAGGAATCCTTGCAGCATCTCATCCATCAGATTCCTAAAACTTGAATCCAACTGTAAGCTCCACATTGGACAGGATATGACAGTTTTCCAGTGGTAGTATCAGGGCATTAGCATATTTCTAATGAAACTGTCATTGACTCACTGCATTTGTAATTAAAAAGACATTTCCCATACATATTCTCTGCCATTGTATATAAGTGAGATTATCCATGTTGTGTATTTATACTCAACAGTTTCTATTTTAAAGCATTGGAATTTTCCTTGAGAAACAGCTGCTCGAAAGAGTCCATCCTCAAGCCATATAAAACAATTTGCTTTGTTCTTTCCATTAGAGACGGGCACTGAAGGAACATGGTATTTACATCTCTACACCCAAGGGTCTTCCACATACAGGCAGGACTGGAAGGTAAAACACAATTCCCATTCTCACTTACGGGCTGATTTGTCACTAGGTACGAATCTGAATTCCGCAATTGGTTCAACGTCATCATCGCTGTCATCCTCCTCCCCTTCAGTCATGGGAGCCTCTTTTGTCTCCTCTTTAGGAAATTGAAAGATTTAGAAGAAACATGTTTATTTCGTCAAAAAAAAAGTCCATTTGTTTATTCTTTCAGGAACACACATATAATCAAATCAGAAAAAACCTGAGAGAGGCACAAAACCTCCACTCTGTTCTCCCAAAAAACCCCACGAGACTCCAAGATCTATATGGATATATAAGGCCCTCTCGCAGCACCTCAGAAACACTTGCAACACACAGGAAAACTTCTCTGTTTATAACTTAAGGACTAAAGATTTCTGTACTGGTCACACAATGTATTCACATATTTCAGGAAAACCGTCTGATTCTTATTAAAAACAACTGTGCTCAAAATGCCCCAATTCAAAATTGTTACCGTTTTTATAATCACAAGGATTTTTTACGGATCCTTAACATTACTGTCATGAAATCAGCTATCTTCCAGTGCGGCCCTCACAGGACACTCTGACATGTGCAGAGGATCTCTGCTCCATTTCCAATATTCCTATCAGCCAGCAAGTGCACCCAGAGCCAGTGACAACTGTAGTGCTTCCTGACTTCTGTACGCCATGTACACAAATAAATAAGCATCAGTGTGGTGTTTTACTTTCTGTGAATAAAAACCCCATAAAAATGGCTGTAGTTCCTCACTTTAAGGCTGGGAACACTGCACTGACAGCCTCAAAAGTGCACAATTATTTTCTACAGGAGAAGAGGCTGTTCCACCGAGAGTGGTTTTTATCACATACAGAACTGGCACCATCAAGAATATGAAGATGCCAAGAAGCTGCCAGCCAGCTGCCCCAAAAATGAAGTGTAAAAGGAAGCTACCCAGTCCTTTTCCAACTGTCACCCGCAGGCACAGCTTGTTACTGTTGAGTCCAGCTCTTCATTTTCAATGCAGTCAACCTCTGAGTGCCTTTTTCTAAAAAAGGGGTGAGGACAAGGCACAAACACGCAGAGAGCACTCGCAAAACTTTCAGAGGAAGAACAAAATGTACTCTGCACAACTGAGAATGAAGACTCCTGGAGCCAACTAAGTGGAGAGGTTTAACACTATTCAGCAGTCAAAATTGCAGGCCAGGGCTAGACTTTGAAAAGTAAAACCTACTTGCTGTGGAAGATTTACTGTAGGCAGAGTTAATATACTAAAAATTATACACAAAACAAAATACCCACAAAAAATCAGCCTATTAAGGATTTCTTGATAAGGGCTTTCATGGGATATCCGTATTTTCGAATGCCATGATTAGAATGAATTAAAAGCTAGAAACAGTGTCTTTCTTCAGATGAGGTTCTCTTTACTTCAAAATAACCATAGTTAAAGGAAAATGAGGAAGAAGAACCAAGAGGTGTATGCAAATGTACTCTTATTATTTGTAGTGGTAGACTGTCAGAGAACATTAGTAACATAAGTGAAGGACATAATGAAGAACATTAATAGCTTAAAAGCATCTCCACCTCCTCAGAGTCTTGTCACTACTTCCTGGATACATTAAAAAAAAATTAAATGCCAGATCTCAACCTTTAGCTGTGATGACCAGTAGGCACGAAGGGGAAAAGGAGACCTGCTGAAGACCTAACACTCGTTAATCTTCAATTGAGATGGCAGTTTTTGACACACTTAAAATACTAACAGTCTGCCAGAAAAAAAATATTTTTATATATATATATAAAAATACAGTCTTCATAAACAATGAAACAAAAAGCTTGCTTTCTCTAGATCAAAACAAGAATGGTCAAAAAGGTGGGCTTTGTGGGTAATCTTCAAAGATCCATTAAAGCCTGGTAAGACGACCTATTGCCTTTTCTTGTTTGTTTTTAACCAAGCTGTACGAGAAAATGAATAAGTTTTCTGACTGTGAAACAGCAGGAATTCATCAAGCCTGGAGAGGGCAGCAACATTAACATAAATTCAATAAAGAAAAAACCAAGATGGAACTTGTACTCAAGATGGAATCACAGGGAGACTGGCAGAGGAACTAAATTGTTTAAAACAGTGTAAGAGGGCAGAGAACTGATTCTCAGCAGCTCCAGTGTACACAGCCACAAGCTGAGAGCAGAACTGTAAAGAAGTGACTCTAAACAAATGCAAAGCGGTGCTTTGAAAATAACTATCATTCATGAAAATAAGAAAGAAAATACAAGCAATTACTTAAAATCAGCATTTCCTCCTTCTGAGGAGGAAATCCTGTCACCCAGGGCTGCGTGGGAGCAGCAAGAACACTCCAGGCATACCTTCAAACTTGGCGTTCACCATGACATACAAGTGCTCCCTTGGGTAGGCGCTCAGGTCCCTGGAGACAGCATGTAAACTAATGGTGGGGTAATCCAAGGAGAAGCCAACTCCAGAGTTTTCTAGCCAAGACAGGCGACTAACAGGGGAGGAAGAAAAGAAGAGACAAGTTAGAAACTAACAGAGGAACCCACAGTACCTGACTTAAGCCTGCAGAAAAGCAAACCAACACCAAAAAGTGAGTAATTGTGGACAAGGCACTTAGCCCACTCTGCGGGCATACATGGTCAAACAGGACTTTGCAACAGCATTAACTGATGGCCAAGGTAAAAGACAGCTTTCCCTAAAGAATGGGAAGCTAAGAACCCTAAACACATCACATCTTTATCACATTTGCACTAAATGCTGAATTTCCCTCCCTACCTTTTAATTTTCTCCTCCCTGTAGATATCTATCATTCCAAAGAAAACTACAGAGATTCCAGAGTGTGATTTGTACCTCAAACTATTAAATGTGGCTTTCCAAGACAAAGAGGCAAGTCAGTGTCATAATTCCTACAGGATTATAGATCTGATATGGGTATAGCCTGCATGTAGAAAAACTGCCAGTTCTGTGACCAGCAGTGCCAGGTTATGGGTATTCCTCCACTCACAACTTATGTGCTATAGCCTCTGCTTTTCCCCATTTTCACTCTCATCCCTAACCACAGCAAGGGACAGCACAGTTGTCACCACCACGATGCTGCCTCCTTCATATCAGAACAATCAACATCTTTCTAGCCACTGAGAAATCAAACTCAAACTAGATTTGGGTGCCTGTGATCAACAACGTCACAAAGTGAACAGAAATACTCAGGGGCAGAAAGCAACACCTCCACCTTTGTGCAAAACTCAGCATTCACAAGCTTTTGTGGTGGGACAAAACCAATGGAAAGATTCCCTGCCTTGGAAAATCTCGCTGAGAGCAAGAGCTAGTGCAGTGGGAGCAAGGAATTTATTTCCTAGCCTCACCTGGCCAGTACTCAATGTTTACAGCTGCTGGTGGAAAGTCAGTGCCTGGATCAAGAGCTACATGGTGCCCTGTTCTCCCAGGGCACTCCTGCAAGCACTGGTGTTTTCTGTTCATTCCCAGCAAGCGACTGGTGAAAGCTCTGTGATTCACTTGAAACATATGGAGAGGAAGCTGGCAGCCCTGTAGGTGCCTCACACAACAGTCTATTGAAAGCAACTTAAAGGAAACTCAGCATTACACATCCTCAGAGCAGATACCCCACGAACAGAAGTCCTGGTAGCTGCAACCAAACTAAATAAAACAGTGAACAAAATTCCAGAGAGATTCCTCTCCAACACATCACTAACAAGTTCAGGTGGGGCAAAAGCTCCTCCAACAATATTGGCCATTTCATAAAAGTTTCCTAGTCTGAGGTTTTTAAAAGACAATTCACTCCTCAGTGAACATTTTAAATGATGTTTTTGTTCCAACAATGCTCTTCAGCTGCAGAATATATTATGAGTACTTCTCCACGGTTAAAGAAAATTACGTTGTTTTAATTATCAAGCTGTCTCCCTGAGCTACACAATGCAGGGAGGATTGATAGGAGACCATAAAGGGCTCAGATAACATCTTCCAGAATAACCAGATCGATTTCTGCCTAGTAAGAACACACAGTCTCCACATGACTAACGCAGCATGAAAGACTTCACAGAACCACAGTAGTTATTAACAGCAGAAACCCAGCAGCCCCATCTACTCCGCTGTCAGATGAGGAGAGCTGCTGTGGTTTTATAACAGAATGGTTTGGGTTGGAAAAGAACTTAAAGATCATCTAGTTTCAATCCCCTACCTTGGGCAGGGACACCTCTCACTACACCAGGATGCTCAGAGCCCCACCCAGCCTGGCCCTGAACACTTCCAGGGATGGGACATCCGCAGCTTCTCTGGGCAACCTGTGCCAATGCTTCACCACCCTCACAGTAAAGAATATCTCCCTAATATCTAATCTAATGCTCTTTTTCAGTTTGAAGCCATTCCCCCCTTGTCCTATCACTACAGCTCCTGTCAAAGAGCCCCTCTTTCGCTTCCCTGCATGCCTTTCCCATACTGGGAGGTTGCTATGAGGTCTCCGCACAACCTTCTCTTCTCCAGGCTGAACAACTCCAACCTTCTCAGCCTGTCTTCATAGCAGAGATGCTCCAATCCCCTTATCAACTCTGTGGTGTCCGCTCGACTTGCTCCAAGAGTTCCAGGTCCTTCTTATGTTGGGAACCCCAGAGCTGGATGCAGCACTCTAAGTGGGGGTCTCACAAAAGCAGAAGGGCAGAATTCCCTCTCTTACCCAGCTGGCCACGCTGCTTTCGCTGTGGCCCAGGATACAACTGGCTTTCAGGGCTGCAACTGCACATTTCTCCACCATGTTGAGTTTTACAGAATAGTTTGGGTGGGAAAGAACCTTTCAACTATGTCGTTCCAAGCCCCTGCGGCGGGCAGGGACACCTCCCACTAGACCAGGTTGCTCCAAGTCCCATCCAGTCCCAACCAGCCGGGTCCCTGGCCGTGCTGCTCCCTCTTGCCTGGTTTAAAACGAGCAGGAGCAGCGGAACGCCTCACAGCCCCTGAGGCCTCCCCACAGCACAGCCCCTTCACCCGAACCCCCCAGCCCGGGCCCCTCAGGGCCGTCCCGGGCAGCCCGCGAGGGGTCCCAGCCCCGCGTGTCCCCCGCACCTCTCGGCGATGTAGAGGGTGCCGGCGCCCAGGCTGCGCCCCGCCAGCAGCGCCTCCGTGTCCGGCTGCTGGTGGCGGACGCCGTCGGCCGGCGGCGGGAAGCGCTTGAGGAAGCTCATGGCGCCGCCGCCGCCTCCCTGCTCCACCATGGCGGCCGTCGGAAGCGAAACGCGCCGCTCTGTGATGCAATTCCGCCCGGGACGCGATGTCAGCGCCGCGCTCCCGTTCCGCCGCTCGGCAGCGCTGCCGTCTGGGTGACGCGAGTGCTGCGGGCGGGCTGCGAGTTAAGTCGTCTTTGTCTGGAAAAGAGGAGCAAAGGGGAGCGCTGAGGTGATCACTGAGAGCTGGAGCACCTCTGCTGTGGGGACAGGCTGAGAGCTGTTCTCCGAAGAGAAGGCTCCGGGGAGACCTTAGAACCTCTTCCAGTACCTAGAGGGGGATACAAGAGAGCTGAAGAGAGACTTTGGACAAGGATGTGAAGGGATAGGACAAGGGGAAGGAATATTGGGAAGGAATTCTTGTCTGTGAGGGTGGTGAGGCAGTGACGGAGGCTGCCAAGAGAAGTATGGGTGCTCCATCCCTGTAAGTGTTCAAGGCCAGGTTGGATGGGGTTTGAACAACCTGGTCTAATGGAACGTGTCCCTGTCCATGGCAGGGGGTTTGGAACAAGATGGTTGGAACAAGTCTTTAATGGCCCTTCCAACTGAAAACATTCAGATTCTGTAATTGACAGTACCAGGAGCAGTCATAGAACCATTGAATATCCTGAACTGGAAGGGACCTACAATGATCATCGAGTCCATCTCCCAGCCCTGCACAGGACACCACCAAAATCATAGCATGTGCTGAGAGCAAATGTCCAAATGCTTCCTCATCTCTGCCATATCTATTTTAGCCTGTAAGTCTCATTGGACAGGTGACAGAGGTAAGGACAAATACAGTGGTTTTTCAATTACCATTATTGGATGCTGGAAAGGGAATTTTTGGTGGGTGACCAAAAGCACCCAATGTCTCATAAGTACACACAGAGGAGAAAAAGAAAACCACAAGTACCTGAATTGCTTAAAGGGTATCCAGTTGATTTCTCTCAGCAGTGATCATGTTGGGGTCAGGAGCCCGACACTATTGCAGTACCTGGTGAGCTGGGGGTGTCTGAGGACAGCACATTGCAGGGACAGGAAGGCTGCCACCCCCCTCAAGCACTGGCCCTGCTTCTTCCCCCAGATTAACACCATTTCTCTTGCTACTGCAGTGAGAAACAGGGATTACTGACACATCAGTGAAGTTCATCTCTGTCAGGGCATGCTCCTGATAACTCCGTCTGTGAGACAGCATCACTGCAAACATCCTTCCTCCCTGACTTTTCAGGATTGCAAATGCTCCTGCCATAACAACATACCAAGAGCCCATGCAAGTTGTTAGCTTGTCATGGATGTTAATCTTCGCTTTTATCAGTTTAAATTTACTTTTTAGGAGTCATCTACCTACCTGTGTGCAAATGCAGGTTCTCACAAACATGAACCAATTATTAACAAGATTAGGTCTCTATCTTTCCCTTCCCTGAACTTTCCTAGCTACGGTCTTGGATAGCAAAGAGCAGAACATAGCATGGTTCTCTTAGGCTGAGCTATTGACAATGGTTTGGAAAGCTGCTCAACCATGCCTACCCATTTTGGATTTAAATTATGCAAATAATGATGCAAATAGTTGTTACTCAGACAAATAATCACCTAGACCGAAATGAAAGCAAATTCCACAATGAAGTGATATTTAAACAGTGCCGGAATAGCTTGAAAAAAAACAACAGAGGCAACAGGAGATGAGGAAAGGGGAATTTCTCAGCCATCAAGTTTGCCACACCAAGACAAGTGGTCAACCGGAAACAAAAAGTTACAGTTCATCCATGAATACAGATCAGACTGTGGCAGCTGGTGGGAAGAGATCCAAATACATGGAAACACCATTCACTACACTTAGTGGTTATAAAGCAATGCTCCTGTTCATGTCCACCTCCTCTTACCTAATGTGCCTGTCATATCAGCCCCAGAGAGTTCTCACCACCTTTGTAGTTAACTCCAAATCACACAACAACTTTAGGTGATTATAAATTAAGATTTCTGAGAGGTTGTGGTTGAATTACTGCTGGTTGAAGCCACTGCAGTGGAGCAGTACAGAGTTCATTTCTCTTCCTGGATGCAAATGTGAGTCTTTCTTCTGTGGCATAACACTCTTCCAAAAGAAAACGGAAAAAAGGATAGTTTAAGCCCAGGCAGGAAGTTGGTTTTGAGAATGAGGCCTTAGAGGAGGAGAAATCCACATCTTCCTTGTTTACACAATCCAGACACTTCACACCGGTACTGAGTGCTGCACCTAAGAGAAGCTTAGAGGGGGAAGGCAGACATTTTCTCTAAGTTTGAATGGAACAGAATGGCATTAACTGAAAACTTCAGCTGTAAGAGCTTTAAGAAGTGAGTTAGGATCCAGCCCCACACTGATGTCTGAACACTGGATGTCCAACAGTCATTTAGTCAACCAGGGCCATGTTCAGAGGCAATGGAGAGCAGCAGATACCTTCACAGGGCTAAGAGTCACCTTAGGATAGAAAGCAGGACTCACCATCCAGGAAAGCTTGTTTCTCTCCACAGCACTGCCTGCCATAAGGTGGCCAGTTCAGACTTAGATACCCAGAATCTGTTAAAAATGGAAGTGTAAAGTTTTGGTAGTGGGTTTGGAGTAAGAGGATGGATTTCATAGCAATTTCTCATCACTGCAGGAACACGCAGCAGCTTGACTGCAACCACAGACACCTTCAAAATAAAGATTGACGGGCTTCAGCAATACACACAGAGAAGCCACTCTCTTCTTTGATTTATTTCTTTCTCCCTTACTTTTTCCTGTTAAAGTCCCGAAATATCATCTGTGTCCATTGCCAGTGCCATGTGTCAGAACATCTGCTTGTTCAGCACATCTCTGCAGACTTCCATCTATTTCCCCATTTTTTCCAGGTTTTACACATCTCAGCCTAAATAACCTGGCTCCTCTGTCAGGAGGTCTACATGGACACCTCACGGCTGTCTGCTGGAACAGCCTTCCTGGGTACAGTGCTGGCTGCAGGCACACTGGTTTTTGTAAAGTGACTGCAACATCACTACGAGATGAGATATAAAAGGTGTATAGAAGATGGAACACACAGAGAAAACCATTGTGACTGCAAAAACAAATCCATCAGGTCTTCCCCACCATCAGCCAGAGCTGCTCAAAGAAAGAAAAGTTCTGTCAGTTGAGCTGCCATAACCAAACCAACATAAACCAGGAGTTGCCTGTTTCTGTGACAGGCAGTGGCACCATCATGGGCTGGAACAATACACAGCAACCATTACTCACTGCTTGTTCTAAAACTAAAAAAGGTATGGGCACGTGTAATGCCCATTAAAAAGCACTTGTATCTGCAATACATATTATACTTTGTACATCAAGTTATTTCAATTTTTTTTATTATGACAATTTACATGTCATATTTATATGAAAGAAATGACAGTAGATATTATAACAAAACCATTATGAAAGGAAAGTTACACAATTAGGCCTACAAGCTATAAAATGGCTTCAGGCCCAGCTTATACACAAAGAGTTCTGACCAGACTGTAGTGAGAGACAACGCTGAACAATTCATTAACAAAAATATTGGCACCAGCCTTAACATTTTTTCTTACTTCATTTACAAGGAATACAGTATTTAAACAGTTGTGTACTGCAAATCTAAAAACATTAGCTGTTAATAAACTGCAGTTAACCCTTTGAGCACTATGCCACCGTGATTTCCATTTAAAAAAGTTTTAACGCAGCATGTTTTACATGCACGTGATATTACCAGTGGGAGGGAAAAGACAGTGAAAGCACCACCCAATTTATGTGCAACAAGAATAACACTTCCAGTTTTTTCAAGGTATCTCGCCCCTCTTCCCACACACACAGTGTGTGTCCCCCGGGTCCCTTCCCTTTGATATGGTAGCAAGTCATGATTGAAGGGAGACTGAAAAAAACAAGGTTCAGGACTCAAAAAATGCAAGGATTAAACTCTACATAAAGAGCTCAGCTTGTGGAACTTTACCATGTTAGTTCCTTAGAGAAAGAAAACAAAAGATGAAGCCAGCTGTGGAGACCATTTTTAAGGAACTCAAGGTGTCTTCACAAACATACAAACAGCACATGGCAGCAAGACAAAACTGTATTTCATGTAAGCATATCTTAAATTTTAAGAGACCTATCTGGGAGATTTGATCCAGTTCTCAAAAGAATACTGGAGGGTAAGCATCCATGTGGGACACTGAGAATCCCCAATGTCTGTCTCATGGACAGGATCTGTGCCTGTGTGAGAAGTGCCCTGCACCCAGTAACAGTGACGTGACGCATTTGGATCGCTCACACCCATCCCCTGGCTGCAGGAGGAGGGCGGTAAAACAGAGGCAGGAACCAGCAACTGCATTGGCAACACGGCAGTTTAATGCCAGTAAGGGGGAGGAGCATCCTCTGAATGAATACAGGATAGGAATAAGGTACTGTACAAGATTTTAGAGTCCATATAATGAGTACAAAATGGAAAACTAAACAAGGCTTACAGCTTTATGATTTGACTTCCTTTTCTACCACTACCTTGAGTGGCAGATTAGTATCTATTAAGGACTTTTATCTGTTCTAACAAACAGTGCACTGGTTACTAGGTCTACCGTACGTTTCTGCAGAAGGACTTTATCCCTGTAGAACCACTTAAGTTCCGACAGACTGATCCAAGTTCAGCTGTGTGGGACACAGTAAGAGGAACAAACAAGAAAACCAATTGTGTGGACTCTGACTGTCATCTCTAGAGACAAACATTGTCATAATATTCTACTGACTGATCCTAATTGTTTCCACATCCACATTGCACTGATGGAGGAACATTATTTATTCCCTCAAGGAAGGAGACACCAAGTACATTTTCCAGTTACTTTGAAAATCAGGATGAGAAAAGGAAGGTATTGGGATGATTCTCCTAAATGGAGACCTTCCTTTGGAAATCCAGCCTTTAAAGAGCAAGTCACAAGTAGCTTCTAGGCCTGTCCAAGACCTGTCTTGTAAATGGCATGGGTCTGCGTACACACTATTCCATTCCACTTCCCTCCATCCATTCCCCATCTCTCCCTGTTATTGGAACAAGCATCCAAACAGCAGGAGCAAGTGACTCGGTCTGCACCTGGGGAACCAGTGAGACTGACTATACACAAAGTGCTGCAAAGTGCACAAAGTAAACCAGATGAACAAACGGAGCTGTGCCGTCGCTCAGCTCTCCTCAGCAACCTTTGCGGTTGTATGGAGCAACAGCAGATCTGCTGGCAGGCACGTGTGCCCCTCTAACTGCAATGCTGTCACCTCTCCTGCTCCTCAGCTCAGGTGTGGGGCACCAGCATTGACAAGATGATAGTCAAAAACCCAAGTTGTAAGACTTGCTTTCAATTGCAGTTGAATCAGGAAGCTTTACACCACATATTCAACTATAAAAACTTATATATTTTAGAGTGTTTTATTCTTTCCCCCAGAAGCTCTACACAATCTTTTTTTTTACATGTTATGCTAAGCAATATACATCTTTTGCAATATACAAAGTAAGTTAAATTACTCTGAAGTGTTGGGACAATCATTCCCACGTTTTTGTTGTTTGGAACTGTCTCAGTTAGTTACACCTAATCTAAAAGAAGAGCTTGGTAAGTGATGTGACTTTCCAAAGTGACTAGTAATCCTCAATACCCCAGCTGCTGGGTCTCCAGAAATAATTTCCAACTGATAAATATTTCTGAAGCCAGAGCTCTCCGTTAGGTCTCAGACTGGGTAAAGCACCAAAAATTAGTCATAAAATTTTTCTAACATCAGGATATACCAGAAAAAAAACCAAAAACAATTGGATAATTTCTGCTGGATTTTCTTTACTGTCTTCCAGCATTTAAAGTGAGACACAGTCCATATGCTAACTGTTCGGGAAGGGGAGGAAGAAGAGCCTACCAGGAAATGTGATCTTGATCCTGTAAATCCTTACTTCAGACAATATCCTAAATGCTTCTATGGAAGTTTTAAACACTTAAGGAATCACAAAATTCTGCTGCCTTATTTCTAGAGATTCCCATACCATATTCAACACAATTTTTTCCCAAAGCTACTGTTTGTTTGAAGATACTTGATCTTCTACATATATTTATAAATATTTAAGGATTTTCTATACCCACCAAATCAGAAGTATACATCAAATGCCTAGGATGCACACTGCACATCAGAACCACATTACAAGTCTGTGAATAGTAGTCACTGCACATGTATCAAACCCAATTTTAAAGGCCTATATAAAGCATTTTTGATTTAGGTTATACAAATCTCTTTGTCAGACCAGTTTTGGGGGCGAGCATTACTGCCATGATTTATTTAAATCACTGTGTACAAAGTGAATTTAAAAAACCAGGTGCTGTAAAAACTCCTTGTTTACTTTTCATAAAAGAAGTCTGTAAAAATATATGATTTGAAATCATTGTTGGAAGGTTTAGATTAGAGCTTCCTACTGAAGAAAACTGAAAACCATGTTATAAGCACCTGAAAACAGAGGTATAAAATGGATCCCCTGACAATGAAGGATTAAAATTATTAAAGAGTGGCAGCATCTGGATACCAGTGTAATTAATAGATGTGAAGAGAAATCAAAACAAGTGTACCACTACCACAAAATTTTTCTTTTGTGAACATACATTTTTTGCCCCTTGAGCTTCTTAAGGTCTCTCACCAAGAGTTCAGACACAGCAGTTAGGAAACAGAAGTGAAGAGAAAACTAAGTCATTAGCTTCCATAATATGGAGAGTAACCGAGACACTTAATACAATGAAAACTTGAAGGTGACACTTCAAAAATGAGCTTCTTAGAAAAAAGTGTCTCTTGTTTCTCTTAAGTGCTGCTAGACCAGAGTAATCTGTTCATTCAAAAAAATAATCAGGAAGATGGGTGATTTTATAATGTAATTCAGCGGGTACAAAATCAAGGTATCAAAGAGTTGATTGTTCAGCACTGACCTTGCTAAGTAAGGGCTGTGAAATGCGATGTCATTTTCTGTCTTGTATCAAGAATATGCTCAGGTTTATCAGACTCAACAACCAGAAGACAGCAACTGTGGTGAAACCAACCCAGTTGTTAATTCTATTTCCCTTCTGCTTAGATTAACATACCCCATTCATTAGTGCAGAGTGGCCCTGCTTGTGTGCATTTTGTCACTGAGTCACAGAAGCCCCACACAGGGAAGCAAGCAGCCAACATTTATCTTGGTGGCACAAAAAAATGCACTCCTCCACTCGATTTATATGTTCTTCCTAACAGTGCCACTTAGACTACACCTAGAAATCAGCTCTCCTCCCAATCAGTTATATACAGAAGAGCTGGCAGGTTAAAAAACAGACAAGAGCTTTTAGTTACAATCTGTGTGAAATAAACAAGAGTTTGCTGAATAAATGCTCTGCATGTTTAGCCAGTAGCTGCTTGTTGTCATTAAAAACAACGCCTGGCCTGTTTCCTATACAGTTTGAGCTTTAAGCCCAAAGCTACACCTGAAGATCACTATTCAAAGACAACTAACTTCTGGTCTCACAGTGAGCACAGCAGGGCACAAGACTGTAAGGATACCAGGAAAACATTTTCACTCTGGAATCCCATACATGTACTGCAACAGCATGAACCCTGTGTGACAGCTGCCACTTGCCAGAAAATGTCATCTTCCCAAATGGGTGACAATACATTTTCCACCAAGCAGGAAGCCTTAAAAATGAGAAAAATACAAAGTTTTAAAATGGTAATACTTTCCAGAGTGCTTTTTGTAGTTTTTCCTTGCACAGCATTCCCACTGATCTAAGGAGGAACTCTAGATCCTGTGGGATGAAGCCATCTCAGGTACCAAGGGTGACTTCTTAGAAGACAGAAAAATTGGTTTGAGAAGTGACCTACAGAAAGTCCAATTTGGTAACAACTGGCCGTTTTTAAAACGTGACGCTTCTGATGCAAGCTTCAAAGCTCCTATTTTGCTTCCTGGTCTTTCCTGCTTTTACATCTCTCTAACTCAGTACTCAAATTTTTTCCTGATTGGTATATCCAGAATTGTAACTCTTTTGTATTTTCTTACATACATGAGTACCTCCCCACTAAGTATTTAGCATTTGGAGTTGACTCTACAAGAAAGAATGTTTGATCAAATACTAAAAGGCCCCATCAGGCAGCAAAGGAAAATATGGCACTGCCAAAACAAATGAGGAACCTTTGATTGCACAGAGTTGCTGCATGTGAATCAGTTTGCACTGGAAGTATTAAAAATGCTCATCAGCTACTGCCATGGACAAGTGGAAGCCTTATGTTCTTACTTGTTCTAAAACACAAATGTATTAAAATTTAGAAGCACTACATTTACGCATCAACTAAGCAAAGCACTAGAGTAGCTTAAAACACTACGTATGCTTTTAAGAACACATTCTAAGCTTCTGTGGCTCTTCACTACCCCGTTTTAATCATTTAACTGTTAATTGTTAACATCGGTAGGGTAGGAAAACATTTGTAGTCTTTGATGAAATTAAACTCTCATGTAGAGAGTAATTTCTCTTTGTTTTTAATCACAAGCTTGCTTAGCACAGCAGATAATGAACAAGTTCCATCTTTTTGCATCTTTCTGATTCTAGTTTAATAGCATGCTTTGTGAACTGCTGGAACCCAAACGAGTAAGAGTCACGGAGTGGTTCTGACAGACCTTGTGGAGAAAGAGAAAAAGGGAAACAAAACCAAGACTTTAAAGGCCAGACGGTAGGTACATTTTGGATCTAGGTTTTCTACAGAGGTATTTAGTAAAGGCCTAATGCTGGTTTTATTAGAAGAAAACAGAAGTGCTTAATGATTGACTAGTAAATACAATATAATGGAAGGGAATCAGGTGGGGCAGGAAAGGAGAACTCACTTCTCAGTGGCAGCAGCAGTTTTGGTGCATCCATTGCCAGCAATGGACATAACACCAATTAAGAATCCAAATCTCCGAGCAAAAGCAAAAGGATTAATAGATGTGACCTTTTTGGATTTCAATGTTTGGCAGATCTGTTTGAGCTGTCTGTGTCCTATAACATGCACAAATGCTACAGCCTGCATCTTAATCAGAGTAAAGAGAAAACTGAATGCTCTTGATGTGCCACATGTTGATTTGGTGTGGTTTTTATTCTTCCATTGTCTTTTTTTTTCCCCTTGAATAAAAGCACATATCACTTCATGCCTGCTCAAAAGTTGATGAGATGTCTTGGAGTCAAGCGTTTTCTCTCAGAAACTCTGCCTTCTTGAAATCAGTTGGTCACATGACAGTTATTAAAGTGTATTTTAAGAAAATTCTAATGGCGAAAGGCCAACAACTACATTCAAAACCTGCTAATACATCCAGGCAGTTAAGTAAAACCAAAACAAAAACACACACAAACCCCAAACAGGAAACCTCCAAAAGGAAAACTGTTCCATTTGTTTACTTCAATTTGAAGTAAATATTAAAGGCATGAATGGACCAGTCATGGTTTATTTGAAAATCCCTCCGTCCTCTGATGCACTGTCATTCTGTGGTCAATGCCATTTGTACAAACACGTTTTGTTCAGAATACTCCAACTGGTGGCGAAACTCACGTGGCCGGGCAGCGACCGCAGGGTTCTTTTGTCTGTAGAAGTCTGCAGTGCTTACAGACTTACTTGACATCCAGCTTACAGACTAACTTGACATCAACACATACTTCCACTAGACACTGTGCATTGAAGGCCATCTGATGAACTGTGCATAAGATCACTTTAGAAATACAGGGCTAGAGTGTTTCGACTGTCAAAAACTTCATTACAGTACACTTCACTGTACAAACACTTTAAAGGATGTTTATTAGGAAAGTCTGCAAGTCATAATGGATAGCAGAGTTCTTTTTTATGGTACCTTCTTGGCCTCTAATAATTCTGTTTGCCTCCAGTATTAAAATCAAACTGCTTCCATGAAGGTGATTACTAAAATGAGCTATGGTATGTTAACCTACAACTCACAAAATGCGACAGTACAGACATTAATTTTGCTTTTAACTGTCTGTTAAGTTGTAATCTAAGTTGTGAACATTTAAATATAATATATATCTCATATGAAAAAGCTAAAGCACAAGGGCTTCTGCACCACCCCCCTCCCGGTCCCCCCACCCCTTGAGCCAAACCCACCCCAGTTCCGGTTTGGGCCCTGACTGATTTGGAATGCTTTCTTAGGCCACCCATTTCCACAAATTTGTATGCACTCAGGAAATATAAAGTCAAAAATATACAAATCTCTTGTTGTTATAAGGTTTTTGTGAGTGAAATTACCCAGGACCATGGACTTGGAAGGAGAAATGGGGGTAAGAGAGGGAATTTACAGCAATTCATCCTCAAAGTTCAAAACTGGTCACTTCACAGAAAGACTGCAGGACTGGTGAAATTCTTGCTTCTAGAAAGTGATACTGTAGTGGAGAATTTTCTAGGAAAAATAAAACAGCTTTTAATAACTGGCCCGCTGGTATGAGCTACCGTGGAATAAATTAGCACAAAAATGGAAGTCTTATAACTGTTCACTGTTACAGACGTAATCAACAAGGTCAGTCACTCTCAAAAGTTCATCTTCATCTTCCTCCGGCCCTACTGCTTCCTGCCCGCTCCCTGTCCCGTTGGGCGCCAGGCTGGCGCTGGCTGTGCTGTCCTTGGGGGCCTGGGTCTTCTCGCTTGGCTTGCCAATCAAGTTCTCAATGGTTTTCCCTGGGCTCTGTCCGTTGGTGGAAGGCAAGTCCACCAGGCTGTAGTCCAAAGGGCTCTCTACTTTGCCTACGTTATCAAAGTCATCTTCGTCATCACTCTCTATCCGGTAGCAGTGCTTCTTGGGGTTGTCTTGGGGTGCTTGTGCTGCTGGCAGCTTTTCTGCAGGAGCGGGGGTTTCTGTGTTGTCGTTCGCATTTTCACAGGTATCTTCCTCATCAGTCTCGATTCGATTCAGGCGTTTGCGGATAGGCTTCCCTTCTTCCTCCTCATCCTCTCCTTCTTCCTCAGAATAGTCGTCTGTACTTCGCCGACGTTTTCGAATCAATCGCTTTGACTCCTTTGTGGATTCATCATCTTCAGAGTTCTTAGACGTGTAGCTCTCTGGAAGAAGCAGCAGACTTAGAGCCATTAGCAAATCTCAGTGCAACATTTACACTTTATTTTTCATCTTTCACACCCGTTAACAAGACAGCTCTCTCTCAGCACACAGATGTCTCCTTCCCCAGCTTCGCCAACCAAGCCAAAACACTTACACTCTTTTTACTTTTTAAATAAACTTCTAATGTAGCAAGTATCAACAATTTATGGATATTCTGTTTCCAATCTGAGGAGTACCAGAGGCTTTGGAAGTAGGTGTGTTCTCCCCTAAAACTGGATCTCCATGCTGGGAATAACACAGAACTGCATTCCTCATCTCACATTATGTGCTTTATTTGCACCCTGACAGAAACTGAGAACCCAAATAATGGCTCTCTATCATAAAATCAATATATCTACACACACACACACAAAGCTGTACTACACCCCTGCCACCCCCAAATTATATACAACTTCTTCTAAAGTAAAGGAATGCTGCCTGTCACTTGAAGTTTGCTGCTCTTTAATGGGAGGCTTGTTGTTCTGGCAACCTGGAATACTGCCTACACACTGACAGCCTTTACATTGATCTTTGATGGTTGTGGTGAGAAAGCATGGAAACTGAAAAATCAAATGGCAAACATAATTTGTTGTCTCTTTGTGATTCTCATTAGAAATCAAGTGAATTTTCATTTTAAAGTGTATTATTTAATGTAGATTCAAGCTGATAGAGACTGTCAGTGTTCCTCTATTTTTAAAGTAATTACAATTCCAGTAACACTGTTAGGTGTTTTACAACCTATTGTGGGAACTGTGGGAGAGTGCTGGAAAGGTGCTAAATGATGCTGATTTTCATACAGGCAAAGCCAACACCAAAAATATCTGAGGAAATGAGATTTCATGAAGAAAAGACAACATCAGTAAGGAATGTTTAAAGTCACTGGTGCTGGCAAAAAAAAGCCACCACAGAGCAGATTCCTGAGAACAGGCTGTATTGAAGATCATGTTTTTGAGATGCTACAGACTTGCATCACATACTTGCTTCCCTTCACCTAGAGGATACTCTACCACTCTGTGCTCTCAGGACAGACCTTCCGAAACTGAGGCATTCGGGCTGCCAAGGATGGCTTATTTTTTAAGGAAGCCTGGTATCCACCGCACCACACAGGATTTGGAAAGCTAGACCTAAGGTCTAGCCTTAGGTCTCATAAGCCAGGCACCCACAATCCAAACCACCAAAGTCAATGCTTGGTTTTGTAAGAGCTAATTAATTATAAATCACAAAGCACACCAATGATTCACAGTGTGACTGACATTACTGAGAGAGGCTTCCCATGCACTTGGCACAGCACCTTAAACAGGAGATGGAATGAGTCTGAACCACTAGCACAAACACAGTCGGCGCACCAGAGGCAATGCCCTTCTTCCTACATAAGAGAATCTTTAGAGGCTTGTGGGATGCAGCTTTGTGACCTCATCGCAGAAAAGTGGTGAAACAGTTGCATTAGCACCAGTTTTGGAATCCCAACACTCTATGCCAGGTGCAGTAAATTCAGACCTGGAAGTCAGGATTAGGGGCAATGATGAATTTGAGAAGTGACTCAGTGCATCATAAAGTACCAGTGGGCCATTTCAGAAGGAAACAGTTTCTGAGAAACATCAAGGAACTCCAGAAAGACAATACTCTGAAATCTCAGAATTGTATAACTTTCCCCTCATGCTAATGCTGACATACACCAGCTCCTGGAAATGCTGGATGGTTTATTTTACCTTCACTATCTGAAGTGGAGAGCCTGCGTTTATGAATTCTTCTCAACTCCTTCCCATATCGGACACTTTTCTGTGAGCCATCACTTTCTGAATCTTCCTTATAATTAACTTGTCTCTTCTGATTCCGTCTTGATCTTCTCCTCCTAGTTTCCAGGTAATCATCATCACTGTAATCTGTGTAATCACCACTCTCTGTACAGAACAAAACAGTGACGTGCATTATTCCATCAAAGCAAAACTGCCTCACATAAAAAAATTTAGGTAAGTTTCCTAATTCAGGTAAGTTTTCCTTACAGGGTCTTTGTTCCCTCATCTCTACCGGTGTCAAAGATGGATGATCTACAATTCCTGACAGTGGGAAACAACCCTACTGAATTGGAGTTCATGGCGCACGTTACCAGTGCCTCAGGAGAGTTTGTTCTGCTTTTAAAATTTAAATAAATTTTACTCTACTAGAAGACATTTAAGAACAGGTAGATGAAAAATGACTGACAAGATGAAACTCCTAGACCTGAGTTACATAAGTTAATAACAAAAATCAGTTTCACTCAATTATCGGTTTGCTTAAAACAGAAACCATACAGAAGAAACTTACCATCAATCTCAGTTCTTTCTGCATGAGTCTGCTGTAGCTAGTGTTTTCAAAAATTAAATTTCTTTACATCAGTTGAAAATAGCCTCAAATCAACTTCAGCAGCTTTTCACTGAGCTATGCCAAAACAATTATCCCAAGATACATTTCTATAAAAGTCACATACTGTTCCTAAGTTAGTGATTGACATGAGTCACAGATCAAAGTGGCATCCTCTTTACTTCCTAAAATATTAGATAAAGAAACAGAGCAAGTCAGCAAGAACAACCAGCTTCAGAAAGAAATTCCATCTCTGGAGACTGAAAACAAAGCTACTTGCAGGGCACCTGATTTCCTTAGCTCAAAACAGGCTTAAAGCAGGATCTCGATGGACAACAATGAGGGTAAGAGAGAAACAGAAACACACAGTTAAGATTATAGTTCTAGATATGTAGGGAATGATACTACATTGATTTTATCACAGACGTGTGTCCATCAGGAAACAAACAGTTGCTCCTGTGCACTGCAGAACAGATAACCAATCTCTTTAGACTTCTGCCAGTATCTTCATTGATAAGAGCTTATGATCAGTGCAATGATGCAATGAGGACAGGGAGACAGCAATCGCTCTAACCACTCATATAGCTGTCTTCAACTGTCCATGCAGGAAATCAGTACTCCGAAGGAACTTACTCCAACATGTTCATCATTTATATTCTAGACAGACTGATGAAACACTGGAAAGATAACACACACTGCAGTAAGTTAACACTCCAGTATAGTTAGAACCTTTAATTCACAATAAGAGGGAGAAAAAATGAATGCTCATATATATGGCAGTTTGTAGTCTGTGTCTCGAAGCAGAAACAAGGAGGACAGTCTTCAGAGAAAGATGCTGATCATGGCAAGGTTTACGTAGTGCACAGGTACTATTCTCGCACTTCAAACCATGCCAACAGAAAATGAAGTAGTTGAAGGACAAGTAGAATAAAGTGAATTATTAGGTTCTCCTGTGATGCAAGAGCCTTCAGTTATTGAAGATTTTAAGGATAATTTTAAGAGAGATTCAAAGTGTTACTCCTTGCTTTCAAGCCTCCCAGAAAACATAGAATGCTATACACCTGAAGTTTTCTTCCATAAAGGTGACAAAAAATGTTTCTTTCAGAATCTTTTTCATAGGTGTGTTCAGAAGGTCTTCTAGTAGCTATGAAGAAGCACACTTTTGTCTCCATCCTCTTTCCTGTAATCATGCCAAACAGGAGAGGTACAGAGGTGGTTGCAACTATCTACAAAAGTGGCCCCTAGAGTCATAGCACGAGCATTTATTTAAATACATAATTACCCAAAAATGCCAAGAACCTAGTGCTCAATATCCTGAAAAATACTGACAGCAGAACAAGTAGCAAACTGCTTTACAGCAAAGATAATATCTGACTTGACCAAAGCAAGAAAACAAGTTAGTGTCAGTTGTGACAGAAACTCAGACTGCCACTCTTCCTCTCTCCAGAACAGAGTATTTAAAATATCTAAGACTGCTTATACTCACCAGACTCTCTGCTTGAATTGTCCTCAGAATCTTCGTCTTCGTCATCTTCAGAGTATTTTTTCTTGACTGTTTTCCTTCGTAACCGCCTGCTTTGCCTCATGGGCCTAGAGAGGTGTCGCCTGGATATGCGGGCACAGAACTCGGAGTCACTGTCCTCGTTTGATGGTGGGTCATCTTCACTTTCATCCAGATTTTCCTCTGATATAACAAACTCATCCTGAGAGCTGTTCAAAGGAAAACCCCAGACAACAGAGATAGGTATCACAACCAAAGCATTGAAATAGTACTTGTATTTCACAAGTAAGTGATAAGTATCATTTTACAAAAAAAAAAAAAAAAAAGACAAATTTTATAATGAGGACCAAAGACCCAGAGAGAGCAAGCTGCCATCGCTCACATGAGGTTTCAGCTGTGTATTTGGGATATGGCTCTACAGTGCATGACATTGCACAGCAGACTGGAACAGCAGGTGGATATAAACATTCTGTCAAACCAACACTGCAGGTGGCATTAATAAAGGACAGATTCTAGAGTGTTCATATGGTTCACTGCAATGTAATGTCTGCATAGCAGTAACTATGGAGGGAAAAAAACACCAACCATGTTCTAGCAAAGGTGACCTTTCCTTCACAAACCCAGCACTGTCCCACACAATTTCTGAGAATTAGAATGTCGTGTCTTAACACAAAACTATGGCTCTAATGCCAAACATGCACCTCACAACCCTATAAACTTGTAACATTCCCATAATTTCAAGTGAGCCAAGGCTTTTTTAAAAACCATTGAGCACTGAAGGTACACAGTCACTTGCATTTGGTTGCCAGCCAAATCTAAATTCCAGTGTAAGACCAGAAGGCCCTAAGCAGAAGATGTAGTTGAAAATGCATGAGCACACTTTAACAGATCAATGCACTATGAATTCTATGACATTTCCACAAGCTACACTCATTGATTGGAAATTTCCAGCACATGGAGCTCAATTATTCAGGGTGCCACTGAAATGTCTTCAGCATGATCACAGGTGAAAAACAAAGCTCAAAATTTGCATCTATCTTGTATGGATTTTCCATATACTTAGTAAATTGACTCAATGATTGGTGTAAAACTTTAAATGTTGCTGGCAAAGAGCCTACAGCCTCATGTTTGCGTTATTATGTTGCTTCACTGAGGCATAAAGTTAAGCTAAAATTATCAATTTTTTTAACATCAGTAATTGCCCAGACTGAATGATGAGAAATTCCGTGAAAAGTGAGTTTCAGTCAGCCAGAGTAATAACATGCATTTGCTTTCTACAGTATAAGCCACGTCTTTGACTGTTTTCAAACTCTACCTCCTACAGAGCAGCAATCAAGAACTAATTTCAGAATCTGCCTGTCAAGTTTTTTGAAAATTTTCCTTTTCCAATTTCTAAATGACAATCAGGCCAAAAAAATCCCACAAAATAGGAATTTTCAACTCTTATTTTTAAAAGGAAACAACCAGCCTCATTTTAGCCACATTTTTTGTTACAGATTTCTGCTCGACAGACACATCGGCCAGAGAACTGAGCCCACCTGGCTCCTTCACTAACAGAAGTCTGTGGTGAGGCCTCAAATGTCCCAGTAACATTTCCAGAGTGTGTTATGCTTAAAATACAGATTGGATGATGTTAGCACATGGATCCAGAGTGCAGTTTTTCCAGTACAATGACGTTCCCCAAGGCCAGGAGGACTCCATGGTAGGGGGTCTGGAACTGGGTGATCTTTAAGGTCCCTTTCAACCCAAACCATTCTATCATTCTGTGAGTGTTACTGGCACTGTGCAGTGCCATTCCAGCACTGGGAACATACTCCTGATGATCATTTTGGGGACACTGCAGAGTCACAGAAGCCTGTAGAGGTCAGTGACTTGTGGTGGAAGTTAAATTGCAGACCTACCCATCACTGATCTTGAATTCATCCTCACTCTCTTCTTCATCCATGTTACTGTCACTATCCAAGTCATTTAGTCGCCGTCGTTTCTTGCGTCGTGCTGCAGCAGCCCTTTGTGGTCGCTTGTTTTCCTTCCTTTCCTCCTCTAGGATTGTAGAAATGTCTTTTCCACGGTGACCTGTGATATTTGACATGTCTTTGCCTCTGCCAATGCCTGAATTCAGTGACAACGGGTGAAACAACAGCAAGTTTATTTTCTTGTCTAACTTTCTACAGTGCATGTGCCTAACTTCAGTTTATTTTCTGTAAAGCAGAATATTATCTTGTCAAGTAAGACTCTGTCCAGAGTCTTGCTCCTGACACACACAGCCCAGCTGTGGTCACTTGGAAATACTGAGGTCCATGCAGAAGATGCTAAGTGACAGCATTCTGATGCTCAACCCCAACCCACATTATTAGCACACCAGTGCCTTTTGAGAGGGCAATTACCAGAAAATACACTTTTTTTTCGTATGCTGAACATCCTTCTTGGGGGATGAAGAGTTTGAGTTGCAGTTTGGCCAGGAAGTGGAGTTTCTGAAAAGCTGTTTGAGTGTTGAGACTTGCTTATGTTTACTGTAATGGACTTTGTGTTACACACCCACAGATTTTCAGATTGTCTGCATACATCCGTGAGCTTCTGAAAACTGGTGAGTGTATGGAGATGCCACAGGTCAAACAACTGAAGGACACTGTTTCATGGTTGTTTTCTTCAGGCAAGTTAAGGTGAAGCAGAAATACACATCCACCTCCATCCCTCAGATAGTGCTGAAGATCTCTGTTTTGGTCCCATGTTGCCTTAACAGGCAACAAAGAAGAGAATTTCACTTTATTCGTGTTCAACTGAGAAGTGCTTATAGAGCTGGATGAACACTGTTAAGACAATTTGGTACACACAGTCTTTAGGGGGTCCAACTGCAAACCGATTTGTGAGCCCTCTTTTTACAGGGGACAAATGTCAAGAGCACTGCTACCATTCCAATCTCAAATCCAAAATGTAATTACTCATTACATATATAAATACCTATACAGGCTGGATTTAACTATCAACTTTTACTAATTTTCTGATGTCTTTTGGCAACATGGGATGGCCATTCCTAACGGAAATTATTTAGTTCATGTCCAAAACTGCAGCAGTAAAAAAAACCCTGGCAAACTACAAAGTTTAGAGGGAGAGGATTATATTTGTTGCTTCTCATATCAAAATAAATTTGCTCTCCATCTTCTTATCATCACTGCAATGCAAAACAAGTAACATCAGAAACATACCTCCTCCATCAGCCTCCTTGATATCATCTTCAATTGCCTCATCAATTGCCTCATCAAATTCATCAAACCTAAAAATAACAGCTTTCATTTACCACTTTGAAGTGAAACTTAATTAAATCGTTATGAAAACATACCTCGGAATCTGAAGAAATTATACTGCACAGACAGTGGGCTGGATACATTATAAATTAACCAAAATAATGGGCCATATTTCTAAAAAATGGCTATTTTATTATCAAAGTTGGGTTTCTTACTTTTATTTGCTTGCAGATTTTATCACATATTTACCATTGCCTGTCTTACTATTGATTTGTATGAACAGAAATCCCCTTCCATTTTACACAACATGCCTCTGAATTTAACAATATGTAATCTGAAAGTTCTTTAAAATGGTTTCAGTGGCATTTTCACACAAAGTATTCATCAATTTTTCCACAACTTTTATTAGAAGACATTAGGTCTACCAACCCTCAAAACAGCCTGAGAATCATCTATTAAACTCAATGTAAAATTCTTTATTCTGTCTACATTTTCCTTCAGAACTGATTTCACGTAGCTGCTTTCTACTCTAAAAGCTCATGATACTTTACTGGATCTGCAACATTCCAAGTTGAACAGATAAAACACAAAGTTCCTTGTAAATCTACATAAGTAAGTTGTAATGCGATATTACATAACTGAATAGCACAAACAAAAGCAAAGTCTTTGAGTGTTGCTTTTTATACAAGCAACAGCTTTTATAAAACTGCATAAATCTCTGCACGCTGAGTAACTCATTTAAAGAGAACAGCAAACTGAAGAAAAAAGATCCAATCCTTTCAAGACGGATGACCTCTGTTTGTTTCTTCAGTTATGAATTCAAATTCCATACAACAGGATTGTTACCATTCCAACAAATAGATGCTTTGAGCTCCAACAAGCAAAAGTACAAGTTTTATTAACTATATAGAAAAGACATTTTATTTAGATGAAAATTTTTCTTCTCGTTCTTTAAAAAGGTAATTTTTTGCATTTTTTTCAGATACAGACAACTAACATTTGGGCATTACATTCAATAAAGATTCCACTTCTCAGTCATGAAAGAAAGATTATGGTTATATTTACTTTGGTCCTCCATAGGAACATTCAGCAGTACAAGAAAATAATAAATCTAATACTTTACTCTGTATTCCAATAGTAAGAATAAAACACTTTCTCCTTTAAAATAAGGTGATGGACTTCTGATATCTTTATATTGCTTAAGAACAACTGCATGCCATGCTCAAGGCAGCATTACCCAGCAAGGAAATAACTGAAATTATTCAATCAGTAAGATTAATTCCACATTATTCAAACACTGTTTTCCCTCCAGACAGCTAAAAAAAACCCCCCACTTTAAAATGTGAGAAATCACTTAATGCTTTCAAACCACTGCTAACAAATAACCTAAGCTCAGCCACAAGCTGACAGCTGCTTGTTCGTTAGGTGTAATGGAACATAATTTCTTCTGCTGCTGTTTTATTCATGATGCAGGTTTTTGCTAACTTTCTCACAAGAGGACTCAACAGATGGATGATACAAAGGGATTACAGATCCTTTGGAGAACCAGGATGCTCCACAATACAGATCTGTTTCTAAGTGGAATAAGATTTTTAGCATTTATTTCCCCCTTCTGTCACAACTCCCAGTGACACCAGTGGAACTTCACTACAGACATTTAAATCTGACACACTGATACTTGTAATATTTTCACCAGCTCAAACTTACTCAGACTTGTATGATGTAGTCTGTAAGAAAAATCACTTTTTATCAGAAGACTGATTTTTCTGGAACATTAGTTTCAATAAAAATTTACTGTCTTTGCACAACATGGGTCCTGCTGAAGTCATACCACACACACTCTACAGGCAAGGGGTTTTTTTCTCCTGGTCAGATGCTGCCTGACCTGTCATTAACATAACAGCAGATCTATGTAATCTTGCCTGTAGCATTACATTCCTTACAGGAATACTTAATTTCCCAAAGCAGCAATGGCATTTGCATTAGTGTGATCTCTGCTGTTCATTCAAAAAGTTCCCAAAATCCAACAGCAAAGCAAGGTCAGACCGAGTGTTCTGACTGGGCTGGAAAGTCGGCCTATAAAGACGCCATGGCTCTCCTCAGAGCAAAACCAGGTTGAGTGTAAATTCAATGATGGTTATTGTTGGAAAGTTTGCTATTTTAGTATTGGAATGTTCTAATTTTTTATGATAAAGGTCTACACAGAGCAACTACTGGAAAGGTAGAGAGTTTTTTTAACATTCCTAAAGCATCTGGGACAAACCCCCCCAGTCTCTCAGGCGACCACATTCTTTTCTAATCCCAAGGGCATTCTACTTGCCTGGTGGACTGAAGAAGATAGAGTGTCACAAGGTATTAGAAAGCAGTTTATAAAAAAAAAACTTGGTAATACACTGAGAACAAAAGTTGTTATTAAGATCATGCTGAATTTTGGAAACCTTAGTGGCCTATTATACTTTCAGAATGCACAGAGTCTAAATATCTTGGCACTTTCATTTACTAATTGCACTTTTGTCACAATTTCTCTAAAGAGTTACAGAGTTTATCTAAAGAGCTACATTTTTAGACGAACTGTGTGATAATTACATTGTAAATTTCATACCCCTTTCATATAAGGAAGGTCTAAATTGGGGAGGGGGATGAGAGCAAGGAACTGAATGCCTTTAGACACAAGCAGAAGTCTCCCTTGCAAGAGAAAGGAGAGGCTTGATTCACCTGCTTGAACTCACTCCAGAAACTGCAGTAGTACCAAAACCTTCTCCAGTACTCCTGAACAAAACACCACATACATTTTCATTTTTCTTAATGCATCACCCCTTTACTGCACCACCTCATGATCTCACAACCACCAAGCATACCCAGTATTCAGAGGAAAGAACAAAGACACTTTAGTAGGGCTTCTCTTTTGAAAGTTTACATGAGAAGTGGTGGGATGATTCAGAAAGAAAACCACAGTATGACTTTTGCTGTACAAGCTATTTAAACAAGCTGCTGACCTGTAGCTTATGCACTTTCGGGTTCTGGTAGATCTCCTTTCGAGTTTCGATTTGGGCTTTTTGGAATCTTTCTTCTTTTCTTCCTGACCTTCAGGTATTTCTGGCTCCTGTTCAGTAAGACAGAAGTGTCAAAAAGCTTTATCTCCTCCCTCCCTTCACACTCATTATGACTGAACTCATGATACAGATTATTCATTCTGTCTAGAAAGCTCATATGCCCAACACAGCACATTTTAACTTGTACTATAGTGACATATTATAGTAGTTCAGATAAATTTGCACATTTTTGCCCTTATTGGCTACATAACTTTCCAAACACAGAGTTTAAGGGTTCAGGCTACTCAATCATTGTGTTTATACTGCAACACTAAGATCACGCCTCAGGTGATACTCCCAGGACCAGTAAATGTGGCAGCTGAACAAACTGTGGCCACCACCTCTACATACTGAGCACAGGGATGCCTTTTCACACTGCAGTTTCAATGGAGTTTCATGCATTGTTTGCAAGTTATTAATTTAAAAGCAAAATAATCTGCCCCCAGCCTGCATTTTTCAAATATTTGCCCTCAGCCTTAGAGTCTTTTGCAAGACTGTAAAATCTGTTACAGTTTTTCTGTTATTCAGAGACAGGGAGAAAAAGCTGGCCTTGTTACAGCCAAGAAGAGTGGAAAGTCTATGTTTAAAATAAACAAAAGTTCCATTTTAAACTGCAAAGAACAGATTATATAACTCTAGATGAAAGCATTTGGCTAAGACTCCAAGGGACTTGCTTTAAAGTCTATTTAAGTGAGAAGAGGCTTTTTTTCATGTGAATCAAAGCATTTTTCCTCTCTTCTCAAGGGAAACCATACAAAAGTATCTGTTAATGAAATACTAAATGTTTACAATTTTTAATTACGTGACCTTAACATCCACTCGTTGAAGGCAAATGCTATGCTGCTTAGAGATACTACATATTCCCTCTGAATATGCTATGCTGCTTAGAGATACTACATATTCCCTCTGAATCATAAGCCAGAAATGTTAGTTGCCATCAGTTCCAAAGGAAAGCCATGACAGTCAGCTCAGACCTAGATAACTGGACAGCGAAAACCAGAGTTAAATAATTGCATCCACCTTTATAAACTACTGAATATTGGAGCACTCAACTCAAAAACCAACTGTAATGGGCAGGGAGGTGGCTCTGCAATCCCTCACTGGGAGAGGATTCTGTGTGGCATCAGGCGGCTCTAATAAACACCATAAAGCTCCCTTGGTTTCTCTGCTATATTCAGTCTAAAATGAAGAGTCTAGAATTATTTCTAATCTGCACATAGATTGATTTTTCTTTCCAAGATGCTACTAGCACCTCTGATACAGCACCGAGAAACTTCTTTCCTGAGAAGTTTGGAAAATAAAACAATAATACCACATAGACACAGTAGCTTACCTGAGGTGGAATGATGTTCTCAATACTGATACCTACGTACACCAACCGCTCTTTTCTTGAGGAGAGAAAGAAAATAAAAATAAGCTTACAGAAATTTTGCAGATATCTAAAATAATGCTGTAATTAGCACCATTTGAATCTCTTACTATATCACTAGGCAGAAACATCCCAAGAGGATGTTCCAAGTGAAAAGTTATTGAAGTTTGGATTATGTGCCAATTCTCATGTGATTACATTTTCCTGCATGTATAACGTAAGAGAATTCCAAAGAGTTCTGAAAATGAACAGTGCTTGAAGATTGTGGGCACCACAGAAATTACTGAATTTGGGGTGTAAAAAGCAAGTAAAAACCAGCTGAAAAATATTAATGCTGTGATGAAGATTATGTTGTCAAATCCATAACTACCACCAATTGTGAAGGTGACGAAAGATAAAATGGGAATTCAAAATCACACTGAACTGAAGAAAATATGCAAAGATAGGATACAATCCAAAATGGATAGATGCCAGATCTTAGACCCAAGCAGGAACGACCAACTCTAGAAATACGAGGGGACAAATAACTGCCTACAGAGCAATTCTTCGCCAGAGAAGAACAGCCTGAGCAATGAGCAGCAGAGTCAAACTGCTGCACAAAGAACTATGATGACGTATGGATGTGAAAACAGGAAAACAGCCAACAGGACATCTGAAGGACACCAGCCATGGCAATCATCCCTGTTCACACCTGGCTGGAGTACTTAGAGCCATCTGGGCATCACACATTCTCCATGAAACATGTGATCCAGCTGAAGAGTTCAGAGCTAGCCACTGGGAGTTACTGGAGGGCAGCAGACATGCCCTGTATAGAAAGACTGAGAAAATAGGATGGATTGGTGGGTGTAGAGAACACTTGACCGAAGATGGGAGAGAGAGAAGTACTCAAATACAGGAAAGACTCTTGTAAGGAGAAGCAGGTGGCCCTCACTGTCCACAGTGTGTTACAAGATTAAATCTACAGAAGCAAAATTCAGTTTAGATTTGGCTTTCCTCAGCCCAGATCCTGCATCATACAAATTGCCTTGGGGACAACTCTGGCTCCTGAAGGACACAAGTCTCAGAGCTTTAAGTCCTGGTGTATCTGTCAGTCTCAACTAGAGATGGATTTCCTAACACTTCACAAACACCACTGTATGCTGATCTTCATGGTGCTGAACTAAGCTTTCAAAAAAACAGTCTCTCAGGAAAAATAGCCAGGTACTAATGCATACTAGGGTGAGTAACCAAATTCCCATCACCTAAGTCCTTACTAGCCTTTTTGTAGGAAAACAAGAGGCCATATAAACAAATTAAGAGCACAATAAAAGATGGTGGCATTTACTGGTATTTTCTGGAAGGAATCTGGATTTTTGAAGTGAAGTGTCTCAATCAACAAGAATCAGACTACTGAAGTTACAGGGAGTGCTCACATGAGCATGTTGCACTTCAGTTGCAACAGGAGACATCATGCACATAAGTGCACAAATGCCCAAGACATACATTAATTTTAGATATGTTTACTTCATTGTGTTATGTTTTGCAAATAGAAGCATCTATGTGTAAAAATTTTCTTTCCAATACTTTCATTATGTTCTAAAGAATCTAAGTAAATTTTGAAAGTCTTCTGAGTAGCCTGCTGCACTTCCTAGCATAGTATTCTTAAATAAAATGAATAAGCACAGTTCCTAAAGTAATACTTACAAAGTGTAAAAACGGATTTTAGGTTGTTTTACAGCTAAAAAGACCATGGACTTTGACAACTTGCTATCATTATGCCTTCTTAAATGACTGGCTGTCCATATAAGGAATTGGTTTCGTATCCTAATGTGAATATTCCTAAGTGAGAGATGAAAAGAAATCCTCATCCAACTGGGCACCATGAGATGGGTTGGATGAGGAGGAAGGATGGTGTGCAAAATCACTCTTGAAAATTAATTAAAATAACATTTTAAGACAAGGAATACAATTACTGAAACGAGAAAAGAACTAGTAATCTAAACATTTTAGTATTCAGTGTCTTTGTCAACTTCTCATTTCTCGTAATGCAAAACATCAAGAGATGGGAGATGAGAAAAATTAATCTGTTTTTAAACATGATCAGCAAGGTTTTCCAGTTCTGCTGTTCTTCTCCCTGGCTTGAGTATACACTGCCAAGAAAACAGCAAATGGAACAAGGCAGTCCTGCTGAGGTCAAGGTCTTGAAATGAAATGCAAAATGATATCAAATCAATTCCTTACTCCTTGTGTGGCAGACAGAAGCTCAAGACTTTGACCAGGAGTTTAAACATTTGAACCAAGACATCCCAAGGGCAGCAGCAGACAAGCACAGATTGGTTAAAAAGTCTTCCTAGGCAAATTCAAGAAAACATTTTATCTCAATTAAGCAGCTGCAAAAGTTGCTACAGGGAAGCCATGGAAGTGTGCATGAAAGCAAGTACTCCACTTGGTTTGGCCTGGGAGAATTAGACACGTAGTTCCTAGAGGGATTTTCCACCAAGAAATCTGAGAGTATCTAACATGGATCAAAAGGGAGATCCTAAAAAGCTTTAATGTCCACACCCTCCAGCTGGTGGTAAGACATGATTATAGAAGTTAGTCTGTACATGAGAAACCTGAAATTCAGTCAGGTTGTTGTGGTAGCACCTTGAATTCATGAACAGAAAAAGGGGGGCAAAAAAGGTATGATTTCATCCATGTATTTGCAAGTCAATGGAAACCTGAGGGTTTCATTTAAAAAGTAAGTGACATAACATTTAGGGGATGTGCAAGCACACGGCTGAGCAGCTGAATCAGCCTCAGTCAGATTCCTGAGAGCTGGAAAGGGCACAACAATATCACTACTTCAAAAAGCATGATAGTGTTGTCTTTGAACACTGGTTCAAAGAACTTATTAGGCAGACAGATCCATAATGACAGAGTTGGATTTCTTCTCTCTGCCAAAAAGACAGATACCAACTACATACTGAGTTTTCAGAAACACTGCATTCAAGTATGTCTGTGCCCCAAGCAACCAATCTGCTTTAACTAATACATTGAGCTGTAATAAGGACTGTAATTTCCTCTGGCATTATAATTCTTCAGTCTTTTTACCTTATTATTTGCTACAATACACCGTTAAATTGGAAGACTTCAATATTCAACTATTGTATTGTGAACTCTATTATAACTTAACCTTATTTCTAAGAAAAAAACATTAAAAACTTACTAAATAAAAAACTCAATTTTATGACATACAATATAAAGCATTAGGTTCATTTGGTATGAGGATCAAATTGCAAAACAGTTATTAAACATCTGTTTCAGACACTGAAAACTGCTATGATATCAACTGTAGCCTCTCCTGTTGCTCTCAGATAGTGTTTTTATGCAACACTGGTGATTTCAAGAAAGCAAGACAGACTGGCAAAAGCTTGCATTCCATGTAATGTTTGCCAGCAGAACATTTACCAAAGTAGGTCCAAAAATACTGTTCACTAGTAATGGGCACTCCCACCATAAAGCAAAGCAGCACAGTTCCTGCATGTCCCATACTCCTGCACAGATGGAGGCTGTGTATATGCTGAGCTCACTCACAAAAATAGCTGATAGTTTCATTCCCAAAGCTACAAATTCCGCAGAATTGGCAACAGATAATTTCACCACAGTATGATCTAGATACAGTCTGAGCAGAAGTAGTGACATCAGAAACAGTTGGTACTTGATCTGTCACTATCATTGTTGCTGTTGCAACAGCAGTAACAAACAGATTTGAAGAAAGCTGAAGGCTGGCACAGATTGTGCTCCCATTGCCCCAACACTGACTCGCTATATCTCATGAAATATTACAGTCCCTGCCACAAATATAAGCCTGCACAATTACTTCCCTTAAAAGAGTCTCACCTTCTGGTGAAATTTGCCTTTTAAGATAAAATTCATGCAAAGTTTTGTTTAATAATGCATACAGATGTTATTAAATTCTGCAAGGTACTCAATATATGTCCTAAAAGGTGTAAATTATGCAGACTGTATTTCATGTCCCTCATTTTCAGGTCTGAA
>WEKY01062622.1:8695-59549 GCA_013390045.1 Picathartes gymnocephalus
CCAGTTTGCCCACAGCACTCACACCCTGGCTTTAATTTCATAGCAATGGAGCAAAAAGCCTCATAAAGTTTTGCCTGATAAACAGAGATGTGTCTTTCCTTATCTGGCTATTATGAGACATCCATCAAAGTTAAATTAGGAATGAAAGGAAATAAGTTCAATGATAATGAGGCAAATATTCTGATTAGCATTAATGGTTAGCATTTTACTGAATGGCAGTGGTGTTAGGTCATAGCAAAATACTAATTTGTTCTGGACTTACAATACCAAAAATCCTGTTCTATTAAAATGCTATTCCATCTTTTCTTCTCTGTGGAACAGGTAACAACTCTGTGAAGTGTTATGGATGCCTGTTTACATTTAAAATCTGCGAGGTCCACTGGCTCAAACACTGTCCCAAAGCCCAGGAGCCTGGCTACAATTCCTGTCTCCATTGCTGGCCTTAGGGAGATCTGACACAAACTTCTTCCTCTGAGGTTTCATGTGCAATTTAGATAGAAAGAGATGGGAGGTGGTGTTTTTTAAAGCCCAGGAAAATACCAATTAATCAGAAGTGGTTTCATTAAGAAATTTGATAATGGAAAAGAAGTTTTGTGATTATCTCTAAGTTTAATGGTACCAGTCTTTGAGCTCTCTAGAAGTCTATGTAGGTATTTTTTGAGGCAATACATGAGTAGTGAAACCACAAAGACTCCTCTCCAGTCAACTGAGAGGTGCAAGCAATTTTAATGGCTCATTATCAAGCAGGTCTACTTAAAATTCACACATTTATGCCAAGTATTACTGGGAACAAGAAGAAAATAATGTTTTGGAGTCATTAGAGCTCACTTTGCTCTTATATTGTACAGATCTATTTAGATTGTGAGATGTAATTTTAGAATTTTTTTTTAAGAGGATGGAGACATTTGACTCTTTCTTGTGTTGTTGAAAATCCACCTAGGATGCATGTTATAAATCTGTAGTCTGTAGCTGTAGCCCCTTAGGGTTTAGGGCTAAAACATATTAGCTGCTAGGGAGGAAAGTGAACTTTGCAGTCAGATATCAGTTGTCCAGTCTATTGAAAGCCGTAGGGTTTATGAGCCAGGATTCCAGTGTTTGCGTTCATGGCAAAAGCAGTGAGATAATCAAATGGCAAACAAAATGCTTAGGCTGGAACACAATCTAAAGGACAATAATTGCAAAATGAAAAGCTTTAGAGAACCCAGAGGAAGAAGGAAGCTAAAGATGTTGAGACTTGTTACAGAGTCAGCCTTGTTGCAGATTCAGGCTTAAATGATCTGTGAATTCTGTTTATGAATCTGGAACTGTATTTAATCTGAGATATAAAGAAAATAAACAAACCACAATAGTAGGTTATCTGTTGTGGTTGGAGAGGAAATGGAATGAAACTGCAATTGTGGAGCTTCCTACATTTTCATTTCTGTTGCAGTTTCTCATTCTAAGGATCTTTTCCATATGGACACTCTCTTTAATAATGGTGCCCTATTTTTTGCCTCTGATATAAAATGTAAGGCAAACGCAGTAGGTAGCTGTCTGCAAATTTATTTTTACCTTGCAGTGTAGTTACTTTTTAATGAGAACTATAGAAGCTGATTAATTGTGGCTCCTGCATCTATAATTTAGATGGGACAGATTTGCAAACAGACTGCCCATCCAGCTGAACTCATCAGGAAATCCTCTCTTTACAGTAAGAGGAGAGAACATTTAAGTACTTCTCCCAGTACCAAGATTGTAACACAGAGCCAAGGCTGTGTTGGAAGCGCTGACAAGTTTCAGCATCCATGAAAAACCAGAGGGTTGATGCTGCACACCCTGTGTTCACCACGAAGGGAGCCTTTCTTCTGGCCACTGCTAGCAGGATGGAGCAGTGCTGCTTTGCCTAATACACTACATTAGAGGCTGATTTGCCAGTTTGGGATTTGTCTCAATAGACATTTTTATTTTTGTGTGACTTGATATGATTTATAATGTTTTTCAAGCTATGAATTATAATTCTGTCTAAGGTGGAAACTTGACACATGAAATCTCTGAATTAAGGTCTCGTTAGCATTCTAATGTGCCTTCTGTGGCAATCGTGTTGTAGCATGCTTGAAAAGAGGCAGCTGTTGTAATCTTATGAGCAAATACTGTATTTAGATTCTGTTTTCATCTGAGTTGGAGGGTAAGTATAGTTTCTTAATGGAAAGGATTGGCATTGAACACATAGTGCCAACTCTGGAGGTTTTCCACTGCCAAAATACTTGGGAACATGCAAGAAAATTATTCCTTTGCCCTAATGGCTTCTATCCAACCATTTAATTTATGGGGCTGTTTTGTGCAGCAGAAATTGTAACCCATTGTTCAGTTTTTCTCTTGGCTTTGTTTAATAACTGCGTGGGGTTGCATTAATACCACAAGCAAATGTAACATCCTTCCTCTGGAAGGGAGGTATGGTGCCAAATTGTCAGCCAGGGCAAGGAGGGTCATGCTGTACAAGAAGGTGACTCTTCTCCATTCCAGCTGACTGGCAGAAAGAGTTTAGCACATTGCAGCATCAGGGTGGGCTTCGATCTGCTTTATGGCGTATTATACGTAATAGAAAGTTGAACTCCCCGAGAACAAAAGCTGTTTACCCTAAGATGGCTTATTTGGATTTGACAAAAGAAAGCAAAAATATGAAAACAGTTACTATATAATGATTATAATTTGACTCATGGCATATGCTTTTTAGTTCAGTGGGTTTCTTGTATTGATTTTTCAGCTTGAACATTAATGAATTCCATTTGCAAGCAACGTGCACCCTCTGGGATGTTCAGGCTTTCTGAATGTCATTGAATTAAGGCTGTGGGATGCTCACATGATGTGTTTTTTCCTTGGCTGCTGATGGAGGTTCCAGCTGAGTTTTTGTTCTGCTACACTGTTTCTGCTTCCTGGCTGTTGTCTCTTTTGATATTTTTTGGCACATAATCTAACGGCTTGATAATTTTAATTAAAACATTTGATTAATATTCATACTAATTTGTATATGATTTGCCACATTTTCACTAGCGATCAGCTACTGTATTGGGTATTCTCACATGTGGGTTGAAAAGGCATGTTTTTCCATGGATTTGCAGCCATAGCTTTCTGTGGTTTGGAAGGACTTTTATCATCTGTGCCATATTCTTTACAACTTTCAGTTCTTTCGAACCATTCAAAATCAGCTCTCTCGCATTAACTCTCAACAACCTCACCAGAAAACCATCAGGATCTGTTTTCCTTACAGAAGTATATTTGGTGGTATTTCGCTCTGAGCTTGCATCCTATCTTGAACATTTGAGGGTATCCCCTCTGCCATCCTCCCAGATGATGATGACTAAATTTATATCCTGTGCTTCCCCAAAAAAATGACATAACATTAAATTACATTTAAGGGGAACACATTTTTCCTTTATTTGAGTATTTGATTCCATATTCAGTGGTATCTTAACTGGAGAGGAGCTACTCTGGTATGTCATGTAGTTATAGTTATTATTCATATTGGCATCCCTCAGTTAGGTAGTTTGAGGCACCAATTTGTGATCAAAACATTGTAAAGAAATACACAGTATTCTTGTGGTAGTATTCCTGTGTTTCATAACAGCAGTGATTATGGAAATATGATGTTGACACACTGTTTACAGTAACAAAATTAAAAAGTGAGAACTCCAAGTTTTATCTTGTCTGTGGCAGATAAATTTACAGAAACAAAACAATCTTTGAAGAATAATATGATCATAAATATGGCCCATGTGTAATTATATATGCACTCTGTATGAATGCAAATGCACTTACATGCTCCCCAGAATATTTCTTGCAAGAACTGATGTGCAAGTCAGCTCTTTGCTGAGCTGTGAGAGACAAGAGAGATGACTCTGATCTCCCGAGAATTGTGTCACAGTGGATGACACAGCAGCAGGTTAAATCTCTGTGGCACTAAAAAAACCTCCATTCAGAAAGAGAAGACCCCGATGTGGAGCTCTGGAGTAGTTGTTGGGTTGGGAAACGGAGCCAGGTGGGTGTTCAGCCTCTTCTTTCAGGCAGCCAGTGACAGGACAAGAGGACATATATTAAGCTGCACCAGGGTAGGTTTATGTTGGACATTAGGAAGCAATTGTTCACAGAAAGAGTGATTGGGCATTGGAACAGGCTGCCCAGGGAAGTGCTGGAGTCCTCATCCCTGCAGGTGTTTAAGGAACACCTGGATGTCGCACTCAGTGCCATGACCTGGTTGATGAGGTGGTGTTTGGTCATAGGTTGGACTTGACGATCTCACAGGTCTTTTCCAGCTTATCTGCTCCTGTGATTTTGTGTGTCTACGATTGGCATCAATGCACAGATTAACTAAGCTTTAAGTTAAGACATGCCAGTGCCAGTTTGCTGATATCTCTGCTAACTTTCTTTGTCACAAAATAAGCTCTTCGCTCTCCCACTCAGTCACTGGGCACAGAGGCAAGGTTCAAGATTCCCTATCCTTCCTGTCTACCTGCTCACCCTCTGCCTGCAGCAGTGCCACGGGGCCCAAGGAGCTTCCTAATATCCCATACAAGCAAGGAGTAGAAATTTCAACTCCTCAAAAAACTTCCTCATAACTCTGCTGTTGTGTCCGGGCGAGGGAATACCTTCCTCTAGGGCTGCTGTGTGTGTGTGTGCATGGCTGTAAGCACCCCTGCATCCAGCACTGCTTATATTCTAAAGCTGTGAACTGGGAAAGATAAAGTATATTGCAGGGCCATACTTGCCACGAAGTACATGTTTTTCTGTTCCCTGCTTGAAATATCTCAAAGTACCAAGATGGGCTGCTTTTGCAAGTGATCGCACTTTCTGTTGTTATCACCCACAACTAAGTCATCAGACCATCAGCTTTTTTATTTATTTTTACACTTTTATCTTTTCTGGCATTTATGATGAATAATGGCAAGAAAATTGTTCTCATTATCAGTCTCCTTGTCTCTTTGGCAACACTTAGAAATATATTCCAGGACATGCGCTCTGAGTAGCAAATGCTTGTTTATTTTTGTGAATGTCACTTGATCAGCTTTTCAGCTGGAAAACCAAGCTCATCTATCATTTGCAAATTGCAAGGTATTGAACTATATCCAGGGCCTAATTTGCAGAACCAAACCCCTCTACTAAGCAGCCAGCTGGGCCCAAGGATGCCAGTACCTGTCTATAAACTGGGCTTGACCCCACAGGTCAGTCTGAGAGCTCATTTAAACGACTGTTGCTTGAACTCCTTAATTTCCAAATCAGTTTGGCACTTTTGGGAAGGGCACCCCAGTCAGTCACAGCTGAGAAATAGGCAGGCATGCTGGAAATTCACATAGACAGCATATATTGCTCCAAGCGAATATATGGAGCCATCTGTCATTGAGTTAAATAAAAGCACCACAACACCATGTCAGTAATGCTGTGTAATATCAACAATTCATCTGAGTCTTCTTTCATTGCAATAAATCTTGTCTTAAAACTATGTAGGTTCTTTAATGTGAGCTCTTATGGTGTTAACTGACAGCTGCCAAGGTATAAGTGGTTTATTCTGTTCAAATTTAATTACTGGATAAAATATTCTCATGAAGAGAAAACACCTGAATTTGATAAGCCTATCCAACAGGAATTTTCTAAGGAACAGCCTTTTTTTCTGGTTGTGCTGTGTTTTCTGGGAAGAACATCATCTGCTGTGCAAGCGTGTGCCTCTCAGAGGCAATTTATAATTAATATAGTTGCTTAATGGCACATTTCCCTTGACCATAGCATGCTGTCCTGCCCAACCACCCTCTTACACTCCAGTGCCCTGCTGAAAGGCCAGTGGCATTTGTCAAACAGGAGAGAGTAAAGATACTTGCAACAAATACTTCATCCAGCATCCCTACAGCAGGTCAGTAAGACCATCACGCCGCTGCAAATCTCATATTGTGTTTATGTGTGAATTGGTGATGTATGGTGTACTGCCACTGTCCAAAAAGTGTGTCTGCTCAGGAGCTATATCTTTACATTATTAGAATTCTGAAAATTGCTTTAAACTGCAGACAGCCCACTTGGGCTGCCAGGGAATTGGTAAATAATACACATAACCTGCTGTTGCTATGCAAATTATGTGTCCTGGCATGAAGGTCATTTTTCTGGAAAGAAACCTTTACTGAATTGGGAGTGGCATCCCTTTCAAAGACAAGAGGATCTGAGTGAATTGAAAAATGAGTGAAAACTATTTGTTAGGACTTGAGCACAGTTGTTGTTTTGTTTATAAAATAATCATGTTTCAATTTTCTCACCTCTCCTGTGCTTTGCTCTGTTATAATTAAAAGGCTATTGAAAGAGCTTCATAAAGCTGTTGTTTTTTTTTTCTGGTAAATTATTTATAGATTTTAGATTATATGAAGCTATCTGCAAATTAAGCTCGGTTTAGTGGCCATTTTTGTGTCACATACAAGCTGTCATAAAGAAAAGAGGGAGAACAAACACGAAGATTGAGAAATCCTAGTTAAATGAATAATTTCATGTCAGAAATGAAGCAATTTTTTTTCTTTAAAGCAAATCAGTATAAATTTTTCCAGTTGGCTCAAAATACTGCAGGGTGGGTGAGAGGTAGAAGTACCATGAGGGAAAAGCATCTCCATTTCCAGTTGACCAGGAGCTGTGACTTGATTTGCTGACTGTAATTTAATGTGCTAAATAAAGGGTAGTGTTTCAATAATTCCAAGCTGAAAAGTACTAGAAATACCACTAGAAAGAGAAGGCTGGGTGGTGTTAATCTGCTGTCTTGGAGGTCATAGTTAAGATGCAAACCTGGAATAAAACTGTCTGTGGCATCTGTGGACACATAAACAGACGGCCCATTGAAAAGTGAGGTTTGTAAAGTACAAATTGAGCTATGATTTGTTTGAGGGTTGGTTTACTACTCTTGGGATGGGGCTAAATCACCTTTAGTTTTGTTTTAGATATTCACAGGACAGAACAAAGTGAATTTCAGTTGCTGCTGTGATATATGCACAAGGATGTAGCTAAATCTGTTTCAGGGTCAGTGTTCTGTTTTTATAGCTCTTTAAAATGGACCACAGTATCTTGCTAGGACTTCATTCTTCATGTACGGTTGGGTTAATTGGCTTAAAGTCAAAAGGCAATTCAATGCTCACCTCTGCAGCACTGCAGAATGGCCAAAGTACTTCTGGGATTTCAATATATGTTCTTAAGGCGTTTAAGTGCTTCAGCTTTCTCATTTTTACATTAGAGGCAGGGGGAAACAAGATTGTGCATCAGCCAGAAATGGTAGTTTTCTTATATTCCTCAGTTCATTGAAATAAATATGTAATAAAAAAATCCATCACAATCAGCACTTTCCATTTATGTTTTCAAGCTAAGGGACTAGCTAAAATGCAAACATACTTTTGCCTATTCCATGAACTGAAATAATGGACTTGGTATAATTTTACTTGTCAATAGTGTAACAGACAACAAAAGTGTTTACTGTATTTTATTGCCCTAAATCTGTTGTCACTCCTTTTCTAACCATGTACTACTCTAACCCTTGTCGCAGTCTGCAAAGGGCTTATTTTCTTGTGTTACACTGTAAGCTTTCCTGTAGTATTGTGAAACCAGTTTAACATCTGACCTTTTAGCCAGCAGACTGGAGAGCTGCCCTGCTGAGTTTGTGGAGAGGGCTTGATTGCACTCGTGGGTAGTGCAGTATTTTGGATATGCAGATGCTACTGACTGGAGTGCATTATGCATCTTGAACACCACTTGAATTTATGCTGAAGCTTTCAAGTTCTGTTCTTTGAATAGGTCCCACAGTAATTGAATTCTCATATTGTGCACAAAAAGAAGTCATACCTTGTGTGCAGAGCTGAGAACTCCAGTGATTTTTAAAAATTGACATGAGAAGGCTTTCAAATAAAAGGACATCCAACACCTGCAGCAATATTCTAGCTCCAGAGTCTGCTGGTTTCATATAGAAATTGATTTCTATTACTGACCTAGGAATGACAGGAAAGATGACAATGTGCTAAGCATTGTTATTGCACCTCCTGGAGATTTGCTGAAATTTTCAGTCCTTCATTCCTCTTACCTGCCAGAGCTGTCTTCCAGGGCTCAGCTCTTTTTGTGGAGTTGGTTAAGTTCCTGTGAGCATGTTGCTAAATGAAAGGAGGCTCTCAAAGGGAAGTCGTGGGACCAAAGAGTCAGACAAGGTTACTTAGTATGAGAACAAAGTGAAGAAATATTTCTTCAGATGTTAGTTCAGACCGTACCCAAGAAAGACCTTCAACCCTAAAATACTGAGCCTGGAGATTCTGGTGCACTTTTGCCATACATTTTGCAATCCCTTCTCTAGGGAAGGCAGGAATACCCAATTTACTCTGAGTTTGCTGGGGGGAAATTGCCACTGCGTCCTGGCAAAACACAGACAACAATTGATTTTTCCCACAATAGGAAAGAGAGACCTCAGGGACAAACGGAGATTGAAGAATATGAGTTTACAAAAGTGGAGGTGAAGTAACAGGCATTCTTTTAAAGCAACCAAGGTCTTTGCAGAGTAGTAACAATAACTGAGTTCTGGCTATCAGCTTAAAGTAAACAGTGACTTGAACTGAGGTCTTGCTTTGTTGAATCCCATTCAACTGAAGAGGACTGGTGGGAGAATTTGGGTATTTCTGTTTTAGTTGCACAGCCTCAAGAGTCTTCTGTCCCCTTTCACAGTTCAGTAATTGGCTCAAATGCTGCCGCCAGTGAAGCAGCTGCTGTTTTCTTAATGGGAATCGACATTGAGCTCACGAGAACACACAGGTCAAGGTTAGAGCAGTCACCATTAGGACAGAACCAGGGACTGATAAATGATATTAAGGAGGTGGAAAGCAAAAAAAAAAAACTTGATTGACCATGAACCCCATTTTCTATGGACCATGTTTAATAGAAAAGCCTAAATGAAATCCTTGATTATCTTGCTGTCAGATGTGAAAGGCAGGTAAAGGCCTGGAGCTGCTTGGGTCTTCTGTCTGTGTCTGACAAAAAGGGGTGTTAGACAATGAATGTGATGTTCTTGAAGAGGTGGTCTAGATTATTTTATTCTAATCATCATTGAAAAATTCTTCAGTAATAAACCACTTCTCCATCTAACACGCTGAGAATGGTGGGGTCAATCCTGAGTACTTATAGGAAGCCATGAAATCTTCTTTATAACTAATTGCAGTGTTTTCAAAAGGGTGTAATTTTCTAACTGCTACTGATGCTCAGTTAACATCCCCTGTATGTGCCCTTCCATCCATGGCTATTCAATAATACAGTGGAAGACCATTGTATTCCCATGAATTCCTGTTGCTGAGCTTTCAATCTTTGCTGGGTTTTTTAACTTCAAGAAATATTACTCAAGAAGTTTTATAGTCATGCAGAATTTACCCTACAAAAGCAATCCTGTCACCAGGGAGCACTCCTACCTCCTAAGGTCTGAAACGTGTTTTCTGATTGAGTTCTGCCAGTGGTATTTGTGTATGACAAATAGGACCCCAAAAGAGAAGAGTTTCAGGCAAGACAGTGTGATAAATTCTTCTGCAGAAACATAAATGATTTATTATATTAGTATGAATTATTGATAATATTTCATCAGATGGACTTGGAAAGCTTCAGCACATTATCGTAAACACTGCACCATTTTGAGTGACTCCAGGTAGGATTAAAGGAAAAAGCAAGATAGGAGTCACGGCTGAGTTCAGGGACTGAAAGTTTCTGGGGGTCACAGAAGGAAAGATCTTTCATCGGTGTTATGAGATGAGCAAAACACCCCATGAGAAATTTTTTTGCCAGCATAAAGTGTTGTAAAAGCACAAATGCTAGAAAAACACTTTTTTCATCAGAAGAAAAGTTACCAGTTACAATATCAGATATAGGAAATATTTCACAGTAAACTTTGTAGTGGTAAACTAAGGACAGGCTGACAGCCCTCTCCTTGAGTTGTCTGAAGCCTGCAGTGGCTGGAATTCAGAAAGTTCTCCCTCTTCCCACTTTGAAACCATGGTAGTTCACATCCCACACTGCATAAAACTCCAGCTTATTCTTAACGTGTCTACCTCTGCCTTTGAGGCAAAGGCCAAAACTCTCTGCAAGGGGTTACCCCAACCTGGCAAAGCAGAGCTTCTCGCTCTCTGTCCAGAGTTTGCAACAAGCCTCACTTCACTGCCCTTCACTAGACTGTCTTCAGTGTACATCTTTGTCTAAAATGTGGTAAAAATTTAGTTATTTTTACAGTATGTGTTGGTCATCAGTTTGGGGAGAACATTCACCAGGGACTTGAATTTTCTTTAGTGTCCCTGGCATGCTCAGGCAACACACAGCATCTTCCTCATATGTGTTGGAGTACACAACATAGATAATATTTCCCCAAATTCTTAATTAAAAAGGGTTGCTTATTTTGTGAGTTCCTTTCCAATCTTGCATCATGTTGATAACATCTTCTCTCCCTGCTTGCCTAACCCTCTGTGTCATTTTCTTCTAACCTATCTTGAGCCTAATGCTTTGGTATAATGCATTTTTTTCTTTATTTCATACCTTGAATAAACAGTTAATGCTTGCAAAGATGTATGGGGCAGCCTATTGCGCAGGTAAACATTTCAAGGTCTTTGGAGACTTGAAAGCATCACAGACAACAGTTTGGTTTTCTTAGGGGAGGTTTCCCCAAGTCTAAACTAGCTTTTCTTCTCCACTGAAAGCTGAGACTCTCGAGGACAGCTTAAGAGTTTCCCCCTTCCCTCTCAAGCTAATTCTTTCTCATATTTTTCCTACGACAGAAGCGTGTTGTTTTTTAAAAGGATTAGAATAATTAGAGGTGTATCTTGGCTGGAGCATAGATCCAATATTCTGCTTGGTTCTTTGATGAATTCCTGATGGTCAGGTGTAGGATAAAATGATGGTTTTTCAGTTAAAACATATGTTATTATTTTCTCTTTCTATGTCTTTATTGTCTGGTGAGGTGCTGAGCCTGGATTCCCAGTGGTAGAAGAGTAATATGGTGCATAAAAAATTCTCAGGGGATTTTAGTCATGAACTTCAAAATATATATTTATGATTTGATATATTTTTTTCTATACTTTTTAGGTTTTGGAGCAAGGCACTACTCTGTTCCTTTTAAAACTTCCAGAAGAGGGAAAGGCACCACGGGAAGTGATATTTGTGGGGGAAGCATGAGGTGTGAGTCACTGGCTCATGTACCCTGGGGAATGTCTTTGTGCTGACAAAGATGCATTGACTTAGAGGCTTTGTGTGTAAAAGCTCTAAAGCCTTGGGTGAAATGGGTGTTTTTCTTTATGTGGAGTCTAAAAAAAAAAATTAAAAAAAAAAGTAAGACAAGGCACAGATTTTTACAAACAAAGAGCATGTTGTACAAGTCAGTTGGCAGAAAATTTGGAAGAAAGGGACTTGTGTCCTTTTTAAATTATTTCCTTTTGGGTAAGCGGGGTGTGTACCAGACTTTGTGTTTTGACCTCTTAGGGGGAAAAAGCTAAGAGCTAAAAAATCACCTCTGCCTCTCTGGGTGGATATATAAGGTTAGGCTATGCTGTTAACTGATCAAGATCAAAACAAAAGCAAGAATTCTGTCTGAAATACTACACCTTCAAAGAGGTAATTTGACATTTGCATTGACTATCATTTTTTCTGGGTTTAATGTTCAGGTACTATTCATAAGTGACACCTATTTTCAATGTTACTTTTGTCTATTCTATGGCATTTATGCAATGCATAATTTCACAGAAAAAAAGCTGTTCCATCACTTAGGAAGTTTTTAAAATGCATAAATACAAAAAGTATTCTTAAAAACTTCTCCCCAAAATATCTGACAGCACAAAGAACATGGACATCATAGCTCAACTGTAAACCAAAATAATTTAAAATAATTTGGGTAGACTAGAAAATAGTATTTTTGTTGTAGACTGATATTTGCATATATTCAAATAAAATAAATTCTTTTTTGCCCTTTAAGTCCAATTTTACATATTTTAAAACTGTAGATAGTACCAAAACTGGGGCTGTTTTGGAATAATATGTAGAAATATTCCTTTTACATATGATCATAAAACATTGTGTCTTTTTAGAGAAGAAAGTCTTTAAACTTTTCTAAAATGCCTTTTTCTTTATTTTTTTTTTTAAACGATTTCATGAATTGCAAGCAAATACATGACCAGTTCAATATCTCCTAAGTTATACTTTCATTTTCTCCAGACCTGTGGGTTTTGATGGACATTCTGTCTGTGAAATAGTTTTGATCAGCTCTACTTCCTACTGAAGATGGTGGTGATTTTATCATGGAGCAAAGTGAGACTCCAGTCAGGTTCCAGTGCTGTAACCATTGCAAAACAGTTTTCCAAATTGTCTAGTGAATTTCTTTCCTACTAAACTAAGTTATTTTAGATGTACCAGCCAAGAGAAATAAGGGATTTTTTAAACATCAAATCTGAACTGCTTCCTTAGGATTCAGTGATTTTTTTTATGTATTTTAAGTAACCACCGTAGAAAAAATCAGGGAAGATAATAGTACATATTACTCTCTCCATTTTCTGCAGTGTTAGGCTTTTTGTTGATACATCACACCAATGCATTTTAATGCCAAACCGGAGCTCAGCTATTAAAAATGTTTTTAGTTTTTATTTGTGAATAGTATTATTAGCCTGCTTTACTACCCTTTATGGCTATAATGGCTTCTCAGATGAATTTTAGTGCAAATTAAAATCAAGAGGAAATCTACCAATGTTCTTTTCAGTGCTGCTGTAAATGCATTTGTGAGCTGCACTATGTTGATTGTTCAACACAACCCTGTTTTTCCACAGGCAGTTTCTTCTCCTGGGTTTGATGATCATAACGATAATAAAAGTAATATGCTATTAATATGCTCATACAGTAGATCTGATTCTGCACTCCTACAATTTTATACTTTTATAAACCAAGGTTTTTTTGTTATTATTTTATAATTTCATAAATTATTTAACTGTAACTTATATTTTCTGGCTGTTTTGGGGAACAGGGATAATACATAAAAGCTCAGATAACTAACATAGTAAATACATTTGTACACCTCTGAATATTGGTGTTTCTGAAAAGCTTTTCCTCTTTTAGACATTCTGAGACACTATACGCCCTAAGGACAGAGGTTACAAGAAAGATGATACTCTGCATGAGGAGTATTACAAAATTTAATATAGAACCATTTCAGCTGGTACTTGTTTATGGTCAAATTAGCCCAATTTTTGTCTTGGTGTGTGTTGAGTAGAGAGCTTGGGCTGAACTCAGATCCTGAACAGAAATGAGATCTTGACATGGGGTAAATACATTTCAGGTGGCAATTTCTACTACTGATCCCATGGAAAATATCTTGAATAAAAAATTGTTTAAAAGTTGGGATTCTAGTCTGCATGGGTGTCCTTAGATTAATTTCTAAGTAAATATTAATAATGTCCTAAAAGTAGAAAGCTCCCATCTTTCATACCAGAGGAACAGAGGGACCTGATGATGCCAATGAAGTTGCCTGTTCAGCTCTTAGTGAGCATCCACCAGTACTTCCTGTAGGCCCTTTCCTGCCCTTTTCATAAGTAGTTTGCTGTGATATTCCTTTCCTATTCCTTTGGGAGCCCTGTAGGCTTCCAGTAGAGTCTTTTTACAAGGTGAAGGAATTCCAGTGTGAAGCCTCCCTCTCGACTGCGTTTTCCTGCCAGAAGCAGCGAGAGCTTGGTCCGACTCTTCAAAGTGTAAGATGTAAGAAAATATTTACTGAAATCCACATAATTTCTTAAAGTAGCTTAACTTCCCAGTGAACACGTTCTGTGTGTAGGCTCTCTGTGCCCACCATTATCAGAGTAAAATGACTTGGGCTGCTCCAGGACTCCTGTAACCCATGGCTGTTAGAGGGTGAAGCTGCATTGCAAGACTGGAAGTTATATCTTATTGCTAAACTGCTTCATGGTTTGATGGCATTTTTAATAAGATTAGGGCATAGCTGTGTTAGCTGAGATTGCCTAAACACCAAGAAAAATACTATTGAAATAGCACTGCAGATAGGGAAAAGAAAAGAAGTGCTATTTCTAGGAACATGGTAACTTATAAGCTGAGTTACTACAATATTCAGATGAATAGTAGAAGTGGATGAACGGAGTCATAAATCTGTTGAAGGTCTGTGCTCTTTCCTCAACAATATTCATCTCTGGGGAGGCATCAGCAGTCTCCAGGCTGGCCTGTGATTGTCTAGTTCCTCCAGAGGCAATAGACCAAGCAAAGAGAAGCCTCAGTCTGTTCCAGACTGTGTTCATCTGCTGTTTCAGAGCTCGCTGCTTCCCTATCCATCCTTCCAAAGAAGTGGAGGTACAGGAAACATCAAGCAGCACGGAGCAGGCTGCAAATCTTCCCATGATTTTTATATAAAATTACCTGGAGAGGTAAAGATTTCTTGCTGCCTTTCCCTCAAATGTAAACCAGAAAAGACCAACTTCTGTTTCATCCTTATGGGGACATAAAACATTTCAGAGGCTCACATGGCACAGAAGGATAAAAAGCAAATTTGCCAGTGTAAATCAAGGAGAAGTGAAGCAGAAAGGTTGTTTTTGAGCAAAGATGTGGAAGTTTTCAGGCAAAGCCTGGCAGCGGACTAGTGGAGGGTCTCCATACCCAGAAGAAGACATTTTAATTTTTAATTATTTTTTGCAAATGGAAATGAGAAGGTGTTGGACCTGGTTATTGGGTGGATGCATAATTAAAAGATAATATCATTCATAATGGAAGAATAAAATTGAACAGTAGATTTTTAATTACTTTAGGATCAAAGTATTACTTGATACCCCACGGAGATGCATCTGAAATATTGATAACTGAGCTTGCCATGCAGAACAGATGCACCCTACATCTTTGATAAGTGCACCAAACCAACCTGAGAAGCAGTTATTCTCTGCTAAGAGGGAGAAGGTCACTTCTGCTGCCGGCAATTTGACTCAAATACCTATTTTAACCTGGTGGCCAGGTCCCTGCACTGCCAGCTCCTCAGACCATCAGAATGGAACTATTCAAAGCAATTGAAGAAAAAATGAATAATTTCATGGGTTGTTTTTCCTGCCCTGAAAATTGGATTAAGTATTGCTCAGTACCTGGGCTTGGTGGCTCCTGTCTCTGAGTGCTGTGCCTCTGCCTGGTGGTGGCAGTGACAGAGGGATGTGTGCTCTCAGGAGAGAGGGCTGGCCACGGTCTGTGTGAGCATCCCCTTCCTGCAGAGCTCCACACCTGCTCCAAAGGCAAACTTACTCATGGCCTGTGCCCCCTCTGCAGCAATTTTGGCCTCTAGCCCTCCAGCCCCTGGCTTTAGCCGGCATTTTGTCTTGGATTTACTGTGTTGTCCCTGTACATCACTCACCAACACCCAGCTGCGGGGCTGCGAGCCTTCCTTGGAGCACAGGAAAATTAATGGGAGTTTGCTTCAGAGGTTCCTTGCCGCTGTGTCCGTGCACTTGGCAGACAAAAGGCCATTTTCTCCAGCCTCATTAGGTGCACATCTTGCTTTCAGATGCTGGTAGGGAGTCTGTGGCTTGCCTGCTCTATTTCCCCGTTCTTTACTTTCCCTGGTGCAAATCCCCAGTTTTCAGGTCTAATTTGGATCTTTTTATGGCCACTGACTGACACCTATGCCATTCCTTTCACAAACAGAAGACTTTCTTGTCCTGCATGTTGCAAACTTTCAGAGCAACTCTTTTATTTATTTATTTATTTATTTATTTATTTATTTATTTTGCATTTACACCCATGGGAAAGGGATAAGTCCTTCCCTGATTCTGTCTTAGTAAATGATATAATCTGGGCATGGTACCATGATGTCTCAGCAAATTGTTCCTGTAGTGCTTTCTAATCCAAACAGCGTGTGCTATATATGTGAATGCAGCTTAGGGTGTAATCCTTTGTGACCATAGTTCTGGTTGTAACTGGTAACTTTTCAGAAAATCTCATTAGCTTGCTGTAGATAGGAGGTTTAACAGATCGCAGATGACAAATATAGTTTTAGAGTGTGCTGTGTGCAATCCCTATCAGTGAATTGTGTGTGTGTGAGAGAGATATCCTTGTTACTGCAGTGCACAGTGCTGCTTTGCTTCACTGTGTCTGGGACATTTTAGGACAGAAACACATTTTAGCAGATCTGCGGACCAACCTATTCAGAGAGTATGAGAAATGAACCTTGAAAGTGCAAAGACTGGATCCAGCCTTTACTCTCACTTGCTCCAGTCCACCCCTGAAGGTAATAATTCCCAAACCGATGTGTTCATTTTCTTTCTCAAATCTAATAGACTTCCCCACTCCCACAGTTGTTTTTCTCATGACAGTTTCTCCCAGCAAATACCCACTTCCTTCTACCTCCTTCTCAGAGGCTCCTTCCCTTGTGCTGGAATTGTCTTCAGGCAGTTTCCCCATCTGCTTGCTCCTCCCTGTAAAGGTTTGCTGGAGGTAATGGAGGTGCTGGAGGACAGATGCAGTGCAGCCTTTCTTGTTCTATTCTCTTACAATTTGAAACAGAAAACTTTAGGATTTCTATCTTGTATTAAAAAAAAACAAAAACAAAAAACAACAAAAACCTAGGCTAGGACTCTTTGAAGGGAAAAAAGTTTTTAATAGTGCCATGCTAAATCTGATTTCCTATTAAGTAGGATATATCCAGGGCATATTGAATGTTAATAATGTTTAACATTGAATCTTTATTGTTTCAGGGTTTACGTAGTAAGGTAGCATATATTGTGTAACAGCACTGTCAATAATTATAGTAAGTAAATTTTAAGTAGGGGAAGACACACTTGCAGATTGAACTTGTTTTTAGATTGTTTGCTTAAGCAGGTGAGTACTCTCCACATTTTCAGTCCCAGGAAGAATGATATACTGCAAGCTTTAAAGGCCTTGTCAACTCAAGGTTAGGTAAGAGTCTGTTTATCATGTTTTATCAGGAACAGGAAGAGCACCCAGGGGATGGAGAAACTGAGCCTGTTACACGGTTTCAGCATAAAATGTGAGGGGAGCACCAGTCAGTCATAATTTAGGAGTGAACGAGCAGGTATGGAATAAATTGTCCAGCTGGTGCAAATAGCAGAATTTCTAAATCCCTGATCAGGCATATTTGACCTCGATGGTCCTGGCTAATACCCAGCAATGAGGTGTTCCTTAATGTGTGAAGGTGGCTTTTGAAAGCACCGTGGCAGAAATGTCAGATCTCAGCTTCTCTTCCTCCTATGGAGAAATTCTCATGCTCCAGAGCCCAGCTTTGAGACCCTTCTCTCCAGCACATCACACCTGGCACTGGGCAGAAGGACAAGCCCTTTTCTTGTTGCAGGATGTAGTCCTGGTTGACATGACGGCTTTAATATCCTCTTGTGTCCTCAAGAAGGGAAAAGCTGCAAGGTACAGGTGGTGTTGTTTTAGGAGGCCAATGAATGCAAATGGAAACAGGCTTTTTTTGTGTTATTAATTTGGGAAATTACTCCTTTTTATGTGGGCAGAGAGTCTTTAGTGAACAAGGCAAAAGGTTATGGTCAGGAAGAAATACAGGCTCTTCTTTCATCTTCATACCCTTTGGAAAGAGGAAAAGCTACTGAGGGGTTTTGCTGTTGCTCTGGATCCTCTCCACATTTTTCAGATGGATTTGGAGCAAGAAAGTACGGGTTGAATGTAAATGTTCTGTGACTTTAATCATGAGACAGATCTTTCCTTGGGTGCCAGCAGGCTTTGTCTCCTCTACCATCTGCTTCAAGACAGATGAAACAACCAAATGCTTTTAAAAATCCCTAATAAGGTCACAAACCTGCACTGAATGTGTAGGATCTGCTGGGCCGCTGGGCAAACAATAATAAATACGGCCCCTGTGCCTCCCTCATGACGAGGTGGCTTCAGCAAGGCTCACAGTGCATTCAGCTTGGGGCAGGTGGGTGTCTGGCTGAGGTGTGAGCCTTGCGTGTGCCTGTGTGTGCCAGCAGGGCCTCAGACTCCCTGCTTTGGGTCCTGCAGCATTGAGGTGTTCACCAGGAAGGTTTCTGAGCAGAATTACAGGATGAGGCATGCCAGCTCTCCTGAGGCCTGCAATGTCTTTTCCCGGGAGGGGTGGGATCGCGTGGCATTCCCAGGCAGGAACAGTCCTGTCCCTCTCCATGCGCAAGCCAGAGAAATAGAATCTGCAGTGCTCCCATGTGTGAGGAAGGAACTGCCAAGCAACACGTGAACTCCCAGACTGGGCTGAATGTTTGTATTTTTCCAAGCTTTTGTATAAAAACTATTCACTGAAGTCCGTAGTAAGACACTCATAGACTTCAGTGAGTCTTGGAATGAGTCCTTACTTTCCTTTTATTTTTTTTTTTTTAATTCTGTAATATTTATTCCAAAGATGCTCAACCAAAACCCCAAAATTTAATAGCAGCATTTTGTTTCATATAGCAGTTCCACCTGGAGCTCAGTAAATATGATTATTGCTTGCAGCAAGAAACGAAAAAGGAAGCAACTTGCTGACTTTCCTACATATTTGTGCTTTTAGAAAAATAAATATTTTCTGCTTCACAAACATGCTGAATGAAATGCATGTCTCATTTATCACTTAAATAGTAATAACAGTGTCCACTGCATGCTGCAGGCTGGCTTCTGACAGAGGTGGATTGACAGTGTTTGCTCAGCGGAAGCAATAAACAGATCAATAACTAAATGTAGCCTGGGGGACTGGAGGTGTGACAAGCCAACCATGATTTCAGAGTCTTGCTGAGACCCTTATTAAACTCATTTGTACATCTGAAAACAACTGTTGCCTCGTTGGGTTAAAGGTGGCTGCAAGTGTTGGTCTGAAGCAGGCTTGAATCCTCTCTGTGCCTCAGAGGAACGTGGCTGGTCTTTTGGAAGCCCAGATATAATTAAGAAAAAAGACAATGTTTTGTTTGGTTTTTGTTTCCTTTACTGTAACTGTTTATTTGTCAGTGATGATCTGCACTTTTCTTTATGAGAGAGGAAAGAAAGTCAGATCACAGGATATGCTGAGTTGAAAGGGATGTTTACCTGTTCTCCCCTCCTCCCTCTCTCCTGTTACTCCCCACTAAGGGATGGCAAAGGACCTCCTGGGGGAAGGAAATAGCTTGTTCCTTCTCGTTGCTTTGCTGGAAGAAGTGATAATGAAAGCTTTCCTTGCCTTCTTGCCAGCTGAATGTGGAAGCTGGCTGCCAGGAGAAAAAGTTCACTCTTTTAGGGAAGCAGTGAGTCAGGTTCCCACTTTTTGCCTGTTTAGGGCTGCCACAGGAGGTGACCACACTCAGGCCATGGATGCTGTGCTTTGGCAAGAGGTGTCCCTAAAGTCACAGGCAGATCTTATAAATGTTTTCCTTGTCTCCCAGGCTAGAGAAGGAGGAGTGTCGCCCATCTGGAGGTCAGACAAGGCGACAGACTTCTAGGCTTGAGCACCAGGTGCGCGCTCTCCTGTTCCATCAGGCGGTGGGGGCAGGGCTGGGGGCACTGGCAGGGAAGGAGCGGCGTTTGGGGGGAGCTGTGGAGCGCTGCCACAGGCTCTGTGTGGGCAGAGCGCGGCCGTCTGGCGCTCCTGGGGTGCAAGTGCCTCGTCCTTCTGGAAAGGCTGCTGTGGAGTCTGGCACCCGGCAGGCTGCAATGGAACACGGGCTGCTCCCGAATGTCTCCCTCCAGCCGGCGGAGCAGAAAGGGTGCTGACCTCACTCTCACACGCTTCTTTTTGGCAATGACTTCCTTTGAAAAGTGACAGGTGACTCTCTACGGAAGTAAGTAGCCAATAATCGATATTAGCTCCTTGCTCTACCTCTATTTAGGCATCATTTCTGTAAGGATCGTTATGGGTAGGGTAGAGACCCAAGGGGAGTAGGGCCTTTGGTATCAATTACATCTTCCAATTTAAGAGCTCATTTCACCTGCTTCTACCCAAGAAAACGTAGAATTGAAATGCTCTACACAGAATGGTTTCAACTGATTTTATTTTTGGGAATACGGGGTGACAGACACGGACCAGCCAATAGGAAAGCCATGTGTGTGTCTCTAAGAGCAGGTGACGGGAACATCTCTGGGCTGCGTGCATTAGCAGGAAGGAGCCTCTGCACTGTGGGCAGCTGTTTCATCTCGTGGGATGCCTCCTGCACCCAAGTCACGAGCATTCCATGAGTTCTTGGATAAGAGCAGGGCTGTTCTCTGCTAGCTGGAACTGCAGTGCCTCAATCACTGCCTTGCTGTCTGTGACATCCGTGACTCAAGATCCTCTAGACCGTGCACAGAAACCCACGGTGCCAGTTAAGTGACTACAGAGGGGTGAGAAGGATCCGACTGCAGATTTTGCTAAGATCATTTTATTTCTGCAGAGTCTACTTCAGAGCACACGCGGATACTCTTGTCACAAAAGGTTATATTTGCAAAAGCACTTAATTCCATAGGGTTTAGATATTGATTTAAATTGGAATCACACAGGCATGAACTTTGAAAATATAAAGGAAAAATTAGAGTAGGAGTCACACCTCAAAGAAAAATAAATCAAATACAGTGCAATTTGAAGATGACCCAGAAAAGGGAACAGCTGGTTTTGGTTTAAATGAACAAATAGTTTTTAAAAGAGAAAAGATTGAAAGCCATAAAATTTTCCACACCTGAAATTTATGTTCAGTGATACATCTCTGTGTAAATATATAAATAACTTATCCACAGGCAGGATGAAAAGTAAAAGGGTGGAAATTGCTAGGAAAAACAGAAGTTTCATTCTAGTGCTGGAGTAATCAGAGCCATCCTGGATATGCTAGAGAAATAGCACTAAATATCTGACCCCGAGATTCTAGTGATTATCTAAGCAGGTTTGAATTGCAAGAGGTTCCATTGGTTGTTTTGGAATGTGCATGCAACTTCAGATAGGAATATACACAGATCTGTATCTTCATTTCTGCATACATAGAAATAGGATAATGATATACTGTACCCAAGGTATTGTTATATCTTACTGATAATCAGATCCTTAATTCGTTTAAAAGTGTAGTTTAGCTTAGTGTGTAGAAATTCAGAAAAGTTCAAAAGACAAAAGAGATTAAGAAAGCTTTGTGTTCTAGGTGATAAATGCATTTTCACTCATCATTTTATAATGGTAGAATTTAGAGGTGGAGCATCTTAACCAAAGGTATGGAAAAATATTAAACTTTCATCTGTGTAACAAAGAAAGATGGATGACACAAATCAGTGTGTTCTACGCAAAATTGAGAAGGAACACTTTTAATACAGAAGTCTTTAGGTGTCTGCAGTTATTAATGCAATCAATGCTGCAGCTTTATTACACATTATTCAAATATCTGTATTTCTATTGATTTCTGTTAAGTGAATGTTTTTAACTGTACTAAAAATATAAAAAGCTCACCAAATTTCACAGAGTTGTTCTCCATTATCTTAACTCTTCTTTTGCTGGATTTCAGAAGTGATCTTTTTTCTACATGATTGCCAATATTTTTCATGAAAGAATTTTCACAGTGGCATTTGCATTGTTTTCTGTTTCCTAAATTTTATATTTTGCCTTATAGTAGTATTTTAGATGTTGCTTTCTTTTTTTTTTTCAGCATACTGAAAAACAATTAAAAATAAGAAGTAATCTTATTTAAGTAGGTTTAAAAGGAAAAAAAGTATTTATTTCTCTACAGAAACATCTAAACAAGACACAGAGTCCAAAATACTGTTTTCTAGATTTCTTCAAGCTAATAGGGTATTTTTACCTTGATTATTTAAAATGGTCACAAACCAGTGCAAACATTATATTACAGAAAAAATATTTTAGTGGGAGAGGAAAAAAACAGTTGCTGCATACATTGTACATCTGTGTATTGAATCATAATTTGCTCTAGTAATTAGTTTTCAAAATAGAGCCAGTAAGATGGATAAACTAACAAAGTAAGATAATTTGTTCTGTGAACACTCATGTGATTTTAATTTACAATATGATATTGGGAGGAATATTTGGTGAGATGCTATTTCTGAAGGACAATTCAGCAGGACACATAAGGCAGAGAGTAAAAAAGAAATTTTATCCTTTAAAATTGGCAAACTGCATGTGGACGGTTGTCTTATTTTCTTTCACTTAGTATAAAGAATCTAGAGATTTTCTTCTTGTCTTAGTGGGATAGAGAGAAGAATCTGTCACTAAATTTCCATGGCAGAGTTTATAAATCTCTTTCTTGTTTAACCTTTGCCAGTCTTCAGAGTCGTGGAGGTGAAATGTTCTGTGCCTAAGGTCTCATGGAGGCTGTTCCCGACATTAGTTGCTAATGAGTCAAAAGGATGCCCTCAAATGCATTTGCTCCTGCCTTCACATCACCACACGAAAGACACAGTCCTTGCTTCTGTGTCTTCTTAACATGCAAATTTTGGCATGAGAATTCATCAGCTCTAGTCTGAAGTGTGCTAAACTCTTAACATTTACAAAGATAGTTTTCTCTTTTTCACAAAAGAGTTAGTTGAGAACTATTTCATGTAAATCAGGGTGATTCCAGTGGTTCGATAATTAAAACAAAGCGAAGCTACTTCCCTGCTTTAATTATTTATACTTTATTATCCATTATAGCTATGAATATTTAGGAATTAATGATGCTTTTCTAATTTATATCAGCATGGGCATGATATACTGCCCAATATATGTAACATAATTGGTATGGAGGAAATGTTGCTTCCTTTAAGCATAGGTAGACTTCTCCCTGTGCAATTCATTAAAATACATGGGGTGGCTCCTGACTTTGTATAGGACCTCATTTACCAGGCATCATTAATAGGAAGCCCCATGTGTGTGGTTTAACTCAAAAAGGGGAACTTGTTCTCTGCCCAAAATAATTCCAACCTTCTCCTTTCTTGAGGGAGAGTGAGCATGTGTGCACGTGTGCGCAGGCGAGGAGACGTCAGGGAAGAGGTGAAAGAGAGAGACCTGCAATTAATTTGAACACAGCTGTCATGGGAAATGCAATGACTCATTTTTCCTCAACAAACAAAAAGTTAGAGGCGAATTATCAAAAAAAACTCCCCAGTAATAATTATGAAGGCTGCTAAACCAAACACACGCCTCTGACCTTTTTGGTGCCTCTGTATTACAATAAATATTTTATGGATGTGCTCTCCACAGGCCTTCAGAGCTACTCTGTAGGGACTCAACTGAATTATGGATATAATGAAGAAGAATCTGGACTCCATTTCACATGTCCCTGACCTGTGTATGAGATATTTCACTTTGCTCACCCTGTACGGAATCGGGCTCTATCTATTATGTTCATTAGCCATTGTAAACCCCTGCTCGACATCTCATGGACTGAGAGGAAATAAAACAGCAGTTTAGGAGAGAGGTTGAGTCAGAAGAGAAAAATTCCGTTAGGTAGCATGAACCCACTCACTTCTGTATGATAATTATAAGTATTTGCCTTGTAGGACAATTTCTTTGCAGATACATTTAAACATTTAATTAATTAAACTGTAAATTAATACAGTTACCTCCTGCTATTCATTAGTACAATTAAGGGTGTGGAGGGAACAGAAGAAAAAAAAGGAAATAATAGAATTAAGAACAATTTTGTGAGGAAGGATGGTTTAGTGGAGACAGGAATCTTTGTTCCACTTCTGCTCTGCTGCTGAGACTCCAGATAACTAGCCCACTTTAGGATGGATGTAGTCATCTTTACATTCCAAGTATTTGGATTGCAAATATTTTCGGGCGCATTTGTTGTGGGCAAATGCCTGTAAAACCCAAGACAACTGCAACCTCTTTTGGGAATCCAACAAGAAACCCGTGATGGTTTTTTCATTTTCTTCTTCTCTAAGTATTTAGTGGACCTTGCAGAGACATTGTTTCAAAATTTCTATGGCCATAATAAGAGGGAGGAACCAGGTGAATTTACAAAGTTTCTTGTTAAAAGGAAAAAGGGAAATAATCAGCTGCCTTTTACTCTTCCTTTGTTGTGATGTCTTCACAGAACAGGGCAGTCAAGGAGGCTGGATGTGCCCTTGCTTTCTGCCTGCTCTCTGGGCCAGGCTGGAGTTGATTATTTCCATTTTCACTTCCTTTTACCAATTTAACGGCTATTTGCCATAGCCAGCTCCACTCCTTTGGCGTTATCTCACCTTATAGATGTTTTTTGCCACCTATTACACTGCTTGTCTGGTTCTGATTTATGACTGGTGTGACGTTAGAAATGAAAAAGAAGTGTCAAGCTACCAGAAGAAGAGAGACATCCAGAAACCTGAGTAGTTTTTCTACATCTTCTGGGAAATATCTCTTCTCTTATTTTTAAGATGGGCTTGAATAAAACTTGGCTCGTTAATGTCATACTTTTCTGGGATTTGGTGCTTTTGGGTTTTTTTGTTTGTTTGTTTGTTTGTTTGGTTTTTTGTTTCTTTTTTTTTTTTTTTTGGGTTTGTGTACTAATAAACTACTGGCAACACCTAAACATTTTCTTAATTTGCCTTCCACANAGTTTACAAGTACTTGTGTTGCTTGTACAGTGTTCATACATGATGTTGGAGCTGTTGTCTAACTCGTGTAGCTCTGATTGCTGCATTCCCTTGGCTCTGGCATTTTTAGCAAGATTTAACTTTTCAGGTTCCTGTTTCCTACCTTAATTAATGCAAGTCAGCCATGTAGAAGGGAGCTGAATGGCTTTTTGCTAGCATTGAAGGGCAGAAGGAGGGCAATTTGCAGGGTTCTAAAGTTGCTCTGATATCCATAATGTTTCCAAGAAGACTTGAAGGTTTTCTGGAATTTCCTTTAAAAGCTGTGGAGGGAGAAATAAAGAGCACCAGCAAATACTTTCCCGTATTAATTTTTTTTAAATGCTGGGGACCTTAAAATGAATTTTTACAGGAATTGTGAGACTGAATGAGGAACTCAAGTGCTTCTTTAAATGCTGGATTGAAAGCTTTTTTGGTTTATATGTTTAGAGAAATTAAATTAAAGTAGCATCATTTGGCAACACCTTTTGTCACGTTAAAACCCTTGGTTGGCCCCTGAAATGGTATTTTCATATCACTTTTGAAACTTGCTGAATATTTACTTCCTGTAGCTCATGTTCTGGCAAATATCTTACAAAGGTGTATGACTAAATGGTTTAAAACCCATAAACATAAATGGGAAATAGAGCCAGAGTTTAAATGTAGATGTTGTAGGGTGATGGGGTGCTGGAAGAAGCTCAATTATAGATTGTAAATGCTGAGGTCAAGACTGGTGCCAGTTCCTTTTACTGTGCTTTAGAATAAGGGTAATTAGAGAATGTCTTCACCTAAGTGGGAGAGCTAAAAGTTTTTACCCCCTGCCACTTAAAGAATAATGTTGCTTTCCTGTTTTCCTTATACTTTTGTTTGTTGGGTTGGTTTTGGAAGGGCTGCAGAAACCTCTGTGGTTGTACCTCCCAGGTCTGCATGACAGGGCCCAATTGCTGTTGCTACGTTGCTTTAGAGTAAAAAGGATGGAAGAGGAAATTTTAAACTACATCTACTGTATGGTAATCCAAGTCCTGACAGCACAAAAGAAATTTATTTCTGGGAATGAGGATGTATACTGTGACTTGCGGCTGCAGATTATTTATTTATTCGTTTCCTTTGTTTGTTTGTGGGGTTGTTTTTTTGTTTGTTGTTGTTTTCAGGAACACTTGATTTTTAAGAGCTGATCTGTTAGGCTATGTGCTTTCCTGGCTCTGTAAGCAGTGTTCACAACCAGTGTGCCAATAGCCTGTGCAACTGAACTGGAAAATGGAAAGTAACAGTCATAATGTCATTTTCAAATTCAATGTCCTGACCAGATGTGCAGGACATCTACATGGAGAGTGTGTGGCAGGGTGGGAAAAAAGGTAAGAATGCAAGTCAGGGTTTTGAAGCTGTGAAAAGGGACATCAACGCAACTGAAGATGAGTAAAATGTTCTGTTATAAACATGTGAAGGGAATTGGCTTTTGTATATGGTTGTTAATGAGCTTGTTAATTAGGTTATGAAGTTAATGATTTTATACGTTAATGAGGCTGTAGTTGTTCGAGGATGATGTTCAGATGTTGGGGGTTGATTGCAGAAAGTTCTGGATTTGTGGGAGGAACTGGTGTCAATCACAATGAGCATAAGGGGAGAGAGCTGGAGAGCCCATTGGACTATTAGGAACCAACCAGAAGACCCTGGATACAAACGAGCCAACCAGAACAACATGAGAGGGTGGGGTCAAGGGAGGGGCTGGACTCAGCTCCGGGGTATAAAATGTATCTCCCCAGCCTTGAGGCTGTGCCTCTGGCCAAACCTGACCTGTGGCTGGGCACCCAGCGCTGCTCCTTTGCCTTGTAGTTTGGCAGATTGCCATCTTTGGTCTCTAATTGTTCATAGTTACTATTGTTAATAAATTTCCCTGTTTCAAAATTTTGATTGGCAAGTCACTTGTAACAGTTCAGAGCAGCTTTGGCTGCTCAGTGTTCACCCATGTCTGCCAGACTTGTATTACACATGATTACAAGGTAATAACTACAGCAAGTGCTTGAAGAACCAAAACCAATCCTGTATGACTCAAAGTAAGTGATAATACTTTGATTGATTTCAGAAGAAGCAGCTGTAAGTCACAGACACTTGTCTCTTTTATTGACTTGAGAATTAATTAATTTATGAGTGGGTTTCACATTTTCACATGGTGTTGCAAAATTAGAGTAGAATTAATTATTTGGTAATCAGTGAATCCTATTAGGTGAAACAATACGGACTTGTTCAGTAGCTTAAACATTATTCAGCATTAGCGCTGCACTTGTATACTCATTACAATGAAGATGCTTTTATTAAATATACCTTCAATTAGTTCTGGTTCAATTTAATCTCTACCTCCTGAAAAAACATTCAATCAAGTGCTGTGACAAGAGCAGAATGATGAATATGCCAAGGCCAGGACTGCTTAATCCTTCAAGGGTATTGCACAGTCTACATTAAGGTGAACTTTAGAAATGCTTGCCTTAGGTTCCTCTCTTGAAAGACCATCTGGAAAGCATTAGCATATCATCCTTCCTTCATGCTTTAAAATAAATAACATTCCTGATTCAACCATTTATAGTATCATGTTTGGACCCATGGCAGACAACAGGGCATGTGAAATCTTTCTAACTTTCTCCTCATTCCTTGATGAACTCCAAGTCCAGCAGCCAGGCAGCGCAATACCGGGGAAAGGGTTTTCCTGGGATATGGGGGCTGCACCTGGGTGGGACATCAAACCCTGTGCTGACAGCCCAGGCTGCCCATGGGAGGTGAGAAGGGGGAAATCAAGCCCCTCTATCTGCCTCCACCAGAGACTTCAGCAGCTACCTTACCAAAATCTGCAGAGTGGCTCTGGTGGTGGAATGTGTGGGTCTTGGCCGGGAATGGGACTCGGGTCACCCTCAGAGCAGCACTGCACCTCCAGTTGCCTTGTGTTCAGTTCTGATCTGATGGTGCTTTGCTGCTTCTCTTGCCCGTATTTAAATCAAAACTATCATTATTAATCAGAGAATTATAATAACTAACAAAAGAGACAATTCCTATGCCCTGGAGGATGAGATTTTCAGGGAGGCAGTAATGGATACCGAGTCTTTCCCCTTTCAAATCCCAGCAAGGGCAGCTGTGACTGCAAATCATTACCATATGCTATTTTGTCACTTGTCTTTGTGAAATGAGTAAGTGGACTGGACAGCTTCCATATGAGATAAAATAATATTACAAGCGACATCTCCAGAGCCTCTGTGCCCTGGCTGAAGACAGCAGAGAGCAGCATGGGGAAAGTGAGACCTCTTGAGAAAAATTCAGTCCTACGCCACGTATTTTTTATGCAGTGATGCTTTTGAATGCCCAGCCTGGAAAGGCTGCACTTCATATTAGTTTTGAATGCCCAGCCTGTGAATCTCAGCTCTTTAATACAGTTCCTTCTGTGCTCTCAAAACTGATGCAATTGGTGTGTTTCCGATTAAGAGCGCACTGATGGATGTGAATTTCTTGTGCCCACTCGACTTGCACAGTGATGGTGTGAACCTCTTGGTGACCTGCCACAGTGCTTTTCAGAAGTGCCACCAGCTAATCAGATGACTATTACCCCATCTGAACATAATAATAATAATAATAATGAATTCATCCTCTGTTCATTTCAGTTCTGCTGCTGGAACGCAAGGATGAAGAGTTTCTTTGCACACTTCATGTGCACTGGTCCTGGGAGATTGTGCGAGCGCTGTGTACTTCAAATTCATTTGCTGTTTTGATTTCTCTGGAAACCAAGAAGGTGACTTTGATCCCTCTACCGTCACTTTGTTTTTGCATTTTGATGATTTTATCATGAATTCATGTTTAATTCACGCTGCAGTGATGAAGTAAGTGGCAACACTCAAAAAAAGGATACTTTTTTCAAAATCAAACCATATTCATTTGAACTCTCTATGGACTACTTCATTCCTTTGAAATAGAATATATTAATGAGGACAGATATTAAGAAAAAAGATACTTATACCAAGTCACATTTATTATCTTATCTGAGATTACAGTGGAGGTAGATCTATCAGATGAAAAATGGAGTGTGCTTTGAGTAAGCTTTTAGTTGAAATGTGGACAAAACAGCTAATTGTCTAGTGTTAGCTTTTTGATTTTTTTAACCTTTTTTATCTCTATTTCTGCTTTTGCATTACATACTTGCTGATACACATGAATTTTATGGACACACCCACAGGCATAATTGACACCACATGCAGAAATTCAAAATGCTTTCAGTAGGTGGGTAGGGCAAGGATGCTTCAAGTAGGCTGTGGTTTTTTTCAGGCAGTTATCATGTTTTTATTCTAAGGCTTCTTGTGAAAATGTCTAGTCGTCTTTTTTCTTTTTGTTGTTTTGCTTCTCAGTGAATCAGACCGTGACTGAAACAAACAAACTGCTTGCATTTCTTTCCTTAGGAATTGCAGTTCTCAGCTGGGATGCTGGCGTGTTTGCTCTGCTCCCCAGGCCAGAGATGCAGTGGGACAAGTGACAAAGGGAATAACTCAAAGATCAGACCATCAAAGAGCAATGATGGCTTCAGAGGAGAAGTTTGGCTAGTACATAAAGCAAAATTGGATTATATTTAAACATACTTAAATTTGATCAAACTAGGATTTTCGTCTCTAGGACAACACATTCATTCACAGTTGTAACACTTTGACTTTTGAGAAGAGATGAGCTCATTTGTTACTCAGAATCAGCTCTGATGGACAAGTGTGGTGCCTGAACAAAAAAGCTGGGAAGGGAGTGGAAGAGGGAGAAAATAAAAACAGGTGGCAAGGGGCCCAGGAACAATAAAAGTCTGAATGAGAACACCTTTATCACTTTTGCAACAGCAGCTTAAAGGCCCAGGGAGAGAAATAGATTTTGTAAATCAGACTAAATATTTTTTACAGGGTGCAGTGTGCAGCTTAAGAACCCAGCTGGGAAAAATAGCTCCTGCAAATCAGTGAAGAAACTATATTTTACTGGCTACTGTTTAGGAGCAAGGAGGGATCAGATAGGGGAAGACCTTTTACAAGGCAAAGAACAAATATATGTGAATATGCGTGTGGGGTTTGTTTTGATTTGAGCTTTTGGGATGGGGTTTTTTGAGTGTCCATAAAAAGGCCAATAAAAAAGATACCAGCACTGCATGGCCATGTTTACTGGTTCCTATAAAACCTGTAAGCCTTCCTTAGTGTTTTAAAAATCACGTATTGATGTATGTTTTACATTGGATAGTCATTTATGCATATAAAAAGCATCTGTTTTGTAGAGAAATCCTGTTATGTATTCTACCATTCAGTAACTTTGGAGAAGCCATTTGAACTACAGAAAATGAGTAAATACATGAGATGGCAACCCTTGTTTTGAAATAAGAAACAGAAGGATTAAGAAATCATTAGTGATAATCCTACCAAAGATGAATATGTAGCTTATAAAAGTAATTGTGTTAAAAGGAGGCTCGTAATTGTGCAGTGACTTCTGAGAGCAGAGGCTGGAGCCAGCAGTTCTGCTGCTGAGTGAGATGATCCTTTCCAGAGGCACGATCCCTGCCATTGCCAGTCCAGGGAAGGTCCTGCCCTGAGGATGGGAGGATGACACTGGTAGTGGAAGTGTATCTTTAGCAGATAAGTGGGGTTTTCTATTACTAGGGGAGGGAATTGGTTTATAGGTCATAAGAAACGCTGAAATAGGAAGGAGACATTTGCAAATCTAAAGAATGTGTTTTGGGTTTTTTTTGTTTTTCTTGTCTGATCCGTCTTTCTGAAAGATGGACAGGAAGTGTGTGCAGACTGGGAACAGAATAAGCTGTCAAAGAACATACTGAATCTGCCCACTCATTTTTTTATCTGAATAAGAAGCTGAATAGAAAAGGACACTAAAATATTTTGTATTAAAAAAAAGAAAAAGAAAAAGATACTCTTTTTAGATTGTTTGAAAAAACTGCATGTTTGGATTTTCCAATTTGTTTACATTAGTTTATCTTGGAACTAGTTTGTCTCTTGTGCTTGAAAATTTTTGAAAGAGGTGAATCGTGTTACCTCTGCTCCCTGCAATGTAAGTGTTGCAGGAACATTCACCATGACAAATAAAATGATGTATTACCACTGTCAGAGGAAAATATTATATTGGCCAAGATGCTTCCTTCTTCCTTGGGAAATGTTATTGATGGGAGTCTCCAGGTGTCTGTTGCCAGGGAGAGTGCTGGGAAGCCATGTAAATAAATCCTCCTCATTGCAAAAGGACAACTTTTTGGTTGGTTTTTTTTTTTTTTTGCTTTTATATCTGCTGCACTGGATTCTGTACATTTTTCTTTTGATCAGTCTGCTTGTAAGTGTCACCCTAGGCTGATTGGTATGGCTGCTTTTAAAAGAGAGTTTCTCCTAGAGAGTGATTTTTTGATAACCAGTGGTTGCAGCTGTTATCTTCTTAATATGTCACTCTTACAGAGTGTAAAGGAAGCAACAGTTAAAAGTGTGTGTGCTCAAAGGGGCTGTAGTTTCTTAAAATTTGGAATGGACTAAATGAAACATTTTGCTCTTTAGAGGAAAAAAGTGTACAACAATACCTTCTTTTCCAGCAAAATATCCTGTTGATTTTAAAGCCACTCATTAGCCAAAAATTAAGACAGCCATGTTGTGACAAGGAAATTTTATCAATCTTGTTTAGGAGACAACATAAATATTCTGTGCATCTGCAAGGGCTTTGCCTGTGTGTTAAGCTGAGCTGCAGCTGTCTGCCAAGTGGATAATAGAAAGGTTACAAATTGTCCTTTCCTTGGACATCCTGTCCTGTGGGTCTCTCTCAGTTCCCTGAGGACTGCTGGTCGGGAGTGTCAGGAGTGTGTGTTACATCACTGTGGTCAACCAGCAAAGAAGAAAGCTGTTAAGGTTTATTAAACTATCCTTTGAAGGATCAGCCTGCTTTTTAAAAAAAATTATTTTTATTTTAATTTTATTATTATTAATAATATAAAATCTGTGTTAGTGACAATTTGAACCGAGCTGGAATCCTGAAATAAACCCTTTGTTTAAAGATGACATGCCATCCTCTTGAATCTCTAGATAAACATTCCTCTGCCTCCAGCTATGTTATTTCCTTGTAGGGCCTGACATTTCCAAAAAAAGCTGACCTTGATTTTGAAGTTTAGATTTAGGGATTCATTAGTGGTAAATATTAGAGTGATAGGTATCTTGTGTTTCCCAAGCGGTAGGAAAATGTTACTTAATTTGAACTGTCTTGCTGTGCACTTAAGTACTCTAGCATGGGTTTTGGTTTCTGTGGGTTTTACTGAGGTGCAAAAAGTGTTTAAAAAAAAAAAAAAAAAAAAGAAAAAACCCCAACGAATATGACTGCTATTAAAGCCAGGGTTAGTGGTTTACTGCACTCTGATAATACCAGTAAAAACGGCAACAAGGCCACTGGTGATCCTTCCTCTGCTGAGTCACCAAAGACAAGTAGCTGTGTGACACAGAGCAAATACTTTCTCTTCACTCTGAGAGAGGAGGGAGAGGTATGTGGAGGGAGAAGTTGTTTTGCAGAAGAAGCAGTAATTGGTTTGCCTCTCTTTTTATCCATTTATTGATTGGGGAGACTCCACTTCTACAGCTGTGTAATAGTAAAATGTGGATTATGTGACTGTTTCATAATTATTTATGAGGTTGGTTTTTTAATACTATCGAAAAAATGTTATGAAATGGCAGAGGATATCTATTACAATAACTTCTAAAACTGTGTAAACAAACATAGGCTTTTACTCACAACACAACTGTTATTGAAATAAAGGGCTTCTTGCCTGAGTCTAAGCATAGTAAGGTCTGCAGAAGTACAGTGCATCAGTAAGAATCTGGATAGTGCTCGCTGAAAAAGTGGAAGTTTATATCCCAGAAAAGTGTTCTGTGAACAGAGAACACTTCCTGCAAGGACTGACCCTCCCTCCTGCGAGGGGGAGTCCTGCTCACATAACTCCTTTTCTACTTCCAGCATTGAGAGAGGCACAGCTTGGTATAAAATCATAAGAAGCTCAGATTAATTTCTATATCTCCTAGGCATCTTTTACACAAATGTGTGTTTTATATAGTGCTTTCATTTAATTTTTCTGTCAGAGCTTAAAATTTTGTAGGAGGTTATATTATTTATTTAAGCCTTACATTATTAACATCGGTAGTTGATTAAAAAAGTGGAAGAAAGGAACTTGTAGCAGGTGTGGGCTGACTAACCACTTTCTGCCATGCAAGTGCCTTTTCTAAAATTGGATGGAAACAGGAAGGTACATTTCATTTATTTTCTTCCTGTGCTTGTGGCCAGTTGCCAGCTTGTCAATGCAGTGCTCCAAAAAGGACACTGAATCATGACAAGAGCTGTCAGTACAGCTGGGTTTTTTCATCAAATTTGTGTGAAACAATAAAATTTATATGGTTGTTGTGGCAAAACTGTATTCAAGGTCTCACTTACTTGAATCAGTGCCCAGTTTGGCTCTCAAAGTTCTGGAAACTTTTTGACTAATGTCCAGGTTAATAGTTTGCTGAGGTCATGGTTTCTTTTGTATGGTAGCCTTCAGAACCTGATTGCTGAGGTTTGCCCCAAAGTAGTGTCACATGTTCTTCTATGTTTGGGGTCCTTCTGTCGTGTCAGACCAGAGCATCGGGAGCTAAAAGGAAAAATGTAGGTTACTTGTTTTACAGCTATTTTAATCTTTTGTTTCCTTCTATTCAACACAGAAATGGAGCTTCGGACTTGTCTTCTCTGCAGAGCTTGATAAATACCACTCTTTTCAGCATGTGGTAGTTCTCGATGAAGGTAGATTTGCAAGAGTAGAGGCAGCTTTATTTATCTTCACAAATGGCAACTTTTTAGAGTTCTCACCTGTTGCATGGTGCTCATGCCTAATTTATTAGGAGATTGCAAAGATTTGACCCATGGACAGAAAATGATACCTGCCTGGAAGTCATGTAATTCAATCAACCATAGTCTGAGGCAAGGCAAGATCCTTCAAAGCTGACAGCAAACATCTGCTCATCATGGGCACTGCTATATTATAAATAGTAGTTGCAGCTGCATCTGGGCAATTCAGTAGGAAAACTAAGCAATTACTTCATTTCTCTTTTTGCCAGAGTCCAGCAGGGTTCAGAGAGATGTGGGGAAACGTTATCCTCCATGTGTTAAAATTTTCTCCATTTCCCTCAGCACGTTGTCAGCAGAGCAGGGGATGTGGAGGTTGCAGTGTATTCAGGTGTGGCCGTGTTCTGAGGAGAGGGCAACTTCAGAGAGAATATTAAACAGCTCATCTTCTGGTGCTGTCAGTCATGCAAGGCACTGTTTTGTAAGCCAGTCACATACTGCTGGTGGTGCGTATTAATCCACTTTCTGCCTCCAGCATCACCTGTTTTATTTTCTATCCTGGCTTCGTACCTTTTTTTGGCAAAACCACAGGGGAAATATATTTCAGTGACAGTATATGGTAATTTTGCTCTATGCACTCTAGCTCATTACACAATCCTTGTCTTTCGAAAATAGAGAAAGGATTTATGTCTCCTACTATCATTTCTGCCACACACTGATTCAGTGAAAGAGCTTTGTGGTGGTTGGGAGTAAATTTCATTTTCCCTGCCGTCTCATGAAGTGTGAATCACTTTCTAGCAGATGATGTCACTGCCAATTTACAGGTTTTTCTTCCTCTACTCTTGTGTAGGAGGAATCATAAGTACTCTTTTTGTCATGGTAATGCTGTTAGGTGTAGAGGGTTATGCGATGCAGGAGGCAGCATTCAGGCTTCTTTATTTTTGCCAGCACAGATAAATAGCTGAGTTTGAAAGGTGAGCCACAAACTGCCACGTTCAGTCTCTCTGGCTAATGGAGAATGAAGGCTTCTTCCAGGTTTGAATCTTGGATACTGCGAAGATTTGTTTTCTGTGGGGTCTATGACAGAATTTGAACAGTGAATAAATGTGTTTGTGTTGCTTTTCATTTTTGAAACAGAAGTTGAATTATACACTGTGAAGCTCTTCTCCAACTAAGAGACCTTTATTTTCTGTTTTAAAATAAAAAAAAGGAGTGCTTTTTACTGCTTAGAAGATTTTATACATATAAATTTTGAACTGTGGGTTCTTGGGAACTGTTCTTGACTCCTTGTTCCTGATGTTTTACTGGGAAGATACCTGTGATCATGTCTGCTTTCACCAGCTTCACCAGCTTCTCAGTAGGAGGAAAATAGGTGGAGAATAATAGAAACTGCTCTTGTGGAAAGAACAGGTGATCTTCAAAATGGTTTTTTGTGCTGAAGGGATTTAATGTAGATACATATAAAGTGAAACCATAGTATGCAATCCTAAAAATATTAATTCACAGCACCTATCTTGGATGCTCTTGGTGCCTTTTTAATCCAAACAAACAGAACCACAAAGCACTCAGTTGAGCTATCTCTGTTTTAGAGGTGAGGATACTAAAAAGCAAAATGTCATTATAGCCATGGTGTCCTTCCTAGCCAAGGGCCTCTCACAGCAAGGGTCTTCAAAATAACAAACTGTGAGCTGCAGCAGGAGGGACAAGCCATCAGAACTAGTTAGGGGGATGGAAAAATCACCATGTGCAGGAAAACTGACACTCCAAAAAGGAGCATGTCAGCTGAGAGGCAAGAATATATTTTAGCTACCACTGAGAGAGTGGGGGTCATTCACAGACTATGAGTGTTTATTAATCTTCAGAGGCAGATATTAGTCCTTCATGTAATTCACATATTGTTATAGAATTCTTCTTTAAGCATATTCTACTACACACATCCTTCCTCAGATGCATGTGGTCCCTTCATATCAGGTTTGGCATCTAATTTTAATCTGCTCTTTGCAGATTCCTCATGTGTGTAGCCAGTATATAAGTAGATAAAAGCTATGGATTGGGAAGGATGGGTGGAAATTATTTCTTAAAAACCTGAAATAGGAGCAGCTCTCATTTGATCTTTTCTCTTCCAAAGACCTCAGTCTTGAGAAATGTACCATCCAGGTTTGGATGGTTGGCTCTTAAAGAAAAATGGAAGCTCTTGTTGAGTGCTTAAAAATGTGTTTAAAACTGCATCAAAGGCAGGAGGCCCTGCAGAGAGACCTGGACAAATGAGAGGAGTGGGCAATCACCAACCATAGGAAGTTTAACAAGGGGAAGTGCCAGATTCTGCACCTGGGATGGTGCAGCCCTAGATGTACAGACTGGGGAATGAGAGTCTGGAGAGCAGTGCCGTGGAAAGGGCACCTGGGGATCCTGGTCGATGGCAAGTTGGATATGGGTCAGCAGGAGGGCCACCCTTGTCCTGGGGGGCATCAGGCACAGCATCTGCAGCTGGGCAAGGGAGGGCATTGTCCCCCTCTGCTCCGCACTGGTGTGACCTCACCTCGAGTGCTGGGGGCAGTTTTGGGCAGTGTAATAGAAAAAAAGATATAAAGCTGTCACCAAAAACTACGGGAGAAACAAAAACCCTCCAACAACATTTTTAATGTTAGAGAGTCAAGGTGTTACTTTATTCTGGCCAGGATGAGCAACAGAAATCATTTCATTCACACATAGCCCAGGTGTGCAAAGAAAATCATTCCATCACGCATGCATTTGTAGGATTTTCCCCCAAGCTTTATACAGTCAAAACCCATAGAGATTTACAGTTTCAAAGTTCATTGGTCTAGAGCTGAGCATCCCCCAGTGTTCAGTTACCCATTGGATCTGAAATTCCTCGCCTCCGATGTTAATTTGATTTTCATTCTTGGAATTCTTATCAGTCCTTTCCAGACAAGATGTCTCCAGCTCTGCCAGAGGCAGCATCTGAGGGTAGATGTTCATAGATGGCCACTGATGTTCTGTTGATGTTTCGTTGATGTTCTTGATGGCCTTTATCACTTTTGGGTATCTCTGGGCGACTCCGGGTCTGTCGAGATGTTAAGTTAATCAGACCTCACCTAGAGGAACAGTGCCTTGGAAGGAAAATTTAGTTCCCTTCCTCTAGGGCAAAGGTGAAGAAAACTCTTAATTAAAAATTTTTAAACTGGTATATTTTCCAAAAAAAGCTATTAGAGAGTGTCCAAAGGAAGGCAGTGAGGGTGGCAAAGGGCCTTGAGGGGAAGGCGTATGAGGAGCAGCTGAGGTCACTGGGTCTGTTCAGCCTGGAGGAGACTGAGGGGAAACCTCATTGCAGTTACAACTTCCTTGTGAGGGCAAGATGAGGGGCAGACACTGGTCTCTACTCTCTGGTGACCAATGACAGGACCTGAGAGAACATCCTAAAGCTGAATCAGGGGAGATTTAGGTTGAATATTAGGAAAAGGTTTTTCACCCAGAGGGTGGTTGGGCACTGAACAGGCTCCCCAGGGCAATGGTCACAGCACCAAGCCTGACAGAGTCCAAGAAGTGTTTGGACAACGCTCTCAGGCACAGGGTGTGACTCTTGGCTGTGGTGCTGTGCAGGGGCAGGAGTGGGACTCAATGATCCTTGTGGGTCACTGCCAACTCAGCTTATTCTGTGTTTCTGTGAAAATACGTCAGTCCCATCAACTCCTTGTCCTCTTCAGCCAGGTCATTCCTGACAGCAGTAGCTGAGGAGCCCTGCCTTCTTGTATTCCTCCTCTCAAGGGACTGAGATCATCACTAACGTCTCTTTATGTTAGCTAAGCATAGCTTTAATGTTGTCAGCAGAATGACTGCACCCTGCAGAGTGTGTGTGGGATTGCTGTGTAATGGCCGTGGCACATCCGACCCAGGTACATCTCGTAAGCCAAGGTGATGACTGTGACCAGCTCCAGGCATCTGCACTGCTGAAAGTGGCTGGGCCACACAGTGCTGCTTCCATGCACCTGGGCTTCCTTCCATTGAAAGGCAGATCCTAATTGCAGATGTTCATCTCCTACCTTTTTTTGCTGGCGTATTTGACTCACAAGCAGTGGGAGAGAGCCCACGGGGTTTTAATGTCTGACGAACATTCTTGATGCATTTTTAGTCACAGAAGTGTTGAGTTGTTGGCTTTCAACATCCATGTGTTGACTTGTGCTGGTTTGTAAGCCGTATTTGGAAAAAATACACCAAACTCTCAGTTCTCTGCATCCAACATTTTACTGCAGTTTAGGTTGCAGGAAGCACCTGGATTTATTCAAGGCAGGTGTTTAGTTGAGAGTTTCAGAAAGTCTAGTCCAGTACCCCCTATAAATTATATGCTCAGCTGTATGATGAAGTCACCCACCATAAAACTGCATTCCATGACATGATGAGTGGCTCATTTTTGGTTTCTCTGTTCCTTTTGTCAGTCTACTGGATTGGTAAAACATAAATTAGTATCCTCACATTGTCAAAATCTGATTAAATTACAGAAGCTTGACAGAGGTTTCCTCACTCATGAGCAGTGAGCCATGTTGCTTAGAACATTTGGCCACGTGATAACTTCCCTCCACCCCCACCCCATGCTCTTGCAGAATAAACACTTTTGCAGATTTTTAAAGACATGGTAATTTATAGAAAGTCTTTTTTATATCTTGCAGCAACACTACATGCTATCTTTAAAAGAATTCCTGATACCAAAGGACTAGTTAGCACAACCTATTACAGGGCAAGAAAGTTACTACACTTTCTACTTGTTTCTCTGTTTCTTCAGAACAAGCTAAGCTACCAGCAGCTTCCTTGTGGGCATCTAGATATATAGAAAGTAGAAACAAGGAGGCCATGTTAGAGCAAGTCCACAGCTGCAGTTTAAAACATCTGGTTTTCTTAGAAGTGATTTTTCCTCCCTACAATTTTATCCAAATTTCTCAATTTTCTGTGAAAGACAAACTGTCCTGACTGCCGTAATGTGGTCCTCTTTTGTGTATGAATTATGATTCAGCCTTTAATCACACCTCCTGTAGGATTTCTTTCTGTTCTGCTAGAAAAGGTGAACAGTGCTTGATTTCTTATTAATGAGGACATGTATAATGATGGAAAAACTATTAATAATCCCATGGATAGATTTTTTCCATGATGCTACTCAGTGCAGTGTCTGAATGGCTTATGGATGTCAATTTCATCTTCAAATTAACCGGAGGGGTAAAGTCATGACAAAGTACCTGTTTTACAGACTGGGAATTCAGATAAGAGGTTGAAGGTAAGAAGGGCCCACCAGTTGTTGGTTGTTTATTCAACCAAGATGGAACATCATCCGTTTGCAAAAGTGAGATGACGTTTTTGTTGTTGTCTGTTGGGTCTGTGGGTACTCAGCATTTCTGTCAATTAGGTCCAGTGATTTTCAGGTGACTCCTTAGGGAATGGGCAGGTAGAGTTAAGTACATTTTCCTCAAGTCCTTTACGTGCTTAATCACTGCAGGCAAAGACGCTTAGGTACTTTGTAGATCTCAGTGACTCCTCAGCAAACGATTTTAAGTGATTTGCTTGGTCTTGGTATAAATGCTATAGCAGAAACATGCATGGAATCTGATTTACCTCATACCTCTCACACAAATGGCTCTCCTTTTAACTGTTGCAGTCCTACACTTTGCTCTTCCCTGTGTGGTGGAGGTGCGATGAGGGGATCCATCCTTAACCGCTTCATTTGTTGATCCGTGCTTTGGGCAGCTCTCCCTGTTTCCGCCCCCTTTGCAGCTCTGCTGGGATCCTCTGGGACTGCTGGCCTCCGTGTGTCTCTCCATAGGAGCCATCTCTGTGTGTCTGGAGGAGGGAGAACTGAGCCTGGCCTTGACCAGCTGGGAGAAACAAGCTGAGTAAAGTATATCTGGCCTTTTCCAACCTGGGCTTTTATGGCTTTATAAAGTGTTTGCAGACTGCTGTGCAGGGACTTTCAGTAAAACTGACTGCCACGTAACTCGAAGCAGGGGAGAACATGACAGACAGCACCTTGGCCCAGTGGAGCCTCTAAAAGTGCCTTTATGACCAAAAAAACCCAAGCTTTCACAATGTCTCATGAAAACAGTCTCATGAGTTTTTGCCTTCTGCGTATTACTTTCAAAATGCTAAGAAGGCACAGTGGCTGAACATTGTTTTTATCATTTGCATGGACCAAACAAGCCATGACAAAGCTGAGTAACAGTGGCCTCTCTCTAGTGGGAAAAAATTTTTCCCTGCTGCGGATGCTGGGCTGGCAGACAACAGCCAAGCTCAAAGGTATTTCTAGAAGAAAAAAAAAAAGGAAAAAAAAAGAAAAAAAAAAGTGTCAATAGAGTTAATGTTACAATGGACTGAGACAGAATAAAGCAGACAGAAACTAATTTGTGGCAGGACAGCTACAGGAGATGAAGTGATAAAATGTGAAGAAACAGCAGGGAAGCAACTGTTAGTGCTTGAGACTGACTCTGTGAGGAAAGGATAAGTAAATATTCGTATTGGGGAGGCAAGGTAAAAAGTGTAGTCTGAGAAATGGAAAAGGAAGCTGGGTGGACATGAGATTATTTGGGATTTTTTTTGTGGAAGAAGACTAAGACCCCAAAAACCAGCAGGAAGGTGGCTATGGCATATAGATGAGTGATAGTTCCAAGAGCTTTGTATGTGGTGTCAGCAATACAGAGACAGTCTGCATGGATGTGCAGGAGACACTGGACAAGATGTGATGATAATTATTTAGTAGTAGACCTCACCCTCAAAGCCTCGGTTCATTCAAAGCAACCAAGGAAAGAAAAGATTTTTTTTCCACTCAAAATGACATTTTAAAACAAACCATGTCATTCTAGTGAAGTCAGACAGATCAGTCAGGCAAAAATATGACAGTGATTAATTTTTTTTAATTGTGTGCCTCTCATCAGCCTTGCAGGCTGCAAATGCACGCAAATAAATCATCAATTTTGTTGCAATGTCCCAGATACAAAATGAAGTTCCCACCTGCCATCTTGTGCTTTTCTCTGACTTTCATTTAGCCCAGTCTTATCCCAGTCTGAACTGACCATCACTCTCTCCCCATAAGTGGAGGAAGAGGACTCATTCATGGTCTTCAAATTCCTGACCCCATTTGCCAGTAACTTTGTGGTATTTATGCTCCTGTTTGTCCTTAGCAGCTCACTTTGGAGGGGCAATATGGGTTGGTCTAACCTTTGGCAGGAAACCTTTAGTTTACTGGATCCAAAATTGCTGCACATGTCAGGCAGCAATCCATTGCACCAGGCTGAAGACCTAAAAGGAGTAGCCCATGAACACATTTTAGCATTGTTGATACATCTTAGAAAGACGCCGAGGTGACAGTGACAGCTGGAGACCCAGCTCAGAGGAGGAGGAGGAGGAAGGAATACTTTGATTACTCACTCAGCAGCCAGGCCAGGAAGAGAAACCTCTCCCTTAGCTTGGCATAGACAGTCCAGGAGATGTTCTGGGCCTCTCTATAACCTCCTGGAGGTATCTGCAGGGGTTTTTGTGGTGTCAGTGCTGTGTCCGTGTGTGCTCTGTTCTCACCCTTGCCCCATGGAGCATAGTTGCTGCCTGGTGCCCAGTGCTCCAGCAGGGGTTCCTACTTCTTCCAGGGAAGCAGTCAACAGCCCCTGAGTTGTTAAAGATGGGCATGTGACGTTTATGAGTGATAAATGTCAGTGTTTCAAGAACGGGTGTCTTGAATATTTTCACGGTTTCAGTGTTACCTTGACCATGTTGCACTAACGTGTAACTTAGAAATGTCCTGCGTCTTGTTGGTGAAGAAGACACTTCTGAATACTTTCTTTCTAAAGTCAGAGCACTGTAATATCCAGACCATTATCTGATTTGTGTGTTGTGTACCTCAAGGTCTTATATTGTATTATTGTATACATCTGCATGAGCTGGATCCTTTTCATTACTGAGTGCTCCATGAACAGGGTATTTTTAGAGGACAACCTGCTGTTCATCCAAGGTTATTTTCCAGCTCCTTTCTTTAAGTCAATCCTGTTAAATTGTGTTGAGCACAATGATTATCACTTTATATCTGTAAAATTGGTTGGTTTTTTTTTTTTTTCCTCATAGCAAAGTTTGCTTTAAAAGAAAAAGGTGATGGGGGTTGCGGTGAGGGGAAGATGTGTTATTCGGAAACTGAGAAATCTTTGAGTAAGGTCGAGCACAGTGGTGGTGCCTGTAACCCGTGAAAGCACTTTCACCAGCAGTTTACCCCCAATGCCTGTGGAAACAAATCCTATTCAGTATGATATATGAAAGCATAACCCTCTGTAGTAAAGGAATCAATGGAAGCATTCATATAATAGATGACTGTTCAGGCTTGTGCAGTCTGCTGCTCAAACATAATTGGCATCCATGTAATAAAATACTGAGCACCCAGGGAAATGTTTGAGATGTTTATGAGTCACCACATGGTTTATTATAGAAGACTGACACAGAGCTGTGTAAAGCAGAATAGGCTAACTAGCACCTGAGTTACAGTATTTAATACTGCAGTAAAGAAATATACAGATACTAGGCTTTCCGTGTGTTTAACAAATGTACCATCCAAATCAGTTATTAGGGTCTGGTGGGTATAATAGAGCATAAGATTGGCAAGCCAGTGTTTTTACATGGAATCCTTAAGTTGCTGCTCCAAGATGCAGATGAGAAATCCAGGCTTTAAAGTGCAGTGCTGCTGACAGGAAGAACCGAGCCACAGTTGCACGGCGCCTTTGTACAATGCAGGCTCCTCTGAATGGAGCCTGTCTTCTGCTCTACGCCTACATAATGTTTAGCACAGCTGGGAGTCCTTATCTCAGCCAGAGGCCTCTCTAGATGCCACTGTAAAGGAAACAATAATATATTTGTCAGCAGCATGTATTAAGCATGTTAATAAATTCCCTGTTCATAAAAAGGACCTGCTTGCTTGGTGTTTGAACAGACTTGAAGCCTCTTGATCTTACCCTGCAGTCCTTTGCCTCTGTCTGTTTAGAGAACCATGGGAAAATAACTCTTCCAGAGCTCTCTAATATCATGACACCACTGTCTCCAGCACCTGGGAAACAAGTTTAAAGCCAGCTCTGGTCTGACAACGTACTGCAGCCTGCAATGTAGACACATTAATGTTAAATGTTGTGCTCGCTCTGAGCAATGCTTCTCACACACAGAGTCAGAAATTGTGTATGCTGAACTACCAGAACTCTCCTCTTGTTTCAGCTTGGCTCACTTGACTTTTAGTTTAAATGAGCTTTCACTCAACTGATTTTTTTGAGTGAAGCAAGAGGAAACAAATGAGTCCAACTCCCCTCTGCAGTAGAACCTGAGGGGGAGCAATGCTAACAAAAAACAGCAGCCAGGTGTTCGTGTTCGGTTTGTTTTGCTGAGTAACCATGCTCAGCACATCTGTGTCCACAGCACCCAGTGCCTTGCAATGGCTACAGTTTCTTTCCATTTTTAATGCTTTCTGTTCCAGCACAGCAGTTGGGAGAAAGAAAGTATTGCTCTGCCTTTTGGTTGTTGCATTAACACTTTCCACCTTTTTTTCTTTTTTGTCTTCATCGTTCTTCTCTCAGCCCTGTTTTGATTGTGAGATGGGTCAATTTATATCAGAGATTTGAACCTTCAAGTTTACTAGAAAATGTCTCTCTCATTTGGCGATGGTCCTGTTGTTTCATTGTCTTTTAGAGGTGATTGGTATTTCTCTATTACGGGGTTATTCTGGGGACATGGATGAGTGGGTGCATGATAAGGGGAGAGACTGAGAGGGAGATATTGATCAGGATTTCCCTCATTCTCAACAGTAATTCTCTAAACATGTGATTTTGTGCAGTTGAGCCAAATATTCAAAGTGAGTAAACAGAAGCGGAGTCCTTGAGAATCAGGAAAAAAATTGGTGTAGGGGATTAGTATGGTTCTTGCCCTCTGAGACGTGAAAACTAGAACTGGTATTTCAGAGCTAGAGATGTAGAAATGGGGAAGAACCCATGATTTAAAAAAAAGAAAATTATCACCCCTCCGTGGAAAATACTGTTAAATCTTGCAGAATGGAAGGATGGTACCTGTGGTACCAAGCTGCACAAGGTTGTGGTGGGAGAGCAGATGGAGACAGATTCCCTAGGGTATAACTGCTGTGTTTTATATCAATGCTGAGGTACAGTGAGACTCAGGAACAATTAAAAGGAGACCAAAAAGTGCTATTTAGATACTGGGAAAAGATGATCTGCTTAGACTGCTCCTGGGTAATTAAAACCTGCCAGGATAACTCTAGACCTCAAATAGAGTGGGACTGGAATACAGAGAAAGCTCCAGCAGATTAAATCAATCTGAATCCAGGGCACTGGTACAGTCCAGGTGGACACTCTGCTGGGGTGCAGCTCCTCTAAACCTCACTGACCTCAGTGAGGCTTCAAGACTTAAATTTAGAGCCACACTGGGCTTTCTGGGGATTGTTTATTGTTCTCTGTTGGTAGGTAGATTCCACAGCCAGCTTCCTGGAGCTGAGGAATTGCCAAACCTCATCCAAGGGAGGCCACTGAATAGCATTTGGGTGGCATGAATCTGTGGCTTTCCTTCCAGTTCTCCAATACGGAGCTGGAAGCTCCATCCACTTAACACTTTGGGCTTTCAGCTCTTCAAACCTCCAGGCTGTAGAAAATTCATGGGAAAATATCCCAGCACAACTTCTCTTGGGACTTCTTAATTTTCTCTAGTGTGGAATGTATTCTAAGAATAGGTAATTTATAGCAACATATTCCTTTGGGGGCAAATCTAAAATGAGAAGTGTCATGAGAAAAGTGAAAATAAAGTGAAAATAAAATATTTTGAATCTCAGCAGAGATTCAGTATGGATTTGATCCCAAGACAATTTTGTGTATTTGAGCCATTCTTATTAACCCATGGGAGATTTGTGTGGTGTTAAGAAAATGAAGGTTTGAATGTAGTTTTTCCTTAAGCAGCTGCAAAAGATGGGTATTAACCTAAAAGTCAGAATAGAGCCCTGACTATTTTCCTTTACATTTTAGACTTTGAAGAGAAATTAATAGATGTATACTCATTATTTGATTTTTGTAGTAAAAAATAAAAGCAAAATGAAGATATTTTCTATCAGTAGTCTTTCACAGAGGTCGTTTTTCCAGTGATATTAGAGCTATATTATTTATTTTATGGTGTTACTTTCTTGGCCATGTGTGGTGCAGTTTTTAACTATGTTTGCAACATGATTGTTAGCTAATAAATACTTTACAGCGTAAGTGAAAATATGTAATACCTGTTGGAATGTGCTTAGCTGTAGAAAAGTTAACGTTAAAATAATTAGTCAATCAAATTTAAAAAAATTATTTTCCTTTAGGAAATGACAAATTGCAGTTTTTTTTTTCTTCACCATTTGCTTTCCCAACCTAGAAGGTGTTGAATGAGTAGCACATTTTCTCTCTGGATTGTAAGAATGAGAATTTTGCAAATTGCACAAATTACCCAGTAAAAAGGCTTTAGTTGTATTTTTGAAACTGTTAAAATATTCTTTATGACTTGTTAAAACTTTGACAAAAATTACCACTGCAGACTTCATTTCTTTTAGAGTAGATGACACAGCATTTTCTAGCAAGCAGATTCTGTGTCAGGTCTTGTAACAGATTTAGTTAAAAAGTACCAAATAACCCTTTTCTCCTAGTCATGAGCCAACCTATGGGAAGGATTCAGATAGGGATAGAGAGACAGATTTCTTAATATCACATTTTGTTCTAAGTCCCTGGACAACGTAAAGTCTGACTTTGTCTGCCATTTGTTATTATGAAGAGCTCGTAAAATATCAACTGATGTGTTGAGACCCAGACCTGTCCCCAGGGGAGCAAGGGCAGAGCCAGCAGCAAACAGCAGACCGAACCCTGCAGCCTGGGTCATCTCTCCGCTGCTATTGCCACTCCTCTGGTGCAGTGGCAAAGCCAGGTCTGAGAGCACCACTGGGGACTGGAATTGGGAAGGAGTTCCAGGTCTGAGGATGAGTTCATGTTAGTCCTTTTGCACGTTTTCTTGCGTGAATACAAGAGTGAGGCGTAAGTGGAGGAGCTGTCAGGGACTGTAAGCTGATCTGGTTTTCCATGGGCTTAGAGGGACTTTGTTTCTGCTTAGTCAAGAGTGGCAAGCCTTCAGAATCATCAATTGCCAAGCCACAGGCCTACAAGCAGCTGGGATTAGCTTTGATTCAGCGTTTCCCTGCAATGCCATAACTCAGTGTAACAGAAAGTGGTTGGCTCTGCTTCCCTCGAGGATGTTCCCTCTGTGGCACAAAGGTCCTCACTGATGAGGAAACGACGTCTTTTGGCTGCTTGGCAGTAAGAGATTGTCTTGTGCATAGTCCTTGATAGTCTCCTTCCTGTCAAGTGTGGTAGGTTTTGTGTTTTCAAAAGATGGATTTGTTCTTTTGACTGACTTTTCAGTGTGTAGCTTCTCCTCATTGCTCTTTCCTCAGCTTACTGCTAATCCTCACGTGTTCAAACCTTGGCTTCCTTAAGAGAACACGGATGACATGTAGGTCTTTATTTTTCTTTTTATTTTTATTGCTTCTATAAATTGCTGCATCCTAGACAAATCAGATACTGTGCAATTATGTATCTTGCATTTCTGTTAGCTGCAAAACCCAGTCTTCCATGCTCCAAGTTGTCCCTTCATGCCACCAAAGCAAGGGAAGCACTGTGGGACATATGCTAAAGGCCTCTTCTGGCTATAGAAAATTTCTGCAAATGCTACATCTGCTGTGGTCACTGATCTTGGGGTCCATTCTTATGGCAGAGTGATTTGCTCCTGCCAAAATGGGAGTAAAATGTAATTTCTTGTGACTCTTTTTCTTTCTTTTAATAACTCAGTCTACCGTATGAGAAAGTCTTATGAAACTTAATTGTGACTCAAGCCTCAGTTCAAGAACACCTTTTAATTGGTTTCTCTGGGACTTCAAAATTATTTCCTGCAGTTAATTGTTGAAGTGGGGAAAAATACTGTAGGATTTCATGGATGCCTAATGGACGTGTTCTAGAAAGTCAGACATGAATAATCCCACAGCTTGTGCCACTCTCTAATATTCCTTCATGCATTATATTTGCACATTTTATACTTTCTCATCTTGTGAAAAAAAAAATTTTTTTTTGCCCCTTTGGCTGGATGCAGCATTTCCACATGGGGTCAAACATAAAACAGGAAGCCTCTACTTTCCAAAGACCTTCTGGAATTCTGGTTGAAACAACAGGAGAAGGGTTCTGCACAATACACTGAGGCAGCTTTCCACAGACCATCAGGAAGAACTCCAAGAGAAGCACTGAAGAAGTGTGGATCAGCTTGAAAATCTCTTGGATATTATCACTGGATACGGTGTCTATCTTCTTCTCCATCTTGAACAGTTGCCATGCCATTAAAAGTCAGTTTGCTTCACAGCAGAAGTGGTTGTGTTTCAGAAATGAGAGGAGCAATCACTGTGTGCAGTTGGCAGATGAGTTTCTAATGTGCTTAGGGATTCTTTTCCATTCAAATTACATCTCATCATGTGCCTAGTTAAAGAGCAGAACGTGTCACAGTAGAGAAAGGGAAAACCAGGGACAGATTGTGATCCTGTTGGCAATTATGGAAGTCTAGACTACTTCACCGTCATTTCCTATCCCAGGATGAATGAAAGCAGGGTAGGGGTCTACTGGGGAAGAAAGCAAACAAACAAACTTCTTATACTCATATATTGACAATTTATGAGAGAGCAGTTCTTGTATTTCAAGTGATTTAAGTGCTAGGAGCAAAGCAAATATGTAAACATAAATATTGTAAATAAGTCAAAATTGTAGCCATAGGTTGGGATACCTCTCACTAGACCAGAGCCCCATCCAACCTGGCCTTCAACACTTCCATGGGTGGGGCATCCACAGCTTCTCTGGGCAACCTGTGCCTGGGCCTCACCACCCTCACCGTAATTTTTTCCTAATATGTAATCTAAACCTTCTCACTCTCAGTTTCATGCAATTCCTTCTTGCCTGTCAGTACAAACCCTTGCAAGAAGTCCCTCTCCAACTCCCTTCTAGGCTCTTTTCAGGCACTGGAAGGCCACAGTTAGGTCAAGCCTTCTCCAGGCTGAACAAGCCCAACTCTCTCATCCTTTCCTCACAGGAGAGGTGCTCCAGCCCTTGAATCACCTTGGTGTACCTCCTCTGGACCTGCTCCAACAGCTCCCTGTCCTTCCTGTGCTGGGACCCCAGAGCTGGAGGCAGCCCTGCAGGTGGGGCTTTAGCAGAGCAGGGCAGAGGGGCAGAATCCGCTCCCTCCCTCCCCTGCTGCCCACGGAGTTTCCGATCCAGCCCAGAACACGTTTGTCTCTCTGGGCTCCCAGCACACGTGGCCAGCTCACGTCCAGGCCCTCATCCACCAGCACCCCCAAGTTCTTCTGGGCAGGGCTGCTCTTGATCTGTTCATCCCCCAGCCTATGTTTATAACAGGGTTTGCTCCATCCCAGGTGCAGCACCTTGCACTTGGTCTTACTAAACCTCATGAGATTCCTTCCCATGAGAGAAAGGAGCCTGTCCAAGTTCTGCTGATACCCTTGTGTCTCTAAGCCCCCAGGCAGAGGGTCAGGAAGGGAATTTACTTGTCTTGTATCACTGGCCACGCTTGATGACCAAGGCAAAATGTAAAATTAATTAGCTTTTAATAAAAAATCTAATGTATGTTCCCAGAACACTGTCGTGAAATAGAAACTAAATTCATATTCCAAGTGATAATGAGTGATGTAGAGACCTGAAGAAATGTCAGAATCTAAATCTAACTAAATCCTCGGGGTGTATCAAAAATTGTAGTGAGCACACGTTCCCTACAGCTTCTCCATAATTTTTTCATCTTTCATTAATCATGTCTAGCTTTATTATTATCATCTTTGTGCAAACCCTGGTGTGTTCATATGTGAAACAGACTTTTGTGTAGCAGACTGTATTATTTGCTATGCATGGAATTATGAGTTTGTTTGTTTGTGTCATCCTGGGAATGAGTGTTTCAGTTCTCCCGGGCATTTGGTAGCATAAAGCCATTAAAATGCACCAGCAATGACCCCTGGTGCTTTACAAAAGGAAGCGATAAAAACTTTCTTGTCATGTTTAAGTGGCAGGGGAATTTAGGTATGTTATCCAGAATGCAATTATTCAACTTGGAGCACAGCCAAGGCAGTGGGACTAACAATGTGTTTAATCTTATGAAAAGATGGCATGGGATCTTTAATGACCATGTTTTGTCGGTATCTCGGATTTATGGTGTCTCTCAGAGACAGTTCTTGTGGTGTCGTGCTCAAAAGACATAATTAGAAGATCGGTAACTCTGCTGAGCTTTGTTTCAACTGGTCTTTTTCAGAGAGATGTGCATTTATTCGGTTTTATTTCTAATCTGTTCAGTGCAGCCCTGTGATGTCGGGGAGCCAGCCTTGGGAGGAAGCAGCTGGTCCGACCCCATGCCATCCATTGATGGGGAAGCTGTTTCCCTGGCAACGGCAACGATGAGAAACCAGACAGCAGCTCTTTTCCAGTTCATGTTTCTTTTTCACTCGCTGTTACAGGCACTCATTAGCTTCTGAGGAAGAATCAGATAGCTCCTATCAATCCAAACTAAAGCCAAGTGGAACGGTGGAAATGTCACCACATTTTCAAGATTTTCGAGGTTGCGAGCTTCTGAAGCCTGCTGTTATCAACAGTAATTTTCTACATAAAATATTAGCAAACCGGGACTTTTTTTTCCATTTGGGAATTATTCGTGGCACTGCATCAAAACAAAGAAGTGAGGTGAAAGAATAAAAATTGCTGCACCAGCTTGGCTTCATGCTTTGTGCAGGATGCCTTTGTGTGTGCAAGAATGCAGTTAAAGGGAGGGTTTGTGACTCAGTTAGGGCTGTAGAGCTGGTGGACATGGTGAAATACATATGTGCCTTTTTATTCAAACTCCTGGCATTCTGGACTTCCTCAGGAAAAAAAGAAGCTGAGAGATAAGAGAAGGAGGTGACAGCCAGGTTGGCACAGGAGGCTGAGAGCAAAGTCGTGCTGGTGTTTTGATGCTTGTGGAAATAAGACCCACGAGTTTGAGTCCACTGTGCCTCATGCAAACTCTCACCCAGGATACTGTCATTTCTCTGACATTTTGGAAATGTTTTTTTCCTTGAATGTCTAGTGAAAATGGCTGAGTTGCAGAGCAATAATGAAGAGTCCAGAACTTTTTAACATTGGGGAAGGGACCTTAGATTTATCCTAAAAAACTCAATCTCTTGGTGTTTTACATTGAAGTTAATAAATACAGATATGTGACACCAAAACAGTGAACTCAGGAGTTACTAAAACAGTAATTCTGCAGAAGATAAGACAGAATTCTTATTTTATACCTGTGCAAAATATTTGAGTAATATAATACATTAATACATAAATATAAGAGCAATTTTTTTTTCCTATGAGAATGGCATTGCCGCAACAGTTTTGTGAGGCTTTGAAGATCCCCTGTGAGCCTCCTGAGGGATTCATGTAACAGAGGTTTTTGTGAGAGGAGCCTGGTCCCATCCTCCAGATCCAGAATGTCTGGTGTTAGTGTGTCATAGATCAATGCACTCCTAAAATACAGGCTGGATTTCTGCCAATTCCTGAGGTAGCTTAAAATTCTGGGCAGACTGTAAAATGTTGCTGACTGACCAAGTAACATGAAATGCAGGGAACTTACAGATATCCAAAACTTGATTCTTAATCCTCCTAAAGAATTATCCATTCATAAATTGAACAAACAAGTTGTAGCTATGAATAGGCAGCATAAAGCTGTCATTTTATAAAAGAACATTTTCTTTTCAAAAACTCTGTGCCTTTAAGCATTATTGTGATTACGAGCTATAAAATTTAGTAATGACCATCATGTTGTTGTAGGCAATGCAAACACAGGATATCTTAATGTCTCAACAGTTACTGCTCTTGCAGATGCTCTGAGCAGACCACTGGTCTTTGGTCTTTGGAGATGGATGAAGCCTGAGCTATGGCATTTATTTATTAATTTTCCCTAGGAGGTGTTAAGGCAGAGGAATGGGTGTACATGAGAGGCTGCCTTATCTTGGACTGCAACATGACAAATTTTTATGCAACATCAGGCTCAATTCATGTGAAACTAAAGCTCTTAAAGCCAGCGTGCACCGATCTCCTTCAGGAAAGGTAGCATCCATCCTCCTGCCCAACACGTAATTTGGCTGCAGTGTCATTTCATGAGCAGGCATTTTTCAAATGTGCTTTTGGTTGGCAGAGGCTTGATAACAAAGAATAAATACCAATTAGCTGTATTCAGCTGGGGGGCTGTCTGCTGATGTGGGGTCACAGAGGGCCATGTTGTTAGAATTTGGTTGCTGTTCACTACAGCGGCTCAAGCCTGTAAAAACAAAAGCAGCATTTGAACAAGGGAGAAAAGAAAATTGAGGAAGTTGATGGTCAAAGTCTGAGCAGCAACACGTTAACCATAAACATTAATCTTTTATTCTCATGGCTGTGGCTTTTTTTTTTTTTTTTTT
>WEKY01062622.1:59573-133568 GCA_013390045.1 Picathartes gymnocephalus
TTTTAGTGTAGTACAGGGCCTTTTCAGTATTCTGTTATTGCTTTGCTTTTTTTTTTGTTTAAACTACAGCATTTTAACACATACTTATCTGGGTGATGGGATAACACATTCTTCTGGCTCAAGTCCAGATATTGTTTTTTCTTTTGCTTCCAGCAGCATCTCTACAGATGCAGTGACAAGCCTGACTTTTTTTTTCTAAGATCTTCATAGGCTTTCCCAAAATAAAAACTACAAAAGCACCCTTACAGTATGCCTGACTTGCAAACTGTGCCACCAAATTAATTGTGATCGATAAAACCCTTCATAAAAATGCAAACAAAATGTGTTACTTGAAAGGCTTCAAAATTTTGTGCTCTAATTCTACTTGAGAAATGCACAGCAGATAAATATTATTATTATTATTATTATTATTTATTTTGGGGCTATAATCTCTTAGGCAATGATCAAACTGAATGTCTGAATGCAACACAGCCATGAGACTGAAGGAGGTGAAGATATGGAGCTGTGCCTCCCATATTCAGTGGGGTTTTGGTGACAGAGGAAACCTCTTTCCCACTCTATTTGCAGGAACAGTGAGGCTGGTAAGTCATGGATCATGCCTGTCTTCTTCTTTCTCACAAAACCCTATACTCAAAACCTCAAAAATCTTGAGCATAGCTTTTGGAAGAGGGTCAAAACTCCATCCTCATGGCCAAAACCTGTTTCAGGACTGGGGGAGATGCAGCCTCTGATCGCCAGGTTCCTCATGCCTGGTCGCTGTGGAAGGTTTGTTGGGGCCAGATGAGGAATGCTGGTGGAACATAAACATCATCTTGATGTCCATAATAACTCTGGAGGTTCCCTGCAATTCAGCCTGCTCTACAAATCTGACCTGTGGTTTCACCAGTCGTGCTAATGTCAGATGAGGACAGTGAAACAGAATTTGTAAGAAAAATCCACTACAGGGACCCTCTCAACCCCATCCTTCTGCTGGCTTTGGAATAAATAGAATGCAGCAAAAAATTCAAGGATTCAATTTAAGTAGGGAGCTGTCCACCAAACACCTACCTCAAGCATAATCAAAGCTAAATATTTAAACCAGAACTGACTCAGCAAGCTATGGTGAATACTGCCACAGCAGATATTAAATTTTACCCTGTACCAAGTCCAGAGGTATAAAAAAAAATTGAAAAATGACACCTGTCTAAAGGTTGAATAAAACTCCAGTTCTCTGTGAAAGGGATTCAGTTGTCCCTTCCTTACATGCTTTTTTCTACTACAGAACAGCATTTACAGGAGAGCTGCTCATTACATGTGCACTTATCCTGCAGTGCAAGTTAAACAGCCCCTCTGATTCCAGGAGCCCTCTGGGCACTAAGCTCCTGCTTAAACTGCTTGAAGTCTGTGTCAAAACGGCAGCTGAGAGATGAAAGAACTGCCCTGCAGACGAGTGAGGGAATGATGTGTAATAAGATGCAATTTGTCTAAATTCAATTGTACCTGATGAATGTCATGGTGCAGCTTTTGGCAGAAGCCCTGGCTGGAACAGCAGAGGGGACTTGACCTGCTCCAGCCCCATCCTAGGGACTGGAGCTACCCGTGCCAAACCTGATTGTCAGGTCAAAAACCTTCACTGGAGTATCAGCAGTTCAGGAATAGTGTTGGGAGAGGATGCAGACTGCCCTTGCTAGAGATTTATATGCAGGAAATCTTAAGGGGAAGGAAGGATCTTGCATTTCCTTGTGGGAGGTGTTGAGCTAGAAAGAAATTGAGCTTGGATCAACAAGTTCCCAGTGGGTGGAGGTGCACAGCACCTGCAGCTCTGTTAGCTTCCATTTGAAATTCAGCTTTTTGGAAACTCTCCATGCTATGTCACTTCCTCGAAGACAGCATTTTGAAAAATAAAGGCTCAAGCACCAGAATAAATGGCAATAATCCAGGATAGGGCTTTTGTGATGGATTTGAGCAAGGCCTTTCCTATGCATTTGGATATGGGTGGGGTTTTTTGTTGTTCTGGAAATTATTTACAGTACCTAACTGAAAATATAAAGAAACACTCAGCAAAGAGGTGTTTTAATTGAAATGCAAAGTTTATTGCTTGAAATAAGGCTGATTAAAAAAGAAAAAGAAAAAAGAAAGAGAAATCCCTCTTAGACAGTGTTGTCTCATCCTCTGAGACACTTGTGATCCTTGAGCTCTTTGATTCAATTCACATGAGGCAGAGATACAGCCTAATTACTGAGATATTAATTTGAAAACCAAAACTCAGACCCTTTTTACATGCACTAAACACCCATCCTGTCCTGCACAAATTAGCAAACTGTGTGTCTTCCGTATGAGTCCCCATAGGATAATTTACAGATACACATGAAATTATCCATTTTGTTCATGTTTCCAACACCTTAAAAAAACCCCAGAAATAAAAACATAGCTCCTACCCATATCTTAGGAGGTTGCTAGAGAAGAAGCCAAGTATTTGAAAATCCTTTTCAAGTATCAAGTAGCTCTTGATGTTACATTTCTAGAGTGTGTCTACTGCCCTAGCTATAGGCTTACCTAAGCTCCCCAGGGAGCTTTGTGACTCATTTCTGGTACATATATATTTATTTATATAAATGCTGTATCCTCACACACAATCTGAATACTTCACACATTACCTCAGCCTATTTTAATTGCATTTTTATCTCCTACACTGTTACATGTTACAAACCAGGCAAGGAGAGGATCCCTCAAGGTCATCTGGTCAAATCCTCGCTTCATAATGAAGGATTATTTAATATACTGTATCTTCTAGTGCTGGTGCCAGGCTTCTTTTGAACATCTCAAATAATGAGCTTTCTACTGCCTAGCAGGAAAGATTATTTCACATGGTAACGGACCTTGCCAGTAGAAAGTTTTGTTACTTATTTCCTAAAGTTCTTTATCACCTTTCAAATGCTGTAGTGAGATTTAGACTCTTTGATAACTGCCTTGAAACACCTATAATGAAGCCCCATCTAGAAGAAATGCATGAATTTCAGTAAGATGAGGATAGCTAATTTTAGAAATTTGAATGAAGACAGAAGGATAAGGCTGAACATACTGCGTATTATCTATCCATGTATTCAACTAAAGGAAGGAAAAAAAAGAAAAATTTACTTCTGGCATAAAAATATTCTCTACCTTCCCCTTATTTCTGATCAGAACTAAAGGAAGTAGATACTTAATCTGCTCAGAACTGACATTTCACCACATTTAAAAAAAACCTGAACCACACCTTCCTTTCAAGTTCTCTAAAACTACGCATCTTTATGAAATCCTTTGGATTGAATAAGATTATATATGCTAATAGACATATAGTTATTTGAGGCTATTCCACAGGACTTTCCTGCATCCTTAAGCTAGTTTGAGCTAGCTTAAGAAACTTGAAACTTTTTTAGGAGGTAGAGGACTACTCTTAAAAACAGCCTTCCCTAGTGAAATATTCACCCATTGTTTTACATAATGTTGGCAATGTTGTGCTGAGACAGCTGAGGGCACGAGAGGGTCACAAAATTTATATTCTAGTGATATAATTTTTTAAAAGGTTTATATAAAATATAGTTTTTAACATTAATTCTGTGATGAATTAATAGCTATTATGGGGCCAGTTTGTATGTGTTGTTGGCATAATTGGAAAGAAAGAGACTGAGCTGAACTCAAATGAGAAATTTAAAAATGTGGCATCATTTAGGCTGCAATATCCCCAAAGATATTTCATTTGCCTTCCATAGGTTTGTGTCTGTATTTGCCACAAACCCATCAGCTTTAAAGAATTAGGGACAAGAGCTGGGGAAAGGCACAGTAACAAAACAGGGCTTGAAGCGATGTTTCATCTGGGTTTACCTGCCAGAGGTGGAAAAATCATTTTGCTTGCTTTACAAGACACTTACTGTACATTAGACCAGAAATACAGATACCCTAGAGGGGGGATATAAAAAGGCAGAGCTGCCAAAATAGTTGGTGAAAGATGAGTTTTACGTGGCCCGTGCTGCTATGGGAAGTGGGAGGGAAACTTGGAATTTGTGTTTGTAGGGGAAAACAGGGACGTGAGGAGGGGTGCTTGAACTCATGGAGCAGCACAGCCAGATGAAGCTCAGGAAAAAAACAAGCACAAAATCTGTATGCAAGGAGAAGGGAACAGAAGGTCATGCAAGGGGGGAGGCCTGTATTTAGCCCATCCTTTCTTAAAGGCTGGTGACACTTGGCTGAAAATATAGTGGGTTTTGCAGTTGATCTCATTCTTAAGACTTCAACCTCCTGCATGTGAGATGAGGTAAAATTCCTAATGGTGCCCTCTTCTGCAGCTTTCCTTCATTTCAGCACAATGAGTCACCAATAATCACAGGAAACCTTGAGGTGCAACTTCTGGAGGAGCTCTTTGGCCAGACTAAGTGATGCCAGCTGTAACAGATACCTCGAGGCAAGGCAGATTTGTGCTGTTTGGAGCAGCTCATGAAAGAGTTATAATACCTTCATTCACATTGTATAAATTATTTATTTGTCTTCTATTGTCATCTTCTGCAGATATGCTGGCAAACAAATTAATTTGCAGACTATTCATAGAAGTAATTGAAGAGAGTATCGAGAACTCATCCATTTATTTTTGGATTAAATATTTGTATCTAAGACCTACACTCTGCATTGTATAAAAAGATTATTTTACTTACTGAGTAGAATCAGATCGCCTTGACTGAGAAATTAAAAATATGTGAGAAACTTATTTGTTATTTTCACATGAAATACTGAATATTTTCTAAGAGGTTAATGTTAAAAATGTGAAGCACTTGAAGAAAATTCAAGAGTATGGGAGATGACATATTTGCTGATCTATTTATTAACTATTTACTTAGGTTTTTTACCCACAAAATACTAAGGCAGAAGGGCATAATGAATTATGAAATATATTCCTCTTCAGCTTAAGAAAGGCTAAATATATTGTGCTTCTAAATACAACAGTGCTGATTGACATCTTCTTTATTCTGAAGGTGGGAGGTCAAAAGAATGCATTATTTGTTAAATTGATACCTGTTTATCCTGGAAATTATGGTGTTATATATATTTATATACTTGTCTGTATATATATATATATTTATGACTGTAAATAAATTTAGATAGATATATCCTTTTTTACCTCATGACAAAAATATGGGATATGTTGGGTATTCATCATTGTGAAGTGGGGGGAAGGGCCTTTCCATGAGATTTACTGGCATTGAAAAGCAGTTTTCAAACTGTCATAGAACAACAAAAAATGTTAGTTGCAGTACCTATAGATAGGGATATTGACATATTGGAAAAATTGGAAATTTCAAAGAAGTGATGAATCCTTGAACAAAAATATCAGGGAAGTATTACAAAGGAAATGAAGATGAGTAGTCAGATAATGACTGTCCAGTGCTCTGCTCGATACACAAACAAAGCTGAACAAAGTTGGATGGGGACTGTTAGGTGGACATGAACAAATCAAGATGAACAATGAGAGATGATGAATTTTGAGTAGGCAAGAAGCAAATCAGCATAAGTGATGTCAGATGATGTTTATTATGCATCAAAGAATGAGAGAAAAAAAAATCATTTGCTTTCTTAGAGAGTGTACTTACACTGGATTCCTGGGTAAAGCCTGTTCTATATGGGCTTGCATGCTTCAAATTTAGAGCAACTGTCTGACAATAAGATGATATAAAAAAACTGGTAATTTTTTTTTTTTTTAACACTGCAAATGTCTGCCATATTTTCCTGGTAGCTGACCACGTCTTTGGATTTAGTTACATTTATGACCCTTGCAGTGAGCTCCTCATTTAAAGAACAGTGTCATGCTGCAAATGCTGAAGGAAACAGAAGGGCTTATTAATGTTGCTACATTACATTCAGGCTTTTATAAATATGAATGCTCTAGTTTTTGTCTGCTTATCTATTCCTCCCTTGTTGAACGTTAAATTGGATTTACATTGTATTTTTCTCCCACGACAAACACCTTCTTGTTTTATTCAGTAATCTTAAGGACTGTTGTGTATAACATTCTTATATTTTGTATTTGGATCAAGGCATGAGTTTTACTGATGATAAGGGACCCAAGATATTGAGGTCCAAAGTGAGAGGCAGCTGGAAGGATCAAACCCCACTTATTTGAGTAGACTTATTTCAGTCACAACATCTAAGGCCAGAAAACCTCAAGGGCAGCTTATTTGTACTCCCTTAATTTTGGGAGGTTTGGGCTCTTGTATCACTCACTTTTTCCCCACATATTTGTGTGATATTCTCTCTGCAGCATCTGCTTTGGTGATGGCAGTTAATATTACCTACTTATTTTAATTAAAATGAAGTGTTTTCTATTTTAAGCAAAGCACTATGCAGCATTTGCCAGTAGTTATCTTGTGGTGGTACTCAAAATATGGGCACATTTTTCTGTATTTACACAGTCCTAGTCTTTCCCTCTTTCCTTATAGTGCTAGCCACAAGCGATTTAATGTCTGGATTACCCTTCTGGTTTTTCTCTTCGCAGCACAGTCAGTCCCACTGCCTCAAAGTGACTGGAACATTGTGCCATTCTGATCAGGAACACCTTTTTTTTTAATCTCCCTCCCAAAAAGTGGGCTGCTGGCACCAGTGCTGCGACTGTATTGTCCTGGTCCTTGGTGGTAATGGCCACAGCAGGTTGGGGAACTGTCTCTGAGTCCTTCCTCACCTCTCCTTAGCTGAGTGTAAGGCCCCAAAAAACTCTCTCAATGAGGCTTTTAGCAGGGCTTATGGTTGTTCATGCACTCTGAGTTAGACACGCAGGAGAAATACCGACAAGATCTTCTTTAGAGATCGAAACAACAAAATAGACTTTACTGTCAGCTTTAGAAAATGAGACAACTTTGGCAAAAGGTTTAGAGCAGCATTCAATCAACACAAAGCACTTCTCAAAATATTAACTTGGTCCATTCAACTTCAAACTCTCAACCAGTTTGATTTTAAGTTAATCAAAAATTCCAAGAAGAGGGAATTAAAAGAAGAAGAAAGAGAAGAACAGAAGAGGTATAGAAAAGGACACGTACAGCTACCAACTCCTGGGTTCCAGTGGTGTTCAGCTGATAGAAACTCCAAGAGGAGGCAGGGTCAAGATGTGCCCATCTGCTGTGTGGCCTTAAATACCCCTTGGCCTTCCTGGGCCCTTCCCCCAGCGTGGGACTCCTGGTGATTTGGCCACCCAGGAGCTGGGTTAGGGGCTCTGGAGGCAAGTGTGGAACATTGCCTCCACTGTGCCAGGGATTGGCACCACTGTCAGCCTGGGATACAGGCTCTAGGGATGGGGGTGTGGAGTAGGGCACTGCTTCTCCAGGGTGAGGCCCAAACTCCCTCTTCCCCCTGGCTCATGCACCCCAAAATGTCTGGAGACATCAGCCTTTCCAGTCTCTCACACTGAGTCACCTGCAGGTGATAATTTCCCATCAGATTTCCACTCCAGGTGGCTCAGTTTTATCAGGCTGTGCTGTTTTCCTCCGTGGTCTCCAGTCAGCTGCTGCAGAAGCCATGGGCAGGGTGTGACTCACACAGGTTCCTTAGGCTGCTTCTATCCAGACTTGTATTTTTTTCACATCACTCTGCTGTTTGGAACTTCATATCTGTTCTTGACAAGAAGCAAAAGAAGAAGCATTTTACCAAAAGTGTCTCCTTCCTCTCCTAGAGGGATAGGTCCTCCGGTATTAATTGCACTGCTGAAACAACCAGGACAGTGGGAAGAAATTGGTGTTTATTTAATTTAATTAGCAGTGGCATTTAATTATCCCTTTGGTTAGGTTTGTATTTATGTCTTTGTATAAGAGCTATAATTTCATCTAAGTTTAAGCAGAAGTAGTTTAACCTAAAAATGTTACGATGTCAGAACATTAACAAGCCAGGAAATTTTCAAAAGCACTTATCAGATTAACTGGCCATTCTAAGACACAGATACCAATTACCATTAGACTGTCAGGTACTGACATATATTGAAATATAGCAGCCAGAATAAATAACATTATTATCTACTGTGAAAAAGCTAGGCATAGAATTTCTATGCCCAAAGCTGTCTTTTGATGTACCCGTATTCTGTATAGCTGAAAACTTACAAGCTATTTTGCAACCTGCTGACTTTTAGAAGTATTACCTAAAAAAAAGAAAAAAAAAACTGTCTTCTCTACAATTAGTGGGGAAACTGTGGGAATATTTGGGTTAAGTTCCCAGGAACATTTTTGAATTATAAAAACCCCCTTGATATTACTGCAGCTACAAATCCTCCAAAAGATCAACATGTATTTTCCAGTCTGAGAAACAATACTGTAAGTACATGTAATATGGCAAAGTTTTTTTGTCGTTGTCTTAACTCCTGCCAAATTCAGTGCCTCTGGGCTCACTTCCCATAGTTTCTTGCTACCTCATGACTGCCTTACAAAGTGCATAGTTTTGAATAGTACAAAATGGACTTTCTTTGTTCCAACTTTTGGCATGTTTCTCCTTTGAAAGCAAGGATTTTTATATGGTGTGTTTGGGGAGTCCCAGTACAGCATGGGCTGGTTCCAGGTCAGACCCAGGGTGAATGACTTTTTCTTTCTTGTTCAGAATTGCAAGGAGAAAAATGTGCTTCTTGGATATTAGTCTTCCTATTTTTGAAGTTTGGGAAAGACAAAATTATTAGCTGATATTTTGGTTAAAAAAAGCACCGATGACATTCATTTGCTATATTTTAGTATCATCACAGGATATTTTTTTTTTTAGTCAGTTTGAGGTTCGGTGCAATGAAATTATGCAACATTTTTCTTCCTAATACCACTATGTGCCATCAAGCTGCCATTCAATCTTTTAAATCTGAATACCCTTCAGCTCAACACTTTAGACAGATTTGTGAATAGAAATTGAGCTACTTGTTAGGAATGTTGCTCATCACTGTTTTCTGGGTTTTATGTTCCTTCTGTCTTCTTTTTGTGTATTCTTTTTGTCTCTTCTTAGATATTTCGGGCCATAAAGCAGACAATACAGGAAAGTTAAGTATAAAAGAAGGAGACATTAAGTCTAAAAAAGGAGGCAATGTCTAAGTTTATGAGCTTTTAGTAGTTGTGTGACATTGATAGATATGCTAAGGTTTGCAATTATGAAAGCTATTCATAAATAGCGAAGTGAAATGCATATATGTGCTACTGAATCAACAGAAAATATTGAATTATACACTAGTTGGTACAATTTCACTTTCTTTTGTCTGTAGTGTAAAGCACCTTGGCCTGATACTTTTTTGTGGGTTTTCTGAGTAGCCTTTTTTCCCATACACTGTTCTTGCCAGTCCCTGACACTCCACCTTGCTGACATCTGTAAAAAGAAGTGATATTGAATCAATTATCACTTTAAATATCATCAGAAGAGAAAGTGAAATTGAAACAGCCCCAGGCCCCCCAAGTGCCTCATAATATCAAAACATTAAAACTTGAGAGAAAAAGGACTTATTTCCACATTAACCATCTGATAGTGTATGAAGAAAAAGAGGAAATAATGTGTCCAGCTACTGGCAGATTAACCAGTTTTCTTAGGATGCTTGTGGGGTAGAAAGGCTGATCTGCTGCTAAAGGGTTAGAAGCTTCCTGTTCAAGCAAGGGGAAAAAATAAATGGCCCTAATCCTGATGGATGGGTATAAATCTGGAAGTGCTGAATTTAACTGCCTACACACAGTTAAACTTCTGATGTACCAAGAGGTTTAAGCTAAACTCTTTGGCCAGTGACAATTACACTTTTATTAAACTATGCTTGCCTTATATTTTAAAGTGCCAAAAAGTAAAGCAATTCCTATGGCCCTGTCATGTTGATAGTCTACCTGAATGGAGCTAATGAGGTCTTAAAACCGCACCAGTTACTCAGGAATGGTTTTAATTAATAGGTGTCAGGTCCTTAATGCCTCATGCACTTTCTTCTCTCTTTGGTGCTTCCCTTTAGCTTCCAATTTCAAAACTGACAATGTTGAATGCAGGTCCCTTCATTTTGTTACAACAAAAACTTTTGCTATTAAGATAAGTGGAATATATCCTTTTTTAATCATCTTATGATGTTTCGGTGCATGCTTACAATTTCAGGCCCTGTGAAATCGTAAGCAATATCTCAAAGGCTTTTTCTTAAATTTTGAGAAGGCAAAAAAATTACAGTCAAGAAGCTGCTTTTTTTTTTTCTTTCTTTTTTCTTTCTTTTTCTTTTTCTTTTTTTTTTTTTTGGTGTGTGTGTTCTTTTGCTCTGGTGCTAACCAGTTATTAGTTTAAACTCATGTCTGCCAAACCCTGTAGAATAAAATTTTTTGAAGCAGCATCTATCTCTTCTAAAAACTTGTGTGGATTGGTGTGGGAATGAAATTCCTTTTGACTTGCCTCCAGTTCCAGAAGTGTTTGTGTGTTATCTATTAAGAATGAGTCTGCAAGTGATCTATACGCAAGCCTTTGTATGATAGACAAGAAGGGTTTACCTGAGGCACACTCTTGTCATACTATAAGCAAATCAATGCTGTGCCCTTGGAGTCAACCAAGTCCCAGAATGGAGCTCTTTTATAAACTCATATATTGCAGAAAAGCACTGCATCATTTTTTAAAATTTTTTTCTATGCACTAGAATAGTGTTTTGTTCTACAGATCAAAATGAAGCTGCCTTATAATGACGCTAGCCTGAGGTTTCTGGTGAAGTTTTTCATTCAGCTACATCATTGGCAGGATACCTTCAGATTCTGATGGCCTTTATATTCATGCCTTGTTTTTCTTCTTCTCCACAGAGTGGCTGGAATCTATCTTTGTGAAACTTCACCAACATCTATGGAATTTCACAGTTAAAAAAAATCTTTTGAGGTTTACTGAAATATTATTGTACACTACATAGGATTGGAAACAACAAAGGAACTTCTGATTTGTGAGATGAGCTGTGATATTTCTCTGTGTATCTGGCACACAGCAAAAACAATGGGTTTAGGCTCCTAAACAGTGTAGTTGCTTTCAAGTAGCTCAGCCATTGGTGGTTAGGTTAGCTGGGAGAGGTAGAGGAGCCCGAGAAAGGTGAATTCCAGCATTTGGTATGACCATGGGATCTTCACAAGCAAGCAGGGAACTTTAGAGGGTAGCAGTAATTTTCTGTGCTATTGCAGCTTTAATAGCTGAGGCTGCATGAGAGTCTTTCCCTCCCTGGCTCTCTAAGGCTCGCTTCCTACAGGAATTGGAAGTGGTAGGACAGTCACAGATGGTTCCAGCTGATGGCTCTGAAAAGCCCTGAATCCATGCCTGCTGAGAGCTAGGGAAGCAGCTCCTCAGCTTTCTGTCATGTCCAGCCAGCTTCTGTGAGGCTGTGTCTGGCTGTGCAAGGAAGCCGTGCCTGGCTAGCGGGCCTGAACCGTATGGCAGATGTGAGATGACCTCATGTCATTTTCTTCCTGCCCCAGCTGTGTTCTCACAGTGGTGGTTTCACTCAATTTGGTGGGTGAGTTCAGCTTTTGCATTCTTATTTTTGAGCATGCTAGTGTTTTTTTTAATCTCTGTATGTGGCCATAGTGTTTTGAGGCAAGTCCTTAATTACATGTTGTTTTTCAATTCAGCAGCTAAAGTGCTCACCAGATAATATTTGAAAAATTGATTATCTTTGCAGCTAAGCTGTAAGATTTTTTTAGGTCTTCTAAAAGAGGATTTTTCTCATTTACTTGCACTCTGTGGACCACAATTAAACATTGTTGACATACTTGGGTTTGTGTGTGGTACTGACCAGCATAATTTATTAAAGTTTCTGGGTACCAAGGCAGAGCTTCAGCTGGCAGATCTATGGGCTGTCCTCACAATGAGGGCAACCTTTTTTCCCTGTGGTTTCTTAACAGTGTTACACCCATAAAGCTGAGTGTCTGTTTGTCAGCCTTCCTGTTCTCTGGATAAATGCAGGAATTATTGTGCTTTAATTGCTTCCTACAGGTATTTGCAACTAAAAACTTATTATTACATGTTGTCTATCCAATCAGGAAACAGAAGCTAAACCAATCAAGCTGTTCTGGGGTTTGGGATACAGGAGAGGTGATGTAATCTCTCTTTCTTCCTCTCTCTGGGGGAGGAAAATTCTTATAGAGAACAATTTCTAGAGGTACCATCTGGTCTTTCATACACAGAAATCTCCTGACCCAGACTAAGACAGAACACGTTGTCAAATAAACAGGGTGTCAGAATAAACTGTTTTCCCATGCAAGTCACAGCTTAGTTGTGTGCAAAAGATACTGCTAGAGCCAAAATGAAGATTTGAGCCTCGCAGGCCCATTTGATGGTTAGGTGCTTCTGTTGGAAGATTTTTTACCTGCATATCTGCTCTGCTGGTGTGGCTTTAGAGTAGACAGTAGCACCATGTCAGTTCCTGTGAGATGGAGACCTGACCCCTTCCTATCAAGAAGGAGAGGGAAGTCTCTTTATTTATACATTGTGGATGTAATCACAACGCCCTTCATTTTGTTTATATCACTTCTCTGAGACTTTATCTTGGCAGAAAATATTTCCTCTGGTGGAATGGCACTGTTGAGTGCTACCTCTTGTGTTGCTGTTCATAATGCTCTGTGATTTGTCCAGGAAACTGGACTATCAGGGCTGTAGCCAAACCTGTGCAGCAGAATTTCCTGCTGCACAGACCTATCTCTGACAGCTTTATTTTTTTCCCCATGCTAGATGATTCCTCTCATCCCAGAAGAAGTGACAGAACTGACAACATTTGTTCTGCCACCGTTCGTTTATTGTGTGCCCAAAGCCTGTAAATGATGATCTGAAAGATGAAAAGCGTCTCAAGTTTATTTTTGTACCTCCACAATTATTATCGTTATCTGGTGGCTGAAAATGAGAAAGAAACTTCTAGTGAGTACTTTTGTTAGGCTAAGCATGTTTGTGGGCAGTCCTTGAGACCATTCTTGTGCCCAGTTACTCCAGTTGTTAGGGTTTTGCCTGGCCTGTTCCCAAACATCCAGTTCTGGGAGTGGATTAGCCTGGGATAGGCAGAAGTTCACATGAACCACAGACCAAGTCTAGGAAAGATGGTTGGGCAGTAAAATATCTTGCTTGCTGAGGAGTTTACTTTTTATTTCTCCAGATAATGTTGCTTTTTTTTTGTGTGTGTAATTTGTTTTGCAGTTTGTTGATATCACTTTTCCTTCCTTCCCATTTTAGGAAGGAAATAAAATGCCATATTTGAGGAATGTGGCAGAACCAGTCCTTCTCACACCTACCTTCTCCTTCACATATATCATATAAGAAAGGAGGAGTTCAGCTAACGTCACTGCTTTTGTCTCAAGCCTTGGAGGGCCCTGGAGCAGCCTCTTCCCAGGCGATCTCGTGAGGGTCTGATGCACTCTGCCAGCCTGGTTTACTGGGAACTCTGTGCCTTTTAAATCACACAGCAGAGTATCTCATATTTAGCCTTGCATGGTGCTGAGAACTAAAAGAAGATTCTGCATCCTCACTTCCCCAGCAATGTTTCGCTACTAATGAGTTTAACACCTCTACTTAATACAGCCTTGTTTGGCTGCCGTTAGAGATGTGACATCAGTTCACAGTTAAGAACTCTCGAGTTATTTTGTCTGTCTCACAGGTTAACTGCCTGATTAGAGATAGAAATTGTAGGTCCAGCTGATTCACCAAGCTAATTAATTGAATTAATTTGTCAAGATCAGCTGTGCCAAAATATTGTGCTGCAAGCTTGGTACTGTGCTGAAAATACAACTTACGTAACATTTCATGAAACCCTCATTTTTCAAACATTAGAAATAATGCAAATGCAAATAACAACACACCAAAAACTAGATAGATTTTAGAACAGATATAAGCAGTGGCTGTGCAAGAAGTCCCAGAAAAATTCTTGATATTTTCTATTATTTTACTGGCTATACTAGAAAAGTAGATGAAGGGAGAATCTGGTGGGTAATATACTTAGTGAAAAAAAGCCACTGGTGTAGCTTTCTAGCTATGGAAAAAAGAAAAAAAGAAAGCTTTCAGATTTGATCAATCTATTTAATCTAACCTCAAAGTGGAATGCTTCTTTTCCCTTAGAAGAGAGCAACTTTTTTCTTTTTGTTTCTTAAATAACATATCTTTGATTTTTGAATGCTCAAAGACAGAAAAATTAATGTATCTCATTTTTACATGTATTTAAAAACTGATTTTTGTATGTTTTATCCTTTTATTTTCTCTTTGGCCTTTAGAGATCTTTAATCTCTAACCATTCAGGTGTGCATGAAAGTACTTCACTCAAGCATTTGTGAACACTTCAGTGATTTTCTGTAGCTTTGAAAATTTATTCTTTTTAAGCTAGTATTAATATTGTTCAGTCAATCTACATTTATTGTGACTGGGGAAAAATGTAAACTGAAATTTCACTACATTTCATAGGGAACAACAACATTTGAGGCTTAATTTTAAATCAGGAAGAACAACAACATTGAAATTGGTGGCAAACTTTGTGACTAAACCCACTTGGCTCAACTGGGATCTAAGCAGGGTTTTATCATTCGGTAGACCAAGACATAGGAGAGCTAAATTATGCCAAGTAATGTCCCAATGAGACTCCTATTGTGTGCTTGTTATCAATACACAAAGCTATTGAAAGTGGGCTTTGTTTTTAAATGAAGACTAAATTCATTTCTTCCCTCCCTTATGATTACAGCATGGGATGCACAGTCTTCCAGTCTTGTGAACATAAGGTCTCTTTGAACAGGGATGAGTGATTCTTTTCTTACCCCTCTATTCTACAGCCTTCTTTATACCATTTTGCTTTACTGTAAATCTGAAGAAAGTGGTTTTCTTCATGAAATATTGGGTTTTAAGGAGGGAGATTATACATATTGCTTTGTTAGCACTGATAGCAATCCTTGTTGTTTCGAGATAAAGCAGTTGTGCTCTCAGATGGAAGCACACCTGGGGATCCAGCACTCTTACTCCTGGCTCTGGAGGCACAAAGTGCAAAGCATCTTTATACTCACTGCTGAAAGGAGGAGTGTTATCAATATAAGAGCCTCTCTTTTTTGTTTTCTGTGTATTTCTACCATCTGCAGGAATGGGAGGTTTTCATGCTGTGTTTTTTAAACAAGGAGAAAATGAACACAAGTAACTGCAGAAGTGTTAATAACATTTAGAATAAGTTTTCACATATTGGAATAGCTTTTTTTTCCTCCGTCCTGGGCACTCTGTCCCACTCAGGCTGTGGAAAGCAGTCAGAAGAACTGAGCTGCAGATGTCAAGTTGGCATCAGAGAGATGGACTGGCTCCACCATCCCTCTCTGCCTCTCCACACATCACCACAGGGAGGTTTTGGAAGCGTAGGCAGGAGAGAAGTGGCTGCTCCAATGTGGTATTTCCAGTAAGTGACACAAGCTGGAAGAATTCTTCAGATTCCTCTTGAAACAGATGCGAACAGACCGAGCGCAGCTTTGCTTAAATAACTGGTTTCTTCATGAGCCAATTCTTCACTGAAAGGATTTTGGCATAGAAGTACATAATAGCTGTAATTTTTCTACTGATATAACACTGTTCCTTTTATGTTCACATAAAAATTACCCTTGCCTAGTACATGTGTACAATGTAAGTTCTTTGGAGCAAAACCCAATCTTTATCATCATCGTGTTTAGAGTGCGAAAGTGAGATTGTAAAAATCCTGCACATTGAGCACCAGCAAATATTTCTGTCCAGATGTGGATGTGAACAAGCTCTTCAGGAGGTACCTACTATTAAAAACCAGCTCAGTATAAGAATGTTATTTGTTGTAAACATTTAAGGTAATCCCAGACCTCAGTGGGGTTCTGTAACAAGAGGTTGCTGCATGTCATAGCAGATTTACTTTGTTCTTTGCCAGTTAACTTGAGGGAAGGTGCAGTTCTGATGGAGAAGCTGTCCTCTGGGTCATTTATGGCAAAGAGAATAGTATGTTGATGGTGGATGTTGTGTAGCCATCTAAGTTCAAAGGTGCTCATTTTGACAGAAAAAGTAAAAGTAAATACCATCACTTACTGATAAAGCAAAATGTCCTTTGTGTTTAGCAGACTGCCAAGAAGAATTTTTAGACCACTTAATGAAAAATATCACGCTATTTTAACTTTTCTTCTTACTTCTCCTTTCAAGATTATGGCTTTTTAAACATTGGTAGGTGAACATAATATTTTCTTCAAAGATATTTTTCTCTTATTGAGACAATTTTGTTGCTCAACCAGTTTCCAATTTGATTGCTCGACCAGTTTCCAACTTTTGTTATAGCATCTTCAAGTTTTTTTTTTTTTTTTAATTAAGTAATATTTCTGCTATGGAATTAAAACTCCTAGTAAACGTGACACACCTGGGAGAAAATATTTTCAGCATAAAGCTGCCTAAGTGTCCAGTTCATACCATACTAATTGCTTATACAAAAGCAATGCTTTTTTTTTTCTTGAGACAGCAAATCATAATGATGGGACTCTTAACTATGGGAATTTCAGGTGAAAAAAGAATTAAAATAAAGCAAACTGGTAGCAAAATACAGTGTTTGAACTAATTTTTTTTTCCCCAAAACACCTGCATTTTTTTTTGCCCTAGAATAAGCTGCAATGGGACATACTAGAAAGGGTGTGCATCAGTCACTTCAGTGAGTAAATCAAACTACTGCAAACCACACAAGATGAGGATCCAGCCCAGAGTCCTCAGCTGCTCCAGCAGCTTTCCCAAGGCTACAGACGTGGGGATGATCTGCTGCTGTTGGTAGGGTGGCTGTTTGCTGTGGAGCTGCTGCTGCTGCTGCCTCACTGCCATCAGCGCCTGCAGCTCCATGGGGAGTCGGTGCTGTTCACACGGGGGCTTTGTGCCAGAATAAACCTGGCCCTGCCGTGGTACTCCTCGTCCCCGCCGTGGGAAGAGGACCGGTCCATCCTTGGCATTTAAAGTACCTCACTGATTTACAATGCTTAACAGTGACCCTGCAGATAGTGTCAGAATTAGTGAAAACTCGTATGTGGAAATTGCGCTTGGAACGTCCTATCATGCACATACATTTACTTTCTCTTATGTACTAAACAGATTTTCAAGGGATTTTCCTCCAAATACTGCAGAAGGATACTGACAGGAGGTAACATTCTAGCAGATATTGCTCAATATGGAGTTTAAACCTGCTGCCTGTGAGCTTCGCTGATGGTCTGCAGTGGGTAGGATGGAGAATTACTGGATCCCATTCGTTTTTGTATAACACAAATAATTTTATAGACCACCACCAGAGCTCCCCTTAGACATCTCTGTTTCAGGTTGTAGACCGCAGCCTATTTATTCATTCCTTATGTGGAAGTTGTCCTGTGTTTACCCTGTTCTTGTTGCTCTTTCAATGAAAAATTTCCAGTTCTGCAATAGACGTCTGGAAAGAGGGGCCAGAACTGCCTGAATGATACAAAATACTGCCGTTCTTCAGGTATATACAGACACAGAATGATGTTCTCTGTATTTTTTTCCCCTCTGTTCTTTCTCTAGCAATATATATTGCTTTCTTTATTGATTGCCTCTCAGCCGAAGTGAAAGAAATGGGTGTGCTTACTCTAAGGCACAGCAAGAGTAAGCATAATTGATATCTAATTTCTCCAACATCCTTGGAGAAATCTTTCCTTGATTTCAAATATGAATAATGTAGTTTTTCTTCTCTTATCAAAGACATATTTGGGTAGAGTTAACTTACTGTATTTACTTTGGAACGGGGAGATTTGTAGAGAGTATTTCAGGAGGTGCTCTTGAGTTGGAACATAAGCACTAATTGAAAATGTGTTTTTTCCTGCAGACTGCTGGTCACTTTTTCCTGTTTTCAATGATGGCAGATGAGGCATCAGAGAAATGCTGCTGCATTAGATATTGGATTTCCTGCACTCTGTTCCTCCTGGCACCAGCAATCAAAGAGCTAGCTGCTCTCCTTTTCGCCTTTTGCAAAGCAAAATTTTGCTAAGCAAAGTGCTGTGGGGGTTCTGAGCCCAGCCAGTCCTCTCTCACCCGCGAGCCCTGCAGGGCTTGTCACCTCTCTGGGTGTTCTCTGGGGATGACTGGTTTTGTGTCATCCCTGCTCCAAGTGGGAGCTGGAACAGAAGGAGTACATCCACCACTGCTCAAGGGATGCACACAGAAGTGTGGGCAGTTTCAGAAAACTGCTGGCAGCAGATGCTTGGCTGCTGTGAAGCATCTTCAGCAATCCTGTGACGCTCTGCACCAGCTGAGGGTCTGCTCCTGGGACTGAAACTGCACTGAAAGCAGCTCAATTTCCCCCACTGATTATTTAGAAGGGATCTTCAGCCTTTCAGAGCTTGTGTTTTTCAGGCCTTGAAATGACACGTGCTGCTTGTTTGGTTCATTTAATTGAAACTAATCATCAGGTGGAAAACATTGCAACCGGCACAAACAAGGAATTGCTTCATGGCTCATATCTCAAAAAATTTGAACCTACAGAATGAGCCATGCCAAAGGGCCTTAGAAATGTATCAGCTTTCTTCATAAGCAGTATATCCTTCAAGCCAGTGCATTAACATGGGTTCTGTGAGCAAAAATCTGTCTGTTTTCTAAGTGATTTGAGCATTTTACTGCTGTTTTGAATGTAAGACAGGAAGGGGCACAGCAGTTTCTACATGCTCTGTTGTAAGAACATCTTATGAAGTGTCTGTGCCTCTAGTTTTGTCAGATCACATTAATTAGCAGTGAAAATCACCCTCAAAAAGATGTATGCAAATGCTTTGTTCTTACTGCTTGTACTTGAGGTATTTTTGGGATTCCTCAGTTTAATCTTGGGGTTTATAGCCCTTCATGTTTAGGTATTTTTGTTGACATTTTCAATGGATGCTCTCCCTAAGAAGAAGTATCAGAAAACCATGAATGAATCTTTAGGCAGTTACATTACTTTACAACTGCAGTAAGAGTGGTAACATTAATTCTAAGCTGAAAATAAAAATCCAGCCATTCAGCACTTTCCACCTTCTCCTGGTTACCATTTGACACAGGGTTGTCACACAGACATGTGACAAATTTCTGGCTTCTGAAGGTTTTCACTAAGTAGTAATTATTTTTGTTTTATTTTTTCTTTTATTTTAAAAATTTATTTTGACGTAGATTTCACTATGTTAAATGCATGTGTTTCTGAATGGTTTATTCAGGAAAGAAATAACACCACTCAGCTTCACTGAGTACTTAGTGATTATACACTCTGAATTTACAGTTCATAGCAAATAGATGATCTACTTACAGGAGAAACACTCTCAAGAGTCCTGTAAGTAATGAAGTGGAGGAACTGTGTGTGTTCATAAATAGAAAAGATCCACTGAAATCATAAATAGATAAAATCTGCTGAACAGAAATCATTAACATTTCTGTTCACAAAGATAAACTAGAAGGAAAATCAATAGGTAGGATTGTTGTAGTAAAATATCGTTCTGAACTATCTATCAGGTAATAGTTTCCATGGCAGCTTTACGAGCCTCTTCTGGGGAGCTTGAAACTTGGGCTTATTTTGTTTTTAAAAAAGCATAAAATCCCATCAAAAAAGGAAGGGACAAGACATCAAGGGGATGTTTTAGTATCCATCAGAAGGGCTAGCAAATGAGGGGGTGTGGAGCATCTGTGGTTTACGGCTCAGAGAGAGCTGTGGGATCATGGTCTGGCAGGGGCACGCAGGCTGGAGCTGAGAGCCTCTTAAAAAATGCCAGCACTGAAGACATGGAACTGGGAAGTGGAAGGACATGTAATGCACTCTCTTCTAACCATACTCAAGGAATGCAGGAGGTATTCCTTTTCCAGATACAACTTCTGAGTGTTGAGATTCGAAGTGTCTCAACCTTAAGTTGTAACCCCGTCACAGAGTTAAAGGTGGTTGAATAGGAACTGATAAATTGTAAGACTGAGGAACTGCAAGTGTCTTGTTGGAAACCCTGGAACTGCAAATTATGTCTGATTTTAAACTGTTGTACAACTGCTAATTCAAGTTCCAGAATCCCACCTAAGATACCATAATTACTGCTGGGCTTGAAGCTTCAGATTCCAAATACCCCAAATATCCCTGGGCACACCACTGCTGTAGCACTTTCTCTTCCACTGAGGCTCTGAAGAACTGAAAATCTCAAGACATTAAAAATATTAATGAACACTCAGAAAAAAAGACTTGCAATTCAATGTGTATACTAATACCTCCCCTGTGCCTCACACACACTCTGTCTCAGCTTATTCAAAGGGTACTGAATAAAATCCATAACTTGGTTTTATTTGGTAATGTGCAGTTCCAGTCTCCAAGGGACTTCTTCAAGCTAGCAGGAGGACTAACCTGGCTTCTGGAATTGCCCAATGTAGCTTTCACTGTAGATTGTCCAAGGGGTTTGTCATCACCATCAGTTTATTAGGATTTTGTCATTTTCATAAAAGCCTTTTGTCTTGAGGCTGTCAGACTGACATCAGTCTACTGGAAAAAAACAGGTAAAATTAAAACAAGACGTAGGCTCCTGGCTGCAAAGCTGAAAAGGCTCTTTCAAAAGGAAGGAATAAAGTAGGGAAATGAAAAGTGTAAAATATACCTGAAAGCAATCTTTTATCCAAACCACCACAGAAGATTACAACTGATCTTAGATTCCACAGCTGAGGGCTGATGCACAAAGCTGGTCAGAGAGCTGTCTTTGAGACCAGATGTGTGAAATGACTTTGGGAAGGAAGCAGCTCAGTCCTGCTTGCCCTGGGCACTCTCTGACTCAACCTGTCCTGTTTTTCCTTGGTCTCACATAGATCTCAAGAAATCTCTTCCTGTCCAAAAAAGAAAATGGCTTTGTTAGTAAACATTTCTACTTGTATTTACCCCATTTATTTTCTCTAATCTTGCAATGTATTCATTTCCCCTGTGTTCTGGGGAGCCTTCTCCAAATGTGCATTGCCATTTTTGTCCTCACCTGGCACATTTCTTTGGGCCAAAAAGCTTTTTGTACTCCACACATTTGTGCTGTTTGAACGACTTTAGTTTAAATTTATTAGATTTTCCATTTTTTTCTGCTCTGACAAGATGTTATGACCCACCCCTGAAGGCAAAGGTAGCTGAGGACTACAGAGATGAATGACTGGATTTGCCACAGGGCTGTAAATCTCTTGGCATAACTGCCCTGGGAAATGCACAGACTGTGTGAGGTGCTTTCAAAATCAGAACAGTGAAGAGAAACATCTGAAGAAGACATAATGCAGCAGCAAAACAGAGGGTCTTGTTTAAAATAGGTCAACAAAAATAATTCTAAACTTTCTGAAGCACCAATGGTTGCTCCAGCAGAAAGAAAAGGTGAATCTTTTCCTCACCAGTTTTCTGTTTTAAAGGATGGAGGGAAGGTTAACTGTAAGTTCCAGGCTCTACTGTTTTTTTTTCTTCTCGCTTTCCCATGAAGTTATGCTAAAGCTAATTGCCTCTCTGAGGCTAATTGTCTCTATTGCCTGTGGTTAAAAAAGATTCGTCTCGGGTTTAGCTCATACTTTCTATAATTCCTTTGACATAGACTTCTGATTCAATTCTAAAGTTCTCCTTCTCTAGGGAAATAGACAAAAACGAACCCAAAAGAATTTGTCTACAGCCTTTTTGGGTTTCTTACTGCATCAACCAGTCTTTGGAGCTGCTTCTTAGTTGCTTTGGAGAGGTTAAGAGCAGTGCTCCCATGATTTGTTGTGCTATGATCTGTTTCATGTTCCTCAGGAGATTCAGGTGGAAAGTAGACATCTCAGAAAACTCATCTGTGAGGTAAAGATTCAGCTTTTCAGAGTGAAACTCCAGCACCTCAATTCATCAAACACATATTTTGTGTAGGGCAGTGTCATATGAATTTCGGATGGTTTGTTGCTGCATTTTGGACCTATTTTGCCATGACCAGTTAAGTTGGAATTCAGTTATGATTAGTCACACAACCTCTCCCAGCAGATAAATAGTCCTACTGAAATCTTTTACCAATACTCTTCCAGTTCACACGAGCTACCTGAGTGCAGAACTGTGACCTACCTTTCTGTGAGCAATACATTTCTGGTTTGATTTGGTTAGGCTTTAATTTTTTTTGTTTGTGGGCAGATATTTGAGAGACATCAGTATGACAGCTTCCAAGTAAAAGATCTTGTTGTTTTTTCCCCCTGTCCTTTATAAATGCCCTGATCTCCCTGTTTATTTGAAGGCACGAGGCAAATTTCAAAGGAACAGCCAGCAGGGAAATGCTGCATTTTTCATCTGGGTGATACATATAGAAAGTGAGAGACTGCTGAGTCAGGCACAGTTGGCTGTTTGCTGCTGCCTAAAATCATTAGCAATATCAGATTATACAAAGCACCTGCTGAAAGTTCTAAAGATCTTGCATGCAACCTTGGAGAGTGATATTGAAGTCAGAATTGTAGTCTGCATCCTGCACAAAAATATAAACAATTTCTTTTTCTGAGTGCTTTTATAACTCAACTAACAAAGACAGGAAGGCAGTGTGATACTCCATGGCTTGCCACAAGCCTTTCAGATTGCCCAATGTGATCTTTGAAACACGTGGTGAGAAGGAGGAGAATCATTGCTGCTGTTACATAGAGAGGCAGAGAGCAGCCACATCCTTTATTGCTCTTAAACCCACTTTGTTCATCTTGGTGGGTGTGGGTGGCAGTGCTCAACCAACACCACAGCTCTGAAGTGCCTGGCATACTCAGATGTGCTCTCCTGAGTGTCAGGGTCCTCTGTGTAACGCAGGAGGGGAGCTGGGGGCATGAAGAATCAGTCCTTTAAAAGCTTGAGTTAACCAGCAAGAAGTGCTGGACTAGGGGATATGGCTGAAGCCCTGCTCCCTTCAGAAGCAAAGGTACCAAATTGTGCTGCAGGAGAGCATCTACCTCCAGGCTGATTTTCTTCTGGTATGAGAAGAAGTAGAGGAAAACACCCAGTGAAACACTGGTGCAAAAGTAAGAAATGATCATGAAACCTTTTGTTCGTTTTCCCCAACGTTAGAGCATCTCCTTCAATTGTGCAGCTGACCGCCGTAGCTGTCTGTTGCTCTGCAGTGCCAGATCCGTGAGTCACACCAGCTTGAAGGTTTTTCACTCTGGTTTAACTTTAAGTAGTTAATAATTTATTGGGCTGGAGTGGAAAAAATACAACCTCAGCCTAATGACTTGGGGGTCTCTCTGGCAGGAGTATGAAGTGGGTTTCCACCTGCACTCCGTTATTTACTTAGCATTATGCATTCATTGAAACAAGCTCTCGTTGGGTCAGCTCCTCCCTGGGTGACTACTGAGATCACCAGGATATGGTTCTTCCTGCTCGTGTTTATCCACCCCTTCTCTCCATACTACACTCCTCATGGAAAATGGAACAGTTGAGAGTATAAAGTTTACCAAAGTGCCACTTTTGAAATTTTACATGGCCTGGTAGTCTGAGTCTTTCCTTCGGTGGTAGGAGGTGCAGGTTCCAACCCCTTCAAGCAGAGGATGGATATTTGCTGATTATATCTTCTGAGTGAATGGGGGAGGCACTTGTTCCACAGTTACAGTTTACTTTGCAACTCAATTGAATATTTGTACGCTGAAAACCTGCATTCTCGTGGAAGAAAGGAAAACTGCACCAATTTTTCATAGTGGTTCATTTGGAAACAGCTCATCTTAAAGCCTAGCCTTAATTTCTGAAGTGCTAATTGGTCTTTCAAATATTATTGCTAACTTAACCACTTTGTGAATAGCCAAAAGTAAATGGATGGTGTTTATGATGACCTTTGAAGTCATCATGTAGTTAATGATAAAAAATTAAATTTCTCCCTATTTTCAAATCCGACTCTTTCAAAACTTTTGCTTGGCAATATTGTAAACCTTTTCAACTATTATGTCCAAAATGAAGTAGGAAAGAAATCTTTAAAATTACTTTCTTGTGTACTTTAGAAGTGCTACTTTAAGTCTTGCTTTTCTGTGAAAAGGCAGCCCCGAGCAGAAGGCTGTGAATTCGTTTGCTGTTGGCAGGTTTTAGCCTTGCCCTTCCACCTCTTGCTGTTGCCAAAAACAATCAAAATGCCATGGATGGAGTCCCAGGAGGGTTCTTCAGAGGAAAGGGACTTCCTGTGGCAAAGAGCCAAGGTTTTTATCCTGCTGTCTGTTCTTGCCGTGGGAGGCGTTTGGAGAAGGGAAGGCCTGCAGCCAAAGCGCGCCCGAGCCCGGCCAGGCCCTGCTGCTGGAACAGGCTGGAGGAGGGCTTGCTGCTCAGGTGTGACTCGGAGCAGCTTTTTCGTGCCTCCTGCTTTGTGCCAGGGCTTGGGACAGTTCCCAGCCAGCCCCAGAGGGCAAACAGGCTGAATTCCCCCGAGCCTGGCACAGCATCGTGAAGGCTGGGTTTGAGAGCACTTTTAGTACTCAACAGCAATTTTCCAGTGCTGTGAACATGACACTGCCTTACCTTGCAAATTCCATTGTCCTGGCTCCAACTGAAATGTTGTGTTGTTCCAAGAGGAGACTGTGCATGCATTTGTAATAGCTGTGGAACACTTTGGAAAGACTTTCAGTCTTTATGTATTCCAGTCTGAATCAGATTTCAGATGGTCAGGAGTCTGAATGTAAGCAAGCATTTGTTGATAGGAGCGATGAAGGTGCTAAACAGAGAAAATGAGAAAAAAATGACCACACCTAGAAAAACAAGGTAAGAATATTGTGAGACAAGCCTGGAGGAGAAAACAGCAGAGGGTAAGCCCAAAGAAAAGCCAAGAAAGAAAACAAACAAAAATCAAACCCCGAAACCCAAAGTCTAGGAGAAAAGGAATACATGGCAAGCTAAAGTGATATTCCTTTTTTTTTTTTTGTACCTAAAGAGTGCTTTTTCAAATCTCACTAAAGAGGTAGATATGGGCTCATTGTGCAGTCTTCGTGCTTCTTCTGGAACCCAGGGCTTCAGTTCAAGTCAGTCAGTCATGCCAAATATATCACTTTAGTTTGGAAGCTGGCACATTGCTGCTAAAATCAGTGAATGTGTTTTAAAGAGGTTTTTGGCTTGATTAGAGGCTAGAAAGCGCCTCCTAAACTTTTTCTTTTGTATAGACACATATGAGTCTTCTGCATTTTTGTTTTAGCCAATTATTGTTTAACCCATAGATTCTTGTCTGTGGGATTGTACAATTGAGAAGATACTCCAGGAACTGGCACAGCATATCTGTTGGGAATAGCTATATTTCAATTCCCTGACTTTGTGTCTGACAGCATTCACTTTCTTCTGCCTCTCCTGTTGTTAGAAGTTATCCTATTCCTTCTAGATCCAAGCAGGAGATGTCTGACAAAAGTCTGATAATCCCCTTTCCAATCATTGCATCATCTCACATTCTTTGTATGAGGTATTATCTTAAAACTCTGAGGCATTCCTTTCTCACTTTACATATGGGCAATCGAAGCAGAAGTACAAGCCCGGAGCTAGTGTCAGAGCCAGATTCCCAGCTTGGAAAACACCCAATCAGCCCTTCCTTTTTTCTAGAAATGGAGAAATTCAAATTACCTTGGCATCTTGATATCACCTTGCCAGTAAAAGCTATTTTTCCTAGAGGGCAGCTTTAGAGATAAAAAGTACAAAAATTTGAGGCAGTGGGAGGCATGGAGTAGCCAAAGTTCCTTTAAATTTGATAGGATTCTAGCTGGACTGGTCTTAAATTTATTGTTCACTGCAAAGAAATGTGCTTATCAACAACTAGATTGTTAAGTTGGGTTTTTGGTCTTTCTCATCTATATGGAATTATCCAGGGTGCAGACAAATTAATGGGCTGTGAGGGTCATTGTTATTCAGTTCTGAAAGCCAAGTTGTGCTAGATGCTTTTCATTCCTTCTGCACTTATACAGCTATGAGTTATCTAGATTTCTGTTTTCTACTGCCTTTTCCCAGCTGATCCTTTTAAACATACGTTTATGTTTCTTTTCCTTTCAAGTACCCAATAAATGTCAATTAGTCCCGTGTCTGTTTTGTCACTGACCCTTGAATCTCAAGTGTGTAAAATCCAGGTAGCTCTGCATGTTGTGCTCATCTGAAAATGGACATTCTGCCTTATAATATTTAGCTGCTTTACACTGACAGACTTTGAATCTAATGAAAGGGTCTGCATGAGAACAGAGCCCAGTGAGTGCAGCAGAACAGGGGGATTTAAGCACATTTGTCACCATTACCTTTGTAGTGTCTCTTCCAGTAAACAGAGGATCCCTTTCAGTCACCTTCCTGCTGGTTTCCCGGTGTCCACTTTCATTCTGAGATGAAAAGAATCCAATTTGATTTTCTCTCTCAGATCTACATATTGTTACTGCTCTGCCCTTATTGTACTTTTTACCAGCTCATTCTTGCTAATATGCTCGTACAAAATTTCTCATAAATGTTTAATTCCTAACAATAGAGTACCGGAATAATTTCCATGGTACAGAAATGTTCTGCTGACCAACTTACCGGAGTAAAAATGCTAATATGACCCTTGGGTCAGTCACACAGCCGTCTTTAATGTAAATTTAATACAGTGATTCCCCTGGAGATGGAAGATGGCGAGCTTAGCAGAGCTGCACTGAATCAAAATATCAGTATTTAGCAGCCCCTGGTTACCAGGCTACTCCTCACCTCTGAGACCAGGGAAGATCATCACAGAAATGCATTTTAAAGCTACCCATCAAATATACAACTGACTATGTTGTATGAAGAAAGCTTTCTGCAGATTTCATGAGAGGCTTAAAAATAATAAAGGGCAGAGTAGGGGAAGGTTGGGGCAAAGACAGAAGATACTTGGTTCCAGTGTCCCGCTCTCTTCTCCAATTGTTTCTGTGTAGAAAAACCACAAAAAACCCAATCCATACACTTGATATCAAATAAAACATCATATTTTTCATAAGCTGAATAGATGCCTTGGAAAGCAGCCAACGAGGGAATTTTCCACTTGTGCTGCCTTTGCAGACTTTCAAACCTACTGTTAAGCAGCAGGGGCACATACGCACTTCACTCCCTTTTCTATTATGCAGCTATGACACATTAAGCTCCTTGGAACGGTATTCATATTTTATCAGCTCTCCTAACGTCAGTTCTTTATTTATAACTTGCTCTTTTTTCCCCTTTTTTTTTTTTCCTCTCCAGCCTGTATATCTAGACTTAATAAAGAAAGAGACCAAAGCAGTTGAAGAAAAAAAAAACCCACCCCAAACATCTCTGTGAATTCAACCATACCTTTCGGGTGGAATGTGTGTTTTCACTCAGTGTTTAAGAACTCAGCTGATCGTTATTTTCTCTTTTCACACACAGCTTGCCATGGCACCCTCTACAGGTCATATCTGATTTGCTTACATTTAATATAGCACCTTTACTTTGAAGAATAGCAGATTTTATTTCCTAAAGCATGGTATTGAATCCGTGCTTGCAATCTGCCAAACTGCTGAGCTTTCTGCACAGGAAAGCACTGAGGGGCTGGGCAGACTCGTGCTGATTTGTAAATGCAATGACACAGGCTCGACAAATTAGCAAAAAATGTTTATGTATTGGTAGCCTTGTATTCATAAGCTTATGTTTGGTGCTATTGAGAAAAGCACTGATTAATTTGTATGTGGATTACTGTCTCATAAAGTAAGCTGTAAAACCAACAGGAGCTGAATTTGCTACTCCACTAACCTGACCAACTAGTCAAACTTAAAGACCCTGCAAGAACTCTTCGTGTGGGTGGAGGAGCTGGTAACACTTTTGGTACAATTTCAGCACGTTTGTTTTGTAAATAAGCCCTGTTTTTTTCAGAATACAACAGAAACAGCCATCAGACATTTTTCCTACTCCGAAAAAGGTTTGCTACTCCAGGAAGATCTGTCCTCAGTAAGCCTTTCTCTCTCTCTCTCTCTTTTTCACTCCTGCCTCCTACTTCCATCATATATGTAGGCATTTCTTAGCCTGTGTTTCTCCAAGCAGGAAAACATTTCTCCCTGGCCTGCACAGGCCAGCCCTGCCTTGACCTCAGCCACGGCCAGTGAGTCCCAACCAGAGGATGCTGAACAAATGTAAATAGTTCCCAGCACAAGAGCCTTGTATGTGAATGGAGTCAAAGCATTAACAGCAATGGGTGGATGAAATAATGTCTTCACACAGCCATGGATAGAGCAGAGGATTGGGATTTTACTGGCTGTTTGGCCAGGCTGTGTCACGGGAAAGGCAGGCAGCCGGGGGAACTGAGGATGCTCTCTCTGCTTTGTGAACAGCCTTTTGATGTTTGCGTTATTTGGAAATCTTGAATGTCGAGAGAAAAGCCAACATCTCAAAGCTGGGAAAAGACACAGAACAGGAAAAGGGATGCTAAAATCTCAATCCTTCCTATTTGGAGGACACCACTAAAGGAAAAGTTGTGGAACGCTGGTTCTTTCGTAGTGGATGAGGATGAATTATGTTTGGCAGAGCAATAGAAGTGTCCATGGGGCAGAGAGCACAATGTATTCCCACCCCTCTCAGTGGGGCAGGGCTGCTGTTCTTGGGGGAGAAACGAGTGAACTGTGATGGCAGCACAGCAGGCCCCTTCTTACCTATTTCCTCAATTTAGGCACAGGCGTAAACCTAAGGGCTGTGACTCAGTGTCTGATGCTTTTCTGAAAAAAGAAAAAAGAGACAAAATGAACAATATGAAAAATCCTTTGCCCACTGCAAAGATAATCTAAAAAACATAGTCTTTTAGTAGGACTTTTGTTTCACTTTCCTCCTTGGATACTGTGCCTTTCATCAAAGATTTCAAGAAGTTTTGAACAGAATAAAAAGAAACATGTTTTAATCTGATGACTCTGCCATTGGCTTTGGAACAGCATTGCAGCATGCAAGAGGAGTGCAGAAATATACAACTGTGATGCCATGGTCAAAGAAATGGTGCTCTTCCAGTATAGTCTATCAAAAATATTCCCTTGAGATCTCTGCTTTCAATGTGATCCCCCAGTGCTGGGCATTTCTCAAAGCCTTTTACACCTGCAAAATGTACTGCTAACATTTTCTCACAAAAATGCCAGTGCAAGAAGATGGAGGATTAAGGCCTCAAGCTTGGAGAAGTGAAAGGAAGCCTGGCTTCACTTCAAGGCAGATTTTTGATCTCGGGCATGTATCATTAGATCTGTTGATTTAGTTAAAAATTACCTGTATGTTTATCAACTTTCAACTCAGCATTCTTGAACTCTGAGTTTTAGGAAGTAGTTGTGAGGAGGGAGCTTGAAGGATATTAACATATTTAGGTGTAAAGGTCCATAACCTCTTAGAGTAATCCTTTTTATCATTGCCAGACAGTTTCAGCTGTACACAGCAAGCTAAACTGAATGTGACTTTGAAGTGTTTGAGGAAGACACCACATTCTTGGTGATAATTCTAAAGTGCACTTGTGCCTGTGGGGTTTGGGTTTTTTTGATTTGCTGTTGACTTTTACAGATCAACCACTTCTATATCTTTTAGTTAATAAACAGGTAAAAGACAAAAAATAAAAATCTAACATTTTGTACAGTGTAAGCACATCAGAACAGAAAAAACAAAGACATAAGCATGTGTAGGTAAAACAAGAACTCATGACTGCTGTGTCAGAATTTATCACAACAGAAAAAGTTGAGATTCTCTTTAACTTCTCAAAGTGGGGTGTCTGGTGAACACTGCCATGTTTCCTTATGTGTGAGAGTAATTTCAGAGAGAGGAGCTGACCACTCAGATGGTTGTACACCAATTTTTCACCATTTTATGTCCTGTGGATTGCTAGAATACACTGGGAATAAACATTGTAGTGAAATTTCAAAGGAAGAACTCCATGGCCAATGTAAATCCATGGATATTCTTCTGAAATCGGTTGTATTTCTCCCAGTTTTCAGCGGTATGGCTAGGAACAGAACTTGGCATTTTCCTGGTTTTGCTAGGAAATATAAAATGTCAAGTAGCGATTCAAAAAATATCTAAGTCTGTGGGAACTTTGGGTTTTTGTAGACAACGTTTTTTCTTTTCAGTGAATTTTAGTAAGATTTTAGCCAGAGTTGTTAAAGCAGTCTGCAGAAATGGAGAAGGAAATACAGATCTGAGCTGCTGGCTTCTTTAATATGGGATCAAGTTTCTTTAAAGTCACTCTAATTTGTATGTTGAGATCACAACACTTATTTGAAGATAATGAGTGTTGTAAATTTGGTAAAAATGCTTTAATTCAAGGATACCTTTTTGTAAAAGAAAATGATCTCAGACATAAGCATCTTGATCAATCATTTTGCTTCTGCATTTTAGAGGTAGGATGAGCCATAAAGAGCTTTGTTTTTTGGGGTCAGCTAAAGCATTCATTGTGTGTAATTGCTCCTGTTTCACATGTGCATTCTGATTAACATGTCTGAAATGCCTGAGCTGAAGTGACCTGGTTTGAGCCTAGCTGTGAGTTTAAGAAAGTGATGGATAAAATTGCATAATAGAAAAAAAGTTAATTCTTGAATTCAAATACTTGATTTTTAAAACAATTTTGATGTGCAAGAAATACGGATTAAACACTTTTAGCTTGAAGTCTTCTCTGGCAAGTAGCAGCAGAATCCATGAAGTATTCCAGTAAGTTTAAAATGAGATTTAAATAATTTTAAAAGGTTTACAGATTTGAAAGCTATGTTATATAGGACAATTATAGAGCTCATTAATACAGATGGAATTGCTCTCAAGCTGCAAGACTGAAGCCTGAGGCTTTGTTTCAAATAACCTTAAACGTGGGTTTAAGCTGACAGCAAAAAATGTGCCTAACTTTCTTTGGCAAGGAGGGACGAAGCAGTCATGTTGCAGAAAACAACTATGCGTAAAACATACCAGGAGTTTTGTTTTGGTGCCTGAATTATACTATGCTGAACTAAAGGCTTCCCCCTTGTAATGCAAACAACGCCTTGTACAAACCTACCATTTCACACAGGTAGTAATTATAATTGAAAGAAAAATAAGTTGGTAGAAAAAACCAAACCAGCAGTACCTTTATGACTTATATATTGTTTATTTTCTTTTACTTCTTCTCGTAACCACCTGGTTTGTGGACAGCATGTAGAAGGGAGCCCTGAGAATTTAAAAAAAAAACTAAGAGGATTGGTGGTGTCAGCTGGTTTTGCCAGACCTTTAACAAGACTGTGCTTAAACAGGAAACTTTTTAAAAATTAGAATCCCAGTGTATGGCAAATATGTAAAAAAGAAGTGGGGAGAAGAGGAAGAAAATAGCCTAAGTGGAGCTCTGTGCTGTTATGGCAATACTGGGTGATGGGAATTATCCTGTTTAAATCAAGATTGGCAATGTCTGTGCTGCACTGCAGAAATAATCATATTGGGAACACAAAACTGATCCCTCCAAAGAGAGAGCAAGAAAGGAAGAGAGAGACAAGCAGGACAGGAATCGGAAGCTCAGAAATGAAAAATAACTTTGAAGGGTGCATCTTTGAGGAGAGAGAAACCAACAGAGTTTGAAATCCAACGAAGAGTTCAGGAAAGGTGGATACAGAAGCAGGAAGCCGGGGAATATCTTCATGGAAAAAGTGAACAAATTAATTTCATTTTGAATGAACATTCACTTTAAGGAAATCTGTTGAGAAACAGCAGACATTTATTTTTAGCAGGTTCAAGCAGGGGATTTGGAGGTCTCGGTGAGTCATTAAAGTGTTCCAAGTAGAAATAGTGAAAGGCTGAACACCAGTCTCTCAAAAATAGTACATAAATCCTTCTTGGTTGGTAACTGGTGTAGTAGAAAACAGAAAATCACTAATTAAATTTTCTTTATAGCATAGATGGTCTGACAGCTTAAATTATGTATGTTCAAGACCAATAAGAGCATCTGCTTTGCTGCTTTGCTACTCTTATATCCTTTGACTTCATAGGATGCCTTATACGTGTTTACGTACCAAGAAAACCCTTTAAATCAGCTTCTTATATGAAATGAAATCATATCTAATTACTATTTGAGGTTAGTTTAGTATCACATCAGCTTCATGGTAGGCCAAGAATGTGTCAGTATGATTCAGTACACATTCTCTTCCATTGCAAGAAAGAAAAATGGTACCTTTTTTTGTCTGGGAACAAAAGCCCTTTTTTCTCTTGCCTGATGGTGCCATTAGGAAATTGTTTGAGCAAATTATATGATGTTGTCTTGCATAATCCAAAATGTTTAAAACAATGTACCAAAAGTTTTATATGGTTAACACAAGTGGTTAAACCTTAACTAAGACATTATTTTATAAAATATGCATCCATTTAATTTTGTTCTAGCTTTTGACTTAAAAGCAAGTTGGTTTTTCCAACTGCAGACTTGCCACAGTTTTGTACCTCAGTTTCAACAATGTAATTGTTAGAATAAAGTTTTGCGGGTTAGTTATACTGTAAATGCTGGATGTTAAGTATCTGTTATTTTTCTGGGATAAGCTAGACCAGGTAACAAAATAAGGATATTTATTAAGGAGTCTATGATCATGAACCAGGAAACACATAATATACTTTGGAGAAATGTATTTTTCAAACAGGTCGAAATGTCTTTGAAGGTTTTTCAAATCAGATAAAATGCCACCTTTTTGTTTATTAAGTTTATTACAGTCTTTACCTTGAAACCTGTGCAGATATTCTTATTGCAGATATTATTCTCATGAGACAATGAGCAAAGCTGAATGACCTTCTCTGTACCTTCTAGAAAATAAGACATTTTAGGACATTGCAGTAGTTGCCATGAGCATTATAAAAATCACATTTTCTGAGATTTTTACTGCCTCCTTTTTATGATACACTTCACAAAGGTATTATTATTTTTTTGAATTTGGAGTGTTGCTTTCTTATCTGCTGAGAACTATTGCAGATTCTGTACAAGGACTTAAGAATTTTCTATTGGAGTGGGAGCACGTCACGCCTGCAAGATGCATGGTGCACCCTCATTGTAGTCAGTTTGTAGCACCACCACATTTTCCTCCCTGTAGTTGCCACTAAATGTTCTCCCAAGATGCAGTGGTAATCCTATTTATTGCTTATTGTGCAGAAATTGGCTGAATATCATTCATGTTCTGGTTGAATATCATTTCTAGGGTGGAGGGTCGAGCTCATTTCCTTTTTTGAGATACTCAGAATCTCTGTATTGATGGTGCTTTTCAATTATGGATCACCAGGAATTTAATTATAATCCTCAAGGCTTTCTGTAGGTCACTAGAGGAAATGTGGAATAAGATACTGGAAACTGCTTTGGGTGGAGAAATCTGAACTTTCCTTAACAGTTTCAGAGTAACATTAGGCTCTGCCCTCTTCATTCTGACATCTAAGCAAGCTTCTAGGAATTCAGTCTCCAGCACATTTTGGACTTGAGGAGACTGTTTTGGAACTTGCACTCCAGTTCTTGGTAAATATTAGAAGCACCATAATATTTAAACAAGGGGTGTTTCCCTTACACTGAAGAATGAGAAGAGCCTTTACAGCTTTTTGAAATGGCACCTTCTTTGTGAACATGAAATTATAGTCTTATGTTTGTGCTGCTCTCACTTGAGTTCATTTTAAAGGTAGAGAGGATTGATACATCAATCTTTCCCTCTTTTATAATTTTTTTATATTATGCTCTGCATTAATTTTCCAGAACATTTTGCTGTGGCTGAATCCTAATTCTTCATCTTCTTCCAAGACCTACCATCTGCTTCAGAATACATATCAAAGCATGGAACATCTTGAATATAAAATTATGTCATTTTGAGGACTTGCTGAGACACTCTTGCAAGATATTTTACACTACCATTAAAAAAAAATAAATAAAAAGAAAAAAATCCCGGATTGTGTGTTTATGGAAATGCACCCTGCCCTACTCCACACAGTTATGAAGGAATGAGCCCATGGCCGTTATGAAGAATTTTTAAATGTTCATTTTTTTCAAAGCAAAATTCCTGGTGTTAAAAATGGGCTTCAACCAACTTAATCTCCTTAATCACACAACTCTCAATAGTCCTCAGCTACTCAGAGGCTCTGAGAACTGGTCTTCATTGTTGTTGCTGACTGTGGGTGTTTTCAGTAGCGGTATAACCACATGTGATAGAAAGTGGCAACCTGAAAATAAAAGGAAAGGTGAAAAGGAGCCTGCTGTTAATAACTACTATGTAAACTGAATTATGATTTTTAAAACCGGTTATTTTCTGTGTAAGCCTTCTTTCCTTGCAAATTATAGTGGAACATGTCAATTTGTTCCATGGTGATTCAGTAACAGAGCTCATCAAATGATGCCTGCTGGAGACAGAGGGAAACAGAGAAAAGTGTTGCTGATAAGGATAAAATGACCCAAAGTAAAAGAAAAGCTGCCTTGTCTGCCTTCCACTGAAGTTGAGAGATCTGAAAGTAGAAACCAGGCAAAAGAAAGTGAGATTCATTAAGAGCATTAGTTCTAACTGTTGTATGGCACATGGAAATGCAATCACAGGAAAAGATCTGTGCGAGCAGCACGAGGCCTTTGGAGAAGAAACTGAGAAGGAATAAACATTGCTTGTGATTAATGAAAGGGAGGAATAGAAATTCGCTAAGGAAAAAACAGTATGAAAGAAGATCCCAAATGTTGTTTTTACAGGGTACTTTTTTGGTGAACCTCTGTGTCTTCAGGTAGAGGGAATGATACAAATTCTGGCACAGTGGAAGAGTTTCACTCTGAAGACAGCTTCTCCTAATACTGATGTGGAAAATCATTTTCCACATTAAAGGAAGAGTGGAGGAAATAAAACATAAGGAGTTTACTATTTTTGTGTCTCTCTATCTATATATATTTCATTAATATATATGCATGAGAGTGTAGTGCAAAGATGTAATATGTGATTATTCCAGATGAAGCTTAAAACAAATACAGACTTTCCAAGATCTAAGATAATCTACATTTTGAAAGTGCATGGAAACATTTCAGGAGAAATTGATCTATTTCTTCTGTCACTGTATTCAACTGAAATATAATTGGAATATAGTGTTCTAAGAAAAGTCATGAACATGGACAAGGAAGGTGCTGCAATAGCCAAAAACGTAGCAGAAAATCAGCATCTGAATCTGTGCAGAACAGCAAAGTTGGTACAAATGGGCAAAGAAAGAGGCAAAGAAATCCTGTTCCTCTAGGAAAATAAGGGAAGACCCGTAAAAAGATGTTTATTTAGGTATGACCAGCCCTTAAGAAGGATTGTGAGACAGGTTTTGCAGCAGTTTTCTTGGGCTGAGAGGCAGGAGAGTTGGGAAAAGGCTGGGCAGCCGAGTGCATATGAAAAGAAAGAGGGGTCCATTTTCTACCAAACTTTAGGAAGCAATTGCAACTTCAGGAAAAAAAGTCATTTGTCACTCTGGGCAACACTTTTAAAAGGTAATTTCTGTTAGCATCACATATAACCACTGGTTTTGTGTATGCAAAAGTTTCGAAGCATCTGGTCACAATATCCTTGGTGGATTTTTTTTTGTGGAGGGGTTGTGATTTGTCTTTTTATTGGAGATAAAGTCTGTGAATCCTGCTTTTATTTTCTTTCTGTCAACAATAACAAATCTTTTGGTTCTGTACCTGTGTACTATGCTTGAGATTAGTGAGGCTGTCTCCAGAGAACCACTGGATTTCAGGAGAGGTGATGTGTCCATGGCCTGCATATTTAAGAGATATTTCTGCTGAAGTAGAAAATATCAGAATTTCTGATATTTTGGTGGCCTCAGAGTCACTGTGTGTATTTCTCATGCCTGAGCAGAAATCCCCTAGATAACGAAGTATTCTGCAGGGTAAGCAGAGGCCTCAGCAGCTGCACAAACAGTCTGAAACTCATGCTCTTATGGGCCACTGTAAAACAATATTCAGCCAGTAGCTGTATTCTGATTAAATTGCTCTTATTTACAGATCAGAGAGTACCACAGCATGCAAATTAGGGCACTTTCAGCTCCCTGCTGGTGGCTGTGCTCACTCCTTTCAAATGCTTTCCAGTGCACATACTCCTCATTTCTACATTTTTAGCTCACCCTTTTCCTGGTTGTTACTTAGTGATGCCAGTGCTCTTTTTTACTGTACACAGGGATGGTTCTAGAGCTGTGTGCATTTTACCAGTAGGGCTGGTGCTTTATCTAGCAGGAGTTTTATTTTTATGTGAAAGAGTACTTGGCTTTACTAAATTCCACAGTATAAAGGGGAAAAAAAAAGGGAAAAAAAAAAAAAGGATAGGGTGCTGAACTTATTCTATGATAACAATATAATAGTTCTCACTTCTGAGTGATGATGGAAAGGGGATGGTTACTGGCACAGTGCCACGCTTACTTACCTAACCAGATCTATACCAGGCTGCATTTAACTCACCTTCTTTCTCAAGGATAGCCATCTAATAAAGCCAGGCTTCGCAGTTGCTTTCTGAGCTTTTAGGAGTGTGTTTTCAACTGGAAAACATACAAGATAAACATCTGTTGTTTTGAGGGGTCATTCTTGATTAACAGGAGCTGGTCATTAAGTATTTTTAGGGGGCATTACTATCTGTTCTCATCACAATGAAGATGGTAGATTTTTGTAAGGGAAAAAGAGAACAGAGAAAAGATAATCTGCATGATGTCCACCAGGGTAGGCCCTTCCAGATATTTTTGGGTTAAGAGTAGTAAGATAGACCAGTGCTGGTAGCAGCTTGAGCAATGTTTTTCCAGAAGAAAATTCTGAGCAGAATTCAAAAATAATTTGTGATTTGAGTAGATATAGAAGCTTTTTGAAATACCTGGTGTTGCTCTGACCCTTGATTGGTATTATTCCCAATCTATGCCTTAGGGTTATACTAAATTTGTTACAAAGATGGTACAAGGACCCTTGTCCACATTACTGGAACTAAGTTGATATTTCTTGGAAACCAAATGCTTCTTTAGAAGTTATTGTTGCCTAGAATTGCTCTTGTTCTGATCAGAAGAGTTCCCCAAATGCAAGGATAGTTTAAAAACCAAACCAAACCCACAAAAATCAAAAACCCATAAACAAAACCATCTCTGAAATGTGTCTGACCTTATCAGTGTAAACTCTGTTGGCAGGTCTCATCCATGGGTACATGCAGTTTTCCCAGCAGGCATCAGCTCTTCTTAGGTCAGCCTCTGTCTTTGTCAACAGCAGGTTTGAGCTGAAGGATGTCTTCCCGTAATGGAGAAAGAGTTCTCAAAGCCCCAGTCTTTCCTTCTTCTAATTACAGCAAATGTAATTGTAAATTTGCATCTGTTAAAAATAACAAAATAGCAAATGTTTTGTGGGCAAAAATAATGTACTTTTATGTGAATCTTTTGGGTCTTCTTCATAATGTATTTCTCTTGCCTGCAAGATGGAAGAGGAATGCTAATATATTCTGTGTACTGTTATTTTGAACGTGCTGTTATAAATTTATATGAATATTGATGCTGTATGAATTTGTACTGGGACATAACAGGAAACTTTCCATAAATTAAATGAATATCTTAGGTAAGAGCATGGAATATCTTTACCTGAAAAGATACACTCTGCAGACAGGGCTCTTAATTCCAATGCTGAAGAGAAACATAGGCAGCCTGCCCATCCCAAGTGGTCATGAATTACCACCTCAATATTAATGGCATGTGTATTCATGCTGAAATTGATACCAAATAGTCAGGTGACTGCAGAATATTTCTCTTAGGCTGCAAGAGTAAAGAAACAATTAAATTAATCCAGATGGACCCTCCCTCCTCCTCAACATAACCCATATCATCAGAGTAAGATGCTCAATTAATTGCTTCCATGGCTTCTCAACACATCGTGCTCATGTCGTCATCCCACAAGCTGAGAACAGCACCTGCAGCACGGACAGATTACAGACAGGAGTGGACAGAGATCTGATAGGAAGAGCTGGGTGCCTACATCTTTCCAGTATTCCTACTATTATATTTTTTTTCTGGTGAAAGGAAGCATAAAGCTACTAGAGTGACTTTCTCAGGATTAACCGGGAAACAAGCAGCATAGCAGTGACACTGCATCATCTAACTTACAGGAGATTATCTAATTGAACAGGCAAAACTTCCCTCCAATCTTTTAGAAAGGTCATTTTGATATCTACAAAATAACTTTTCAAAGGCAAGTAAAATGATGACCATTTTGTGAGGGAGTTAAAGCACTCATACTCAGCTGCTGGACGGAAAGTCAGCATGAGAATGATATGTCTGAGCAGAGCAGATGCCCTGCTCTGGTGCTTCCCTATCACCTCATCACTTACCCTGGGCCTAGGCATTTCTCTTTTTTTCTGATGGTATTTGAAGCAGTCTGAATTGCCATGTGCTGTTTTCTTTGGGCAAGTTCTTAGGCAAGGACCTCTTTTTGCAAGCCAATGCTGTCTAGTTTTTATGTAAAGTGCTTCGCCCCAGTCATTACCCATAAAAGCATTCAGTCACTTTCTAGAACTAGTCTGGCATTCCAGCACACCATTAATATTCAGTTTACATATTACCAGATATTTTTATTGCTTTAAATCTGTTTAAAGGTGCTTTGATCCAAGAAAAGTGCAAGTCCCCACCAACAAATTAGGTGATCCACATAGCATACCATTCAAAAGCTGTAGGATTTTCCTGCCTGTAAGAGTCAGGAAAAACAAAAGATCAGTGTTTATAATAATCTAGAACCTCTGAAATCTCCTTTTCCAGTTACCTGGATCAAACTGAACTTTTTAAAAGCCATTGTTAGCAGGCGCTTAAAAATGGTGTGGGTGTGTGATGACAGAGAGGGAGAAAGTATAAAAGCTTTTGCTGCATGCTCTTTTTTATTTTGTCTTTCTATGAACATAAACTGTAGCAAGACGCTTTCCCAAGGCTGTAATAAACCAAATTAATGTCTGATATAATAGGATTGATCAGCATTCAAAATGAGGATATTTCCCTTCTCTTTTAACATCATGCTGTTAATTTGTATTTTGTTAAGAGTGGTTTTTTATCTCCTCTTTCAGTGTGACATTTTTACTTGGAGTTTGAGATTTAATAAATAATTCTATAGCCAAGTTGAAGAAGAAGTCTGGTGATAAGAGGGATAGATTTATACAGGGGAGGATTTAAAGGGTATCTTTTGGTTTGCTTGGCTGGTTTTGGACTGTGTTTTTTTATGGAGACCAGCCCATGAAGGATACCTCAAAAAATTTCACAGTTTCTCACTAAGGCCTGTAATAATGTTTCAGATTTTGTTGTGTCAAATAAATGCACGGATGTTGGATCAATGTCAAGAAAATGCACTAGTCTGTTCTTGTAACAACTATAAATAGCAGGAGGTGCTATGTGCTAAGAAAAACCAATTTTTGTCTTTACTAGCAAGCATCCACTGCCATGCTGAAAAGAACATTTATTGTGTTGCAGTACCAAGCAAAGGCAAACCTTTTAGCAGTCAGGAAAACACCAAGCCTCTGTTTTGTGGAATGTCAGACCAGACTGATGGCCTCTTCTGGTTTAAATATGTGTGACTTTGCTCTCTGCCTTAACCTTGCAACTTTTATTTCAAAAGGCTGATTTGAGTCCAGAGGTGTCTCCTGGTCCAGGGGATAGCCTACTGGCCTGAGGGCATTCTGTCTCTAGATATGTTCACTTCCCAGGGGAAGTGGATGTTGGATGTGGGTCACACTGCTGGATACATTTCACAAAAACATAATTTCTGGAAGATCAGTCAGTAATCTGTTTCAAGATATTGTGTTCTCTTGCCTGGTTGCCACACAGACATGAGCTCAAATCTCTCACTCTTCTGCTTGTCAGAGTCTGCTTAAATGAGGAATTGCTGTGTTGGGTTTGGCTTTTAGATTACTGCAGATGTGTGACTTTAAAGCAAATATTTTCAGTTAGATTCACTCTCTAGTTCTGCAGTGCTGCTGCTGCTTTAGAGTACTGTGATCCCTCAGAACTCTGGCTTGCTGCTGTCACCAACCTCTCCACGATGCAGCTGAAGTGCTGTGGTCCTACACTGCCCTGGCTACGGCTGCCTCCTCAGTGAGGTCAAAACTGGATTTCAGCTGCCAAAGGGAATTAAATTCCAAGAGGAATCTAAGAGGCCAACAGAAGACAAAACCAGAGTGTTGAGGAAGCAGCACCAACCATAATGACACTCAGGGAACTTTAAAATAGAGGGAAAAATTGTAAGCAGTGGTTCTTGAAGAAAACTTTTACAGGTTCTGTCTACTTTGGTAGAACTCATTTAGCATTCAACATTTTCTCTGTCCTTGATAAAAGTCTTTCTGCATGGTGCTTAAGAAATAAAAATTGTTAATGCTTTTTGTTTTAAGATTTTAGACAACAAAGCACTTTTTAGGACCACGTCATGTACAGTGAAACAAAAGCACACGTGTTTTTTCTGCTTGGTTTCAGTTGTGTGATTTCTACCCTACTGATTTTTTTTAGGTATTTTTAAAATAAATGTATGGGAAGGGAAATTTATCAGCTCAGGTCATTCTTCAGTCTTATTTTCTCAAATTAAAGGCACATCCATGTGGCTTCTAATGCAAATTCCTAAATCCTGGAGGAGTTCTTGGTATATTGTGCAGCATTTTAGGTTTTGGAAAGGGAGGTGCTCCACATCCCACCCCAGAACCTTGCTGGATGAAACAGTGTTCTTACCATTTCCACCTTGAAAATAACACCCTCCCCTTTCAGTGCAGATTGTTTTATGTCACTTTAATTCATTTAATGTAGTTTTAAATAATTTATGGTTACTGAGCTATTAAGCTAAAGCGATTACTTCCAATGACATTGCTCTGTAACACTGTTACAGAGGGAAGGAGTTCAGTGGAGGAATCTGCATGTTATTATCACTCCAATTTTAGTTGAACAATGCAATAATTATATGAGTTAAATAGTTTATTAGCTACAGAATACATCTTATTAAATCACAACAAATAATCCAGGCTGAGGACTGGAAGATGGGTAAATTCCCAGGAGATGAGTGTGTCTCTTGTACCACACTGCCTCTGTGTGTGGAAGAAGCCAGTACAAAAAAACAGAATTCAGTTTTCTCTGGGAACAAATGTGAGACACTCTATTTCTTCTCCTTCACACTGAATTTAGACGGGGAAATGTAATAAAATTTAAGTATATGACTCTTTCCCAATTTAGGCACTGCATTTCCATTGACTCAGTAGTCTATAATGGAAGGTAAGTCAGAGCAAAATTCCTTTTAATGGGTTTTAATAAAATAAATTATCATTATTCAGTAATCTTGAAGTTGTTCAAGCCCTCTCTCAGAGTTTTAAGAGGAGATGTCTACGAACCATTGGTCATGACCAGTCATGACCAGGACACCAGTAATTAATTTAAAGAAGAGTCTTCCTAGCCTCAAGAGAATGAAACAAACTGAAAAAAAAATAATGTTCCTGTCAAATATTTGGTAAGCAAACTAGGCAAAGAAGCCTTCAAGATCTTTCAAGTAAAACATTCACCAGATAAGAAATACATAGGAATTTTTTTTGGTGGTGTTTGATTTTTTTGTTTGTTTGGTGGTTTTTTTGTTTGCTTGGTGGTTTTTCTCTTTTTTTTTTTTTTTTTTTTTTTTGAATGATGTTAGACCATATACAAGAAACAAGTTACTATTTCTCTATTTGGGTAAGCGTTAATTCCATAGCAGGAAAGTTCAATTTGGTGAGCTGACTCTTGAAGTGAGTTTTACAACCTATTTATCTATGGATTTGGGTATTTTCTGTTGCCAATTCATTTGTTTCTACAATCTTTACATAATTTCAGGGTATCGATTATTTGTGTTACTGATTTGGCTTTTCCTGTGGATTGTGACAACCCGTTTGAAAAGAGCAGGCTAAGAAATGAAGAGAAAATTAATGTCACCCTTCAAAATCTGAGAATCTTCCTACACGAGGTGGGCTCTCTCTGAAGTATAATTGTGCAGGCCTTCAGGTCCTTTGGATTTTTCTGGTTTTCTTGACTTGGGTTAGTTTTAAGAGTTTATAAACAGAAAAGAACTTGGGCTACTGTGGTTGGTTACCTCCTTCTGGCATTTGCAATGGTTTGCTGCCCTTATGATTCATAATGGTTTCCCATCTGCTGCTTGCTTCTGTTCAAGATGCTGTGCATTTTTAGTCTCTGCATTGTTAGGTCTGAGTTGGTCTGGGGACACTCAGCTCCCACAGAGTGTCTCCTAAAGACAGGATTCTCCTCCTGCCATTTCTCCCAGATGGAGGTGTCCATTCTGGGAAAACAAGTGTCTACAGTGCATGGAAAAGGGTGCTATGGACAATGAAACTATTTTTGAGGAAGAAAATTTAGGTTTTGCTGCCAGAACTGACCCACTCTTGTTCCATTTCTGTCTTCAAGAAGTGCATTTGAAGAGTGGGCAGCATCCCTTCTGCTGGCTAGGTTACCTTTAACACTTCCTTAAAATAATAAACTGACATCCAAATTGCATCTGCTAAAAGGAGTTGTGGTACCCAGGCAAAATAAAGTGCTCATGTAATTTATTTTGACCATTCTAGAAAGTAGCTACAGGTCTTTAATCCTTCCCTTTTGGGGATGCTTAGTCTCAGTCATTTAAAGAATATCTAATTTACAATGAGAAGAAAATATTCTGCCACTCTAAGTGTCTGGAATTGCATGAATTTTAAAGATCTGGATGGAAAATATTAATTTATTTGTAATATTTCTACCACTCAATCTCACACAGAAATGCAGTTTTTCCTCTATAACTCCAGGCAGGTAACAATTAGGAAAATGAGGGGTTATTCCTGAATCCGCTTCCCCCATTCAGGAATGAGGATTTGCATGCATTTATTTTTACATACATATATACACAAACACACAAATCACATACTGTGCTCATTCCTCAAAGACATAAATAACTCCCAAGGACTCAAAGCAGCCTTTCCTGACTTTGCAGAAAATCACCTGAAATCATGGGCAGAAGGCTCCAAAGGGCTCTCACAGGTAAATGGCAGCAGAGGAAAAGTTTAAGGAAAAAAAGGAGCTACAAACCCAGCTCACTTCTTCACAAAATAGTTAATCCTGGACCCATAGGCTAGTGCAGCTAAAGAAATATTATTAAATATTTCTACCTAAAATTTTCTACTAGGATGATTTGTTAGCTCTACCTACAGCCCAAACATGAGGTTGTTGGGCTCGGTTCTGATCTCAGTTTCATGCTAGTTTTGCTGAGACCATAATTTATTTCTCCATGGAATTGTTCATGGCTATGTGATTTAGCCCAGCCATCATTGTGATTTTTTTCTGCTATGAGAGCCAACAGATAACGATGAAAAAGACCCTAAATATCTTTCTCAGATAGTTCAGCATCTCAAGGTGGGATTGAGACAGAAGAGAAAAGGAAGGGACAGATTTTCTACTGCCAGTGTGGTTTTAGCTTTATCCTTGTTTATCCAATGCAAGTTCCAGACTCCAGGGGGACTTAAGGGAGAGTCAGCAAGATTTTGGGGGTCTTGGAATTATTTAAACAATTTTTGTATTAATACTTTTTTTAATGGATCAAGATGTGCATGCTCTGGGTGAATTCTGCCACTCTGAAAGCTTAAATTTATCCCATATGTAGGAACATGAAAAGCTTTTAAAGATGTGCATGTTTTTGGTGGGTTTTGTTGGTTTGTTTTTTAATATTGTCACAGAGTCACAGAATTTTCATAGTCAAGCCATGCCTGAAATCTGAATGTGTCCCTAATCAATGCCCTATTTGTATTGCAAAATGAATATCCAGTAAGAAGCATAGAAATATAATGAGGATATTTTTCTATTAAAAAAAAGAGGTCTTAATATATTGCTGCAACCATCTGATGTGAACACCACCCCTGCAAGTTTCTGTCTGTTTTCAAAATATTTTCATGATCTTCCTGAGAATAATAATAAATCATAGTTGAACACCCACTTAAGAACTTGTCCTAAAATAATATTAGTTTATTAGATGTCTCCCTGTGTTTAAAAACTAACAAAGAAAAAGAAGAATCCCTTTTGAAGTGTCCAAGTTCAGTGATTTGAAACAGATCCTCAGATCACTGTCAGTCAGTTGATCTCAGTGGCGCAAACATCACTCTTCCGTTCACCACATTTTGTGCCAACACATTTCCTAACCCATGGAATTCTGCAGGTCCTAAATGATGGCTGTGTCTTCTCCTGCCTGTAATTTGTATCCTCTCCTGTGTGTAATTTGAATCAGAGGAAGAGCCTGTTTGATCCTTGGAAATGACATCTTGGGCAGGCTGCAAGTGATAACAAGCACCCTTTTAAAAACAGCTGCATTATGCTCCCTTCAGGTACTGGCAGGGGCTGGGGGTGAGAGAGCGGCTGAGATGGATCACGGAGCTGATCAGATATGGCAATCCCTGTGCTTTCTGTGCTCTTGAGGACGACAGGATTTTAGGCAGGCATAAACATTTCACAGCTGCCTGGTAGAAACCTGTTTTATTGGTTAAGGGGTTAGGGAAGAAGGCACAGTTCCCAGAGGTTGTGGGGAAAGTCTAGGCTATGGATGCATCAGACGATGATGGATTTATATTTAAGTGACAGTTTGTAGCAGACAGCTCACTGAGGAGCAGAGCTCACAGACTTTTATTACTTTGCAAAATTATGCAAGTATGTGTGCTAACTTCTGGTTTTCACAGGGGTTGCTGTTTTAGAGGGGAACAAGCTGCTTAGGATTTTTACCCCAGGAATATAAAAATCTTTTCTATTTGTTCCTACTTTAAGGTGTGGAACCTGAAAATGGCAAAGGCAGGTGCAATACTTTATATGAATAGGTAAGTATCTGACAAAAAAAAAATGCTTATGATTTTAGATTTTTTTTAGCATATTTGAGTCAACAACACTTAATTGGAAAAATTACTGTAAGAGAGAGTTTTACTTTGGTATTATGAAAAATATATAGCTAAAGGGTAAATTAAATTCTGGCATCTAATAAGGAGAAAAGTGCCTAAAAACTATTGAGCTTTAGGGGAAATAAGGTGCTTAACTCCATTAGACCCTTTCATAAATCTGCACAGTCACCTGTAATCATCTTAAAAATTTAAATATTCCCTATAAATTTTGCTTCCTGACTGCAGCTCAGGAAAAATACCCCAGTTGTGGGTAACCCCATAGCACATAATTAAAGCTCTCCAGAGCATTGATTTTCTTCATCATCATGTGTGCCCCCCTTTCCCAGCCTTAAAAAGAATCTGTGACAGTGATTTCAGTCAGAAAGTCTTTTATTTTCATGTCTGAAAGCTTTGTGAGCCTCAGTGAGCTAGTGCTAATGAAACTTGTATAGGGAAACACAGAGATGGTTTGATTTTTTTTTCCCTCTAATGCGTTTTGGAACATCCTTAAAAACCTCATCGCTTTAGCTGTGATCTCTTTTCCCCAGAAAGAAGCTTGCTTTGGAATGAGAGGGCCAAAACAAGAATCTTTTGATGGATTAAGCTACAAATACAAGTGATAGGAAGACTTTAAGGAAAAAAAGCCTGTTAACTACCCTTTAAATCTAATCTTGGCTCTTGTGGAGTCAGAAATTCAGTGAGAAGAATGTTCCGAGCTGGAGGGGGACACAGAAACAAAATAACTGTGACAGTGCCCTGGTGTGAGAAGTGAGGAGCCCGCTGGCACCCGCTGGCTGAGCCCCGAGAGGGGAGCATCCCTCTGCCAGCTCCTGGAAAGAGCCGCCTGCACCACCACGGGCCTCTCTGGTGGCTTCTGCTGAAAAGCTGCAAAGCCGGCCAAAAAGCAGATTTTTAAGATGTGCTGTCATTTGAATTTCCCAGTGTCTGCGCTTTCTAAGGGGCTCTGAAAGAAAGGCACACGACCCCCTGGGCTTCCCAGTGATGTTCGCATCCCTGGGGGCTGTTTGAAGAGCTTGACTGGGGTCCTGTGGTGTGCTCACAGATGTGCTGTGCTTATCAAGCAGTGTGCATGCACTTGAAGTCAATCTGTGTGCATGCCTGTGTGTATAAATATATGTAAAGACATCTCAAATTATATAAATATATTTATAGGAAATTAGACCACTCTATTTTCTCATTTTTACATACTGTCCTGAGGTACCTCTGTTGTGACATGGTGTCAGCCTTCGTGTCACTGTTGCTTTCCATCCTTATTCTATCTGCATCCCAGCTAAACTGGAAGGAAGCACCCAGTTTGTGGTACCGTGTAGCCTAGACTTTTGTGAAATGATATTTTATAATTATTTTATTTGCAAATTTCCTGGAAGTTGTTTCAGCTTCTGCATTTCACTGTTGTCACCACTTCTGTCAAATAAAACGCATTGACTATGTCTGTCTGTGGTCACGTGTTAATGTTTTCTAGAAGGTGTCGTTTCTCTGACCCTTGAAGCATTTCAGTATTTCCCATCACCTATTTTCAGCTGGCCTCTGTGTGTAACTAAAGTCCAATATCTCAGGCTTTGTTAGTGCTTCCAAAGGAGCAATGATAAAAGGAAGTTTTTCCTATGACCTAGTTTTGACAGGTGGCAGCATCTCACCTGCACTCTCCTTGTGTTTCCCACCTGGCATGAAGTGGTAATGAGAGTCTATAAATGATCTAGGTTTGTTTCAATAGATTGTTTGTTTCCCATTTCACTAAGGGTTTCCTGAGTGCTGATGGTGGCCTGAAGAGAAGAGTTTGGGGCAGTGGAGTTGATGGAGCTCTGGATACATCTCGTGGATGTCCACAGGTATTTCCTGTGAGGCTCAGAAGGGGAACTGATGCTCCCCAAGCTGCAGAGAGCTCCTGGGGCCACAGGCTCTGCTGGCTGTGGTACCCTTGGTGGCCTTGGGCACAGGTTTACAGTGGCAGAAGTCGTTTGTCTTCTTCCCAGCAGCAGCCTGAGCTTTCCTAGAAAGCCCGTGGGAGTGGTCCAACATATCTTTGGCAAAAGTGCCCACCTGCTGTCCCAGGGTGATTTCATGTCACATGGTGCCTTTGCTTTGCTCAGCAGCAGCTGAAGGCCCTTGACTCCATTATTTCAACTGATCTGCAAAACTTTGCTTGCAATGCAAGTGTTACTGCATGAACTGCATGTGATTCCTTAATGCCTAATTGAGATGTTATTTGAATGAGTTCCCACATCTCTTCATTCCATTTTAATTAAAATCAATGAGGATATTGATTAAAAGACCAATCGTGGTTTTTTGTTTTTTTTTTTTTATTATAAAGCTGTAGAGGAAGACTGTCATCGTCCCCAAAAAAGCTTTGGAAAGCATCACTGTTGCAAGTAAAGCCAGTTACTTGTTAATATTATACTTGGAATTTTAAAATTTTTTTTTAAAGTTAACACACATATGTGTTTCACTGGAACTGTAATTTGTGTTTGCACTGCTGCAGAATCTCAAAGGCACAAGGTCTATTAGTACGGGTTGAGTAACTATTTTTTTATTATTATTATTTTGTAACTGGTGTTGGGAACTTGTAGCCATTGAACACATAATGCATTCAGAGAAAACTTTCCAAACCTTTCTCTGGTTTATCATCACCGTTCCAAGGCAGCACAGTTACACATTAGGTTAATAAAAATAACAAAAAACATAGACAAATTTTAAGAAAGAGTTCTTTCCTCTCACCCATGTCATAAAACTGATGTCTCCATAGGAAATTTATATGAACATTTCTGATGTCTCTTTCTGTTTTGAAGTGCCTAGAATCATCTTTGAACATTTCTTCTCTTTTCCTTCCTACCTCTTCCCATCTTGCCACTGCTCAACACAGTGTCAGCACTGGATGTTCCCCTCGAATCGTCCTCTGAGAGGTCTCACCTATTCCTTCAGTTTCCTCCTCTCTCAAGCATTTTGGGGGCTCTTGCCTTTCTCTCAGCACTGCCTAAAATCATGCTCCTGTGGTAGTTTATGTTAACAAAACTCTTCTGTCTCCCACCTCAGTCTCAGGTCACATTTTTCCTCCTTCCTTTCCTTTTGTTTATCTCCCAAATCCTTCTGCTGCAGTGGCTTCTCCTGCATCTGTCTTCTCAAGCCTTTATTGTCTGCCTTCTGCCCTTTCCCTACCTCAGAAGCAGCAAGAAGCGAGGCTCCTAATGAGCCGTCCCTTGATCAATTGAAGGTGTGTGCCTCTAGCTTATTCTTCTTGATTTCACTGCTGCCCTTGACAAAGATAATCACTCTCACCTCCTCTGCTTTCTCTCTTCCCCTGCCTTGCGTGATTATATGACATCCTGATGAAATGCTGTTGACTGGTCACCTACAAATCTGGAGCAGTATGTAGTCAAAAGGACAAACAGTTCTGACACCTGCAAGTGAAAAAAACTATTTCTGTGATCTGTTAAGAGAATACTTAAAATCCTTCCTATATTCAGCTGAAGTTCTGTGTGCAAAGGCTTCTCAGCCGAAATAATTGCAAAGGAGATTCTGATATCCTTATTGTGAATACTACAATTGCTCCAGGTTGCTCCACTGAGAATTTTGATTGAAATTAATGGGACTATTCCTGGAGCAAACAACAAAAAAACCTAGAAGGGGGTAAAAATAAAAATTCTATGAAATCTCGACTACTGTTTGATTAGAAGTTCCACTGCAGGTTTTGACAATATTTTTCCCTCTTGGTGTCCAGAACAACAGATTCTGGAAGAAAAAATAATAATTCTTAAATGGTTGAACTGAAATTCTTTGAGGTAATTCTTCTTTTCCATAAGCAGATATTGTCTTTGTTATTTTAAATATTCAACTCTTCCAGGTATGGAATTTGTCCCACTTAATATTCATAAAGTTTTCTTCAAGTGGAGAGTTCTGTATTAGTAGTAGATGGTTATCATCAAGGAGTTCATTATGTGCAGACAAAGTACAACTGGCTTTACCATTTCCATGAAGAGTATCATAAGATATTTGTCACCATTCAAAAGCTCTCACTTCTGTGTTTGAAATAATGGGTAGCTTGCAATGATGAAACTGATGGCAAACAAACAGGCAGAGTAGATAATAGGGTTATAACAATGTTTTGGGGATTTACATTGTTTGAAATGGAGGCATGGCTTCAAATGCCTGTAGAGATGGCACAGTTACATACTTGTGAAAATTTATAGAAGAGTTCTCCATGGTCTGCTGATGATTAAGCTTGGGTAGCATTTCTGTCTGCAAGATAGGAAGCTCATCCCATTTGAAGTGTTTATCACAACCCTCTGATTTAATATAATGTTCACAGAAGTTAGAGCTTTCAGCATATCTCATCTAGAGCAAACTGCAAGACCAGAAAAAGCCCTAAGTAGACATATTTGTACACTGCACTTTATGTGAAATTCAGAGTCAGTCTTCCTTCAAGGTTTAATGTAGTCTGTTATTTCCCTCAAGGTTTTTCCATTCTCTTCCAGCTTTATTAGGTTTACAAAGATCTCTATTGTTATATTTCTCTTTTAAGGGAATTAAACCCCACTTCAAGTAACCTTAAGGTATCAATAAAACACATTTTGCATATTTTCTTTTAAACCTTTGTTTAGACTAAAGCCATTTTCATTCGACTCTATCTTTTTGAAGAACATAACACTTAGCTGAGGCACAGGAAATCCACAGTTTTTGTATCAAAATTTTACTGTATAAAAATTAAAACTGTGCATTTTTCCCAGTGTCCAGGTAGAGGACTGTGTGTGTAGGGGTGTATTCGTGTGTAGGTATGGAAGGAGGTTTTTGTGTTCAGACACTTTTCAAAGGCCATTTAAAGGATTAAACTCTTTCACCCTCTCAGGGTGCTTGAGGAAACTCAGTCAAGAGATAATGGAGGGAAGAACACTGCTTATTGAATGTTCTTCATCTCAGTCTTGCAGTCAGAGAAAACATTAGTCATTGTTTGCTGAAAATGTAGCTGAGGCTCAGTTAAAAGATTTTTTTAGTCTTCTGTCACTGTGAGCAGGGTATTATCCCTGCTCCTTCCATTGTCTGCCCAATCCAAAAGTATTTTTCTTTTTTCTTTCTGTGCCATTTTTCTATTCTTGCTTCATACACAGTCACTAAAATATAGTAAATTCAATTAAAATGAAGTAGCCAGATTTCATCTGTATTCCTTTCCTCCTTGCCAAGGATTTATTTATTTCTTCATTCATTGAGAAAGATGATCTGCAACAGAGTATATTTGACAATACATAACTCACTGTGCTCAGTGTCATCTCTGAATTACTTCTTTGTTTTGATGTAAGGGAACCATGCAAAGGGAAAACAAAGAAGAGATATTCCCTCACTGACTATACCAGATATGCAAAGAGGCTGGCTGAGTTTCTGTGCGGAGGTTTACTGATATATTATTTGATTATATCCTGAACTTCTCATTTTTGATCATCCAATAAAACTACCCCCCTCTGATGTTTTTCATTTTTATTTTGAGAGCAAAGAATAAGTCAGATGCAACTATTCTATCATGGTTTCTTTACCCACCTTTTCACAGTTATTCTAAGCCTCTTTCAGTACTGCAATATCATAAAATGATATTTCTTTTTCCTTCTTGATCCATTCTTTCATGGAAGATTTATGTACATAATAAATTTTGGGTTACTTTTTTAATACTGAGGGAATGAATACATTCTAGTCTTTCTCTAAAAGTCTGCTTTGTATTTGGAGCACTGAAGCAGGAATTATAGTTAAGGCTGGGGGTGGTTTTAAATTCAAGTGTGTGTTCATTGCAGTTTTGAAGATGCCCCAGAGAAGATTCATGTCTTGCTTGGATGAACAACATATTTGCATCAAGACCAAGAAACAGAGTTAGGAACTATGGGTCCTCATTCTGGAGATTTTGTAATCATCACCTCCTGGCTTTTAACAAGATGCCATCAGTAAACTACAGTTTGGAAAGCAGCATGCAGCTTTGCTTTGGTATTTGAATATTCCCAGGCTTTGAGCCTGAATCCAAGAGAAGAGGAGTCCACAAGACCAGCAGACTTGGAAATCTGTTCCTCTGTTGCTCTGGCAGCATTTCAGAAAGCTGCTACTGAGCCTTGCTCTTCTGACAGCTTAAAGCATCCTTCTGATTTCCAGCCTAAATGTGTGAGCAGCCAGCTCAAACCAAGTTGTTCTTGGCCAGCATTGACCCCTGCAGTTGGCTAGCCCCAACCCATTTTATTATTTCTGCTTTCAAGGTCATTTAGGATTTTGAATTTTATCTTCACTTCTCTTTCAGCTTCATGCCCTCAGCAGGTCTTGAGGAGTCCACACCAACGTTTTGTGCCAAAGTTGTTAATGAAAATAGTAAATTGAACTGATCTTGAGACTCTTTGAGTGGCTCCACTGTTAATCTGCCACAGGTCCTATAAATACAAATGTTAAAGGGTTTTTTTAGGTCCTTTAGCCATTTTGCAGTTCTTTCTTGCGAGTAATATCAGTTTGCCACACTGTGCTCAGTGGTTTTATGAAGACTAAATACACTGAACATAGGGCTTTATATTTCCCAGAAAATCTCTAAGATTGGTTTTACACAAAACAGGACCAGGACAGCACAGCTGCACAGTTAGACTTGGTTACTTTTTACACTTTCCTTTCCTTCAAACCAGGTTCTCCTTTGTCTTTCTTTGTCTTATGGCCTCTATAAGGAATTGATAATAAATTATTTTAATTTTAAAACCCAAAGATACTTGTCTAATGTGATTGTGGCAGAAATTACACATTTATCTATAAATTGACCTGCGGAATGTCACTGTGGAATGCATCACTGAGCAACATAAAAATTGTATTCTTACAAACAGGAAAGGAGATATTTCAGTTTTGTTAATTGGAAACTGAGGCACAAGGCTGCTAAAAGCCATTTTAATTGAATACAGCAGTTTTTCCAAATCTCTTCTAAGACTATGGAGTTTTCAGCAGGAATACTCCTAAGTGTACAAACGTAATTGGCCAGTGATGCTCACTTTTCAAACACTGAATGATAAAGATTTATAGTATCACAAACTACAGCTCTGGCATTAGGAGAGTTTCTACGCAAATACTCTTAAATACATTTTGCAACATAACTTGTTTGTAAAAATTTCAAGAGGATATGAAAAACATTTGTAAGGCTTGATGGGTAAGTCACCACAACTTATTTGCTTAACTGACCTTGAGAGCAAATCCTCCAGAAGAAGCCAGTTAAGACTCTTTCACAGCAGTTTGTTTTCTGCCATTTCTTAAGAGGCTGCCAAGAGGAAGATATTTTGACTATAGCTAAGAGCTCGTGCACAACCACAACTAATTTTCCAAAGATAAGAGATTGCACAAGGTAATAATTTACAGCAATTTTCAACTGAATTCTCAGAAATCTTCAGTGGTTTTGAGCTCATCTAAACTACTGTGTCTTTATTCTTATTCTAGTTTCTAACCCACCTACATTTTTCCCCCCCTTTCCTCCTTGAAGTCAGGAAATTAGGAAAACTTATTGAAACTTATAATTTGCAATTTGTGCATATAGTTTCCTGCGTGCCCTTTCCCAGCTGTCATTTCTTTTGCCTTTTTCATAGCACCACTCTTTATCTTAAAGTGAAATTAATTTACTCCATTTCTTTTTATCAATCTTGGCTTTTCCACATCTTAGATAATTTCTTCCTCTCTGTCTCTGTTTACTCAATGAAATTTCAAGCCTCTTCACTGATATATTTTGTCTCTGAGCGATTGAATAAGTAATCCTTAGATTTGTCATGCATGTTCTCCATTATAATAATCTCTCATTTAGTATATCATTCCATGGGGTTTTATTTCTTTGTTTTTTTATTTTGATTTCCCTGCTGTTTTGCTTAAAGTTTTACAATTAGGGGTCACCAAAGTGTCTAATTCCTCCCAGTCTTTGGGTTTATATTTATTGCTCTAAGCAGGGTTACAAGCTGATTAAGACACCTGAAGTAGTATCTTGAGACATGGGAAATACTCAAAACTCTTCATTAACATCTGCAGTTTTTTGTTAAATGAAAAGTAATTATGAGTTCCATTGTGTCACACAGGTAGTCATTAGTGCTGAGTGTGTCTTTGGGAAATAAGAGAGCAGATCAGAGCAAGGCTTTAAGCTGTATACATCCATTTGCCTTCAATAACCAGAACGACAGCCATGGGACTCAAACGGTTCCTGGTGCAAGTAATTTTTTATTATTTTTCCCCTTCTACTTTTTTGGGAAAGTGGAGAAAATATTAGTTTTGGTAGGAGGTGGACGATATGGGGATAAGGGGTGGAATGTCCTAGGCTGACTGTATGATGCTTTTATCCCCATTTCGTCTGTTTAGCCCAGAAATAAGTTTTGCACCTTTAAGACAAGATCTGAGAGCAAAGGGGGTAGAAGGAGAAGCAAGCGGTGGAACATCTGAGGCAGTTGTTTTCAAAACATAGAGATAACACTTTCAGCATTCCTGTTCCTGGACTCAGGGTTGTCTGCACAGACAGCAGAGAGCTCTCCTTCAGTTTTTCCCCCTCTTTTGTTTTTTGGCTCATATTTTTTTTAATTAGCTGAGACCAAAGACTTTTTTTTGGACTGTTCTGCTGTTGTTCGATCCGGGGACACCAGGACCATCACCCGGAGAGGGGGGGGTTCCCCCCAAGTGGCACTGCAGCCGGGACGCCGGGCCCGAGCCTCAGAGAGAGAGAGACTGAGAGAAGAACCAAAGACACATCCACGGAAAGGACTTTTTCTGGGTTTGCCATCTCTTCAGAACGGCGGGGGGGTTTGTTGTGTAGTGTTGTTCATCCTTTGTGCTTGTGGGTGTTTTGTTTGTTAAATAAATAGTTTTTTCCACTTTTCTCCAAGGAACTCTGTTTCCCGAACCAGCTGGGGGGAGGGGTGGCTTGGATATGCTTTTCTGGGGGAACCCCCTGAGGAGGGTTCCTCCCAGATTTGCCCTAAACTAAGACTAATCCATTTGCCTTCAATAACCAGAACGACAGCCATGGGACTCAAACGGTTCCTGGTGCAAGTAATTTTCTATTATTTTTCCCCTTCTACTTTTTTGGGGATGTGAGATCATTATGAGTGTATAAATGTAGCAAGACAATGTTTTTTTTCTTTCCAGTGAAGGTTTTGTATTAACTGCCCTATTCCAAATAACAGAACAATAAACATTTATATTGGTGACACTGATACAGTTTTTAAAAGGTGCTGATCTTGTCCTTTGGGTTTCCAGAGGAATTAATGTTTTCCTGTGACCCATGTTTTTGAGACTGAGGAATCCTTTGGAACCTGCCCAGGAACTCCTATGGGCCCTGGCCTTGCTTCACCTGGAAACAGAGGCAGGAGGAGATGAAGTGTGCTCGAGGCTCCCCGACAAGCCCTGGTTCTGTCTATAAGAGCTTTAAACTGGATCAGATTAAGAGAACCAGAGAGGATAAGGGCTTATGCCAAAGAAGAACCTGAGACAAGATAAAGGTGGTGCTGCTGTCTGACTGTCTCAGCCTGAGGGGAGGTAAATAATTCCGTGGGAGAAGAATGTATCACTGATAGTGGACATTAAGAATGCAGAATTTATGGGCCACAAGGAAAGCCAACACAGCAACCGTGCTGAAATTAGCTCTGACTGGGTAAAGGATAATTCCATCAAGGGAAGGTCCTGACTACCAACTCAAAAGAACAGAAAGAGTGCACATGGGAATAATTAGCATTAGAAATGAGGGAATCACTCATTAACCACTAGGAGAACTGTGTAGCCAGTAAGCATTATTTCCTTCGTTGATAAACTGTATAAATAGTGAAGAGTTTTGTACGACCTCAGGACCCCACCACCAAGAAACCCAGGGTAAAGGAAGACCAACAAGACTCTACTGGATCCTCACCTATCTTCTGCTCAATCTTTCTCTCTCTCTTTCATTCTCTCTCCTCCACCTCCCTCTTTTCTACTTTTATCAGTCTCCCTCCCTCACATTCACTTACTACTAAATAAAATCCCTGCTATTGACTTTGGCAGATGATGTCTTTTGCACTTTAATTTGGGCAGAAGGCATCTCCTACGATCAGACCCAGGGTCTCGGAGCCACGCGCTGCTTTTCTAGAAAGGCTGTGCTCACAACACACCTGTTGCTCCATCCATTCTCAGCCAACCATGGAAAGCCTGCTTTGCTCTCGTCTTACTCGAGAACTTTGAAGCTCTGGTTCATTCTTCTGATCTAGCTGTCTAATGCTCGGCCTTTCCCCCAGAGAGTATGCGTTTCATGTGCCAGTGGGAGTGATAGGTTTAGCCACAGGGAATGCTGTGTGCAGACGGTACATTCCCTGCAGTTTTCACCGACATCTATCACATTTCTTTTCCCTGTACACAATGTTTATTCCAGTGGGTCTTTACCACAGGATTTTGTCAGCTTGCAGAGCTGTTTCTACGGTGCTGCACATCCCAGTGTCACTTCTCACCCAGGATTGCAGCGGAAGTGAGTCTTCCATAAATATCTCAGGGCACAGTAAAAGGCTGGAATGTAGCAAAGAGAACATCTGCTAAAATTGAATGTTTATGCCACATACTCTATTGTCTATTGTTTCTAAATGCATTGTTTTAATGGCGGAAGTGCCCTCCCTGCCTGTGTTAGGTGGGTTTATCAGCTTTAATATTTAAGGATTTCTTTAGCTTTTTGTATCTTTGCATTTCTGAACAGAAATCAGGTAGCAGTTGACTTGCATTTTGACCCAAGAAGGGCGAAAAATCGCAGTAAATATACCTTTTATCACATATTTTGCAAAATACAAGCAAGAAAAGACAATGTACACAGTGAACATTTTACACATGCCTTGGTTTTGTAGAAATTATTTATCAGGGAGATTTCACTTACCTAACACATGCCACCTTCCACAAAAGCTAAAAGAAATAAACTATTTACAGGCCCTCAGGCACTATCACAGGGTGGCATTTTAGCTGCCTGCCTGGAATATGAAGAACCTCAGTTGCAGTTATTTGTAGTTTGCAAGGAAACACGTCTATTTTATGTTCTCTAAATGCACATAAGTTAAAAATCCACTCCTGTTTTTCAGCTCTTGTTTCATAATGGGGAGAGGGAATCCCATTAGTTTTACTCATCTTCCCTGCCTATTCCTCCCGGTTTCTCCTCAAGTTCATGCTTACTGCTACTTTCCAGGCAAGTATATTAAATAATTTTTGGAGTTTTTTCTGGTTTGGTTTTTTTTTTTTTTTGACATGAATTTGGAAGAACAGAAGCTGCAATGGTTTTGGTGTGAAAGATTAGAAATCTCTTGAGCTATAAAACCAAATAGGAAAAATTCTATCCACAAAAGCCTCATCAAGTTCAACTATGTTGATGTAGATATGTGTGAGCAAGTATCTTATAGATGGATACAGACTGCTGACAGTAAAAAAAATAAATTGAGACTTTCCCTTGTAAAATAAGTGATTTTTTTTCCCCTTTTGCTTCCCTAATTTTTCCAACTTCATCATCTTTCAGCATTAGGATTAAGCGAGATCCAAAATCTGGGTATCAGTAAACATAGTAAACCATTGCTTTGAGGTGTTAGCAGTCCTAGATGTTCTAAGTTACAGTTCTAGATGTTCTAAATTAAGAAATATGGTATTTTTCTGAATGGATTATTGATGAAAACAGTAATTTCCCTTTAGTACTACATATATATGTATATGTGTGTGTGAATATATATGTATATGTGTATGTATATGAATATGTATATGTATATATGTATATGTATATGTACATGTATATGTATAATTTAACTAGAGTGAAACAATTTATATTTTACTTAAAAAAAAAAGTTCTTTTGTAAAGAAATTTTGAGTGGAAGGGGTTTTATGTGAGAAGCAAAGTGAAATGCCTTGTGTGGGTCTTTAAGCACTGGCTCTGTATCTGTCCCCAGGTACTCCATCAGTTATATATTCTCCCCTGGAGCTACAGCTGTGTGGTGACTGCCTGGGAAGTGAAGCAGGCCAAAGATGGGTCTCCTTCAGCAGCCTCTGGAGCCCAGCAGCTTGCTAAGTGAGGAGCTCTCAGCAGCAGGGTTAAGAGCCAGGGAATTCCATGACTCCCCAGCTGGGAGCTGAGACATCCCAGCTGCTTGGTGCCCCCCCAGAGGGACCACGAGCTCCAGGTTGCCCCTGCCGCTCCCTGCCAGCAGTTCTGCTAGAGATGCCTCACCCTCAGCGGTGTCTCTGCCTGAGAAAGGCACATCCATCAAAAAACTTCTAACCATGCCTAGCTGGAAAGTGGTTGCCAGCTTTTAAGGTCTCTAAACCCAAAGCCCTGGTTTCCTCAAGGTTTATATTGTGTCAGGTTTCAAGCAGCTACTCAGGAAAGGGAGGGATCCTCACTGAAAGTTTTCATACAGGAGCTAGAGGAAGTTACTGTGATGTTTTAGAACGAGCTCAGGCATCAATGAAAAGAATAAAATGTTCAGCACTGAACCTTGACGTTGATTGCTTTAGTCTAGTCTGGAACTCCCTTAATTAACAGAGATTTATTTTGCAATGGGTTTACAGAAGTGTGAGACAGGAATATTTTCTTCTGTTTAAAATCCCTCACCAATAAAATGCAAATTACACATTCACACCTACCTCAGAGGAGTCTTGTCAGGAGTAATTAGTTACTGTGTGTGAAATTCTTTAAGGTTGTGGAATAAAACTGCAGTGGATTACATGCTGTTACATACAAAATGTAAAACCTAAGTGTGAAATATATGTTGTCAGTGCAATACTCTTCATGCTATCTCAGAAGATTAAGCTGTTTTCAAATTGGTCTTTTGGCAAAAATAGCCGCAAAATTACTTCAATTTTGTTGATTTTATTTTTTTTTTTCCCAATAATTTGAATCACAGTGGTTCTTCTCTGTAGGTGACTATTCTGTGTGTGCTGATTGGGAAATGCTTGCCAGAGGTTTCAGCACCATCTTGGACCGTAGCAACCTCTCCATTATCTCTGTTGCCTAAGCTTAGGCATCTGAACGCCTCTCAGGGTAAACTTCTCACCCATTCTCTTCTGTATTAGCTGAGAAACCAGTACTGGGGGTCGTTTTGCTTCTAGTATTCATAAGAGCCATTTTGTACTGGAAACAAGAAAGAAGCAACTGTCCTCTTAATTTGCAAACTCCTCTCCCAAGTCTGTGCATGTGGAGCAACTCCACAAAGGTCAAGCCAGACTCAGGGCAGACAGGGTCTTTGAGAACATCAACAGAATCTTATCACAGGTCTCAACTCTTGTAAAATAAATTATTGTGATTTGGGAATGGTGTTCCCCAGCTTAGTGTTCCCAATGAAACACCCCTGGCCATGTGCTGCTCCCTCACACACCCCCACTCCTCCTGTGGTGCTGTGGAGAGAACTGGCGGCACAAAAAGGTGAAGATCATGGGTAGAGATAAGAGCAATTTACTGGAAACAGCAGTGAGATAAGAAAACAAAAAGTACTGACAATGAGTATTTACGAACTTCAAATTAAATTTTTTATTTTCTTCCAAAACTCCTTGCTATCCTGAAATTAATACCAGCCTGTGCTCTGGAAGTGGAGGCGCTCCCGTGTACATATGGAACAGTGTCAATGGCACTCCCCTGCCCTGTTCAAGGTTTTGAGGACAAGTTTCCAATTTTTTCTGGAAGCTTGACAGCATGTCTGCAGCATGACTTTGTCTGTTTCACTGAATTTTTCTTTTTCCTATTGCTAAAGACGGTTGCTTTATGCTTCGTCTAATTATTTTTTCTTTTAAAACCCAGCACAATAAGGTTTTATCACAATTTATCTCTCTACTAATCCATACTGCAAGACGTTGCTAGGTCAGATTTTTTCGTGGTATGTTCACTGGCCTGTGAGGGAATCGATGCAACTTGTATCGAGATGAAGTAGCTAAAAGAGTTGGCTCTTTTTCAGCAAAAATTCATTAGGGCCATTGCACATCCCTGCTGCTGGCAGAAATGCAGGGAGAATACATGACAACTAATGAAAAAAAGAAACCTGACTGGTTTCTGGTAGCAGGAGGAGGAAAGCTGAGATCTGAGGTATTAGAACGCTTGCTGTAGCAGAAAATGCTCCAAGGGCCAGGCAGGAGTAACCAAGGAATAGGTGCCAGTGAGCTCTTGACTGTGAATTCTCTCTCACACACCAACAGGACATTTATCATCCAGAAAGGTGCTGTTTCAGGCAATTTCAAAGCCTTTTCATTTCACAGGTGTTTGAATCTGGATTACATCTAAACTAATAAGCCCTCTGAAAGATTTTTACAGGAAGTTTGTTCTCTATCAACAGCTTGGATGCCTGGATCGCAGAGAAAGTGCTGTTTGCTGAAGCTGGAAGTTCATCCTCTGATTTGAAAGGTTTTCTTGGCATCAATGATAAAAAGTACAGTCATTTATTTTTTTTTTAGTTGTATTTTTGGTATGTCAAGTGCCAAGGAAGAACATGATCCAGCCAATCATGTCAAGAGTTTATCTTACTCTGAGAATATAGTGTCTGTCAATTGGTTTCCTCAATAGGGTTTTACCTGCCATGAAGCTTGGGCAAAGGTTGCTATCAAAAGTGTAAATGGGCTGCTTTCTTTAGCAGCTTGATCTTTTGCAAACAACAGAGAAATGTGCCTCAAACCAGGCTCTAAAAGCAAATGCCAGCATCTCTAAGTGTAGTTTTCTTGCAGGCTGGAATTAGAGGGGAGCCTCCTCTACACGTTCTCTTTGATTATATTGATCTAGAAAGTTCCTCAATAAGCCTGCCTGAATGAAACTGAGGGTCTGCCAAGCTTTCTGGCTGAACAGTTTCAAGTTGCCTGCCTCCTGGAAGCAGGGCTGGAATCAGAAGTCCTGCTGTGATGGTTGCAGTCTACCAGGTCACTTGTCTGGGTTGCATGCTGATCTATTCAACCCGAAACAACCGATGGTGTTAACAAAATCCGTGTCACTCAGGATGGTTGTCTGAAATGCAAGCACCTTATTCTTGTCACAGAAGAGATTCACCACCCAGGAAAAGTAAGACTCAAAAGTAAGACTGAGGTATCAGTCTGACACTTCTATCTCACACCATTAGTACATCAAGTTTTTATAGTGGAAAAAAAACGTTTGGCTTTCCCTTTACTCTGTCATGCTCTCTGTGTCCTCTTCCTAATTTTTAGGTTTTCTTTCCTCAGAAACTCTCATTTCACCTACATAAGACTTGGAGTGAATCTAACAAGCAGAGTCTAAGTGAAGTGACTTTCAGCCTCAAAGAGAAAAAATAGCTTGTGCTGTATGTATAGGCAACAATGAGAACTGAGTTTTGGTTTTATTTGTTTTTCTTCTTCTTCCTAGAATTTAAAAATAATCAAAATGTTTTGAACTTTTTTATTAAACTTTAAATTTAAACTTTTATTAAACTTTAAAAACTTTTAAAACCTTGAAATTATGGAACTTATATGCCAATCATGCTTCATCTTGGAATTAAGTTTTAGACAGAGTTTATACTGAAAGCACTGATGAGGCATGAGCCGCCACAATGTAAAGAATGTGACTCTAATCTCTGCCTGAACAAACAATGAGATTGGATGTTTGGCCAAATGGGGTTATTTTTTCTGCCATAAACTCCAGATACGCCAGGCTTGAGTCTGCAAGTGTGAGGGGAAGACATCTAGTAGAGCCAGGAAGAATTCTAGTTCTGGAAAAAATAAAAATCCCATATAGACTGTGTATAGAGGTATGAGCTTGTGACAAAAGCAGTAATCCAGAGGAATAAATTAGACTCATGCAAAAGACAATGTGTTTTGAACTTTTTCATCTTAGTGGCACACCATAGAAGGAATGAAGGCTGTTTCTTTGCTGTGCTGTAAAACTCGGAGTAGTGAGGCTGGAATCAAGTCCTGGCATTTCGGCTGACATTTATACAAAATGAGCAAATAACCCAGATCAGTCTTATACACTAAGCATTGCTCAGAGGTAAGAGAGGTAAATGTAAGAGCACCTCCCTTCCACGGAGCAAAACCAAGGCAATTGCCAGGATGAAAAATAAGGAGGGAATATTTGTAGGACAGTGGATGAGTCAAAGACTCTTTCCAGTGCCAAAATGCATATTGGCTTTGCAATCTTATCCTGCAATGTTAACAGAAGCTTTGAGTGTGATAGGAGAAGAGCTGTGACAGAGAGTGATTATTTGTCAGAGTGTTTTGGGCACATTCTGTTTCTTCAACAAGGAGAAAAGGACCAGGATAATTCTGAAGAACGATGTAGCCTCCGTGGCTCAGCAGGTGAGCTCCTTCAGGAGAGCTGGGGAGTCCATCTTTTTCAGTTGTTTGGGCTGACTGACTGCATCTTGGGCACAAATAGCTTCTCAAATGGAGTGGTAAAAGTGTGGAGATTTGTGGGCAGGCTGTTTATCAACTATACTGGCTGCAATCTAACAGAGCAGCCATAAAAAAATAGTCCGACAAGTGGAATTCTCCATCCATTCATGGTCTCTGTGAGATGCTAAATTTATGGAAACAGCTCCTTTGAATGTTTTGCTCCTCTGAAAGCTGCCCTTTTCAAAGACAGAAACAACAGTTCAGATGAGTTTCATTTTCCAAGTAAATTTAATATTTCTGTAGTTCTCCTTAATCTGGAATAGAGAAAGGAGAATATCCAGTCTTTGAACATCTGTAATCAGAATTTGATTAAGTCTCATGGTTAATGTGCACTCTTCATGCCAGGTGAAAGGGGAAACTGGGACCAGCTGGTTGCACTCCACACTCCCTTTCACCATCTTCAAGTTGATGTACAGGATTCAGGTATTATTTATGCAAAAAATGATTTAAAGTTATTTTCACATGTGATAAAAATTAAGAAATGGTCTTCTTTGCTTCCTGTCATTTTTTTAGGCACATGAATATTAGTTTCAGTACAGGCTTTCACAAAAATTATTCTTGTAACAGTTTGGAAGCAGGAACTATCACAGAGTGGATTGAAGTGTATCAAATCTAGGTCGTTCTCCTTTTTTCCTCTGTTGATTCTTTGAACACACTTTGGCAGCTCACTCTCATTTTCCCTTTTCCCTCCTTTGAAGCACCAAGGGGCTGCAGTGGTCTGACACTCATCTGTGGAAGGGAGGTTGGAGAATGCAGAAGGAAATCCACACCATTCTTCAGTGGAATGCTTGGGAATTTGGTGAGGTATGGATATCTGATATAGGTGTTCCTGTGAGTATTTTATACGGCTACCTACACCTTTGTCAATGACATACTGCTGTACTATAAATATCAATATATTTTATAATGTTGGGTTTTTTTCTCAAACTTTCCCCAATATTTGCCCTCTAAAAACAGTCCTAATAGGATGGTGTTCCCTCCACATAAATTGGGTTATTAGGTCTTGTTTTGGAAGTACCAAATTTCCCACAGATCTCCAAAGAGATTTGTGGATTCATTTGCATTTAGACAGCCCTCTCCCATAGATTAAAGGTAATTTCAGGGAAGTTCTCCTTTTGTTTGTCTTTGTGGTTAGTGGAGAATTAGGCTGGGTTTTGTTCGTTGTTTTTTTTGTGGGGTTTTTTGGGCCTTTTTTTTTTTCTTTGTTTTGTTTTTGTTTTTGTTTTGTTTTTTTAAGTAGAAAACGTTCATAGCTTAATGATCCTTTCCTCCTGAACTCTTGAGGTGACAGTGGGAGAAAAGAAGGCCGGTCGTGCTAAGGTGTGGAGCTACCAAATAATAAAAAAGAGATGGAGAGCAAATGATATTTTCCTGAGGTGATTATTAAGAGACCTGTTCTACATGTTTTGCAGAGGAATTTTACTAAAGGGCAGGTTTCTGGTGCGTTTTAGCAAATATCTCTATTAGCAGAGTTATCTCTTGATTTGCACAGTCAGACCCATGCCTGGGAGAGGAGTGGTAAACTAAAGATGCATTCCAATCACTATAATCAAATCCATTTAAGACTAATCTTGCCCTTAATATTAGTGCCCTTTAAATCTGCAATTTTCTTTCAGAGTATGGAAAAGGAAAGTTAAAGACTGCCAAAAGACCTTATGCAACATTTTAATACATAATTTATGTAAACTTAGGAGATATATTTTTGCCTCTTAAGGCTCTGTTGTTCATATTACAAGTACTTTAATAGGTTTAAAACGTAAGGAAATTCCACCCTTTGACAGTAATACCTTTAAAAAGGTATTAAAAAGTGACACCTTTAAGATGGTATATTGCGAATATGTTTCATATTAATGTGAACATTTGTTACCACATATTTATGATTCAGCATTTTTATTTAGAAGTAATTCAGGATAATAAAAATAAGTTTTATGAGAACATCTTTGTGTAAATAAGAATAAAAAATTATCAGGAATAATGACAAAGGCTACTGATAAATTTTATTTTATCTATGTCTAATAATAGATTCTTCATTCTTTTACTCAGGCTGAGGACACAAAACACACTTTAACTTTCCAACTCTCGTTAAATTAAGGTGCAGATAAAATTCCTTTAGAAGAGATTTCAGGTAAAAATCTCTGTTCTTCTATATCCCTCAACCGAATATCAGTGCAAGCTGTATCTGAACACCTCTGTTCAGCATCTCTGTCAGGCGATGATGGATTAATTTTCCAGTAACAAGCTTCCAGAAATAGTACTGATTCAGAAGCTGGAACCCATATATCTGTGTTTCCTTCTAGAGGAAAGTCGTGCTGTTTCACTTAAAAATTTTGGATTTGACTGCTTTGTTTCTGGTCTGTTCGTTTTCAAACTCTTCTCTTTGACAGTGTAGAAATGGCTTCTTCAACTCTGCACTTTTTTTCTGAGCCATATGTTACCCGATGGATGTCCTGTACAGTCCCATTATTTATGAAATGTGGATTTGTTAGGCTGATTCTTTTCTACCTGGCTTCTATTGTCTGATTTCTATTTGACCCAAATGGTTATTAAAGCAGATTTATTGTTCTGCCTTTCAATTATCTCCCAAAATATGCTGAGCTGGGTGTTTTTTTCTNNNTATGGTGGGGTGGGGGTTTTTTTTTTTTTTTTTTTTTTTTTTTTTTTTTTTTTGGAAGGGCTTTTCATGAGTGTTGACAGTGATCAATGGCCTTCATTTTATTCAGATTAATTTTCAGTATTTTTCTCTGTCATTCATAATTGAGTTCCACTATCAATATTCTTCATGTGTATTGAGTAAGAGCAAGACTGCCTTGCCTATGGTGCTTCTGTAACTACCTGTGCTTATACTGAACCATGTTTCTTTCCAATCCAGACTTTGAAATACTCATTTGGGTGAATTTTTAAAAAACTTTACAGAGATATAATTTGTTTTATTTTTTTCTTTTCCTTTGGCTGGAAAAAAAAAATCTTTACTTAATGAGAAATCTGATTTTCAGGTTTGACCTGGTAAGGAGGCATTGCAGGGCAACACTGATCAGCAATATCAGGGGAGCAAGTTACTTCTTTTTGCAGAATGTTTATTGGAAATATTTTTTTCTCTTGTGATTTTACACTCTGTATTGAAGTACAGCTTATATAAAAATTTATTCTGTGTTCTAGGTTGGTAGTTTTTTTTTTTTAAAAGTGCTTATTCTGATTAATTCTTTTCAAAGATAACTTCAGAACAGATATCTTGCTCTGCATTTGATTGGGTGTCTTTTTCCCAATAAACAGGGTGTATCTTTTTTGATTTTGAGTTTTCATATAGCTTAATTGCTGCAACAATCACAAAAAGAAAAAAGGTTTTACAGCACAACTACAACGTTATTTATCTCTGACATGGGCTCAGGCGCTTCCTCTCAGTTCCTTGGGAGCTGTCCTATCACTCTGATTAAGACTTGCAGCTCCACAGACTTAGGGAAGATGCAAAGAGGTCAGTCCTGAACCAGGGCTCTTTTTCAGTTATCTCCTAAAACAGCATAATATTTGTGTTTTGTGTTAATGAGTCACCCTTCTGGCTGTTGGTTGTGCAGCACTCAGGCAACACACAAATCCTGAGCAAAAGCAATCAGTAAGTAAATATGGGATGGAAAGAAATGACTGTGAGCATTCTGATTAAAAGGTCAAGTGCAAAGCAGATATGATGACACATGGAAAATATTTTTTCTAAAATAAATAAACAATTAAATTGTTTCCCTAGTCTTCATTATAATGTTGAAATAGCTTTAGCTAATTATGATAAATGAGGCTAAACGTGGTGTGCCTCCTAAGTAAAGATATTCATACAATTTTCTTGTGACAAAACCCAATGTCAAATTTGCCAAAGCCATTAATCATCACAGAGATGTGGTATAACCTCTTGCTGATGGGTTTAGGGGTTTATATATGTGTAAATATTTCATATTACATTATATACACATTTTATATATATATGTGTATATATATATACTATATATATATAAATCTATGTGTGTATATATATATAAAGTTATGTATATAGTTTTATATGTACAACTTTAGTGTCACTACAGTGCAATATATTCTGGAATAAATGTTTTCTATGGGGGTCAAATTCTTATGTCTTCTTTAAACTTGTTGTGGGATATGGCTGCAGTGTATTAAGTTTAATTAACTTTACCTTAACGACCAACATACAAACGAAAGGAGTAACCCATCACAGAAATATGTCATGGTTATCACTTACTTATGAAGGTGTATCTGTGATCATGCAATCTGTAGGGGACCTGGGTGATCTAACTGGGACACAGAAGTTGTTCAAAGTTATTTTGGCATTTACAACTCCAGTCATTTTTTCTTAGTACTGTATTGAGAAATGCAGTTTAAATATAAACTTTGGGAAATAATTCTGTTGTATGCAAGGGCCTTTACAGTGCATCTCCAAAGTGCTTAATACACCTAAGAAAGACATAAAAAAAAAATTATAAGGAAGGAAAAGGATTTGAGAGTTGAATAATGAACACTGGAAAGGCTTGTATTGATCTGATCGCAGGTTTGTATTTTAAGTAGTTGATAGAGTGAACAATAAAGCAAAATTAATGATCAGAAATATGGAAGAGCAGTACTTATGCTGAACATATGATGGCCTGACTGCTGTGGTTCTGGGTGTGCTGAGAGAGGTAATTCCATCTGGGAATTTCTGAAAACTGAGGTACACAACAGCACAGTGCCTCAGCTGTGACTGTCAGGGTAGGGCAATAATAAGGCCTCCCAGGCATACAAGAGCAATGTGCATGTGTGAACAGACATAACATCTCTTTACATTTATGACAATTTAAATTCTTCTCCATATAGACATTTTTAGATTATTAATAAAGAAATAAAATTAAATAATTTTGCGGGCAAAGTTGATGTAACTTTATAACGTTATTTATTGGACCTTTGTGTTGTCAAGCATAAGTGCATTTTACATTATATTTATGCAAGGTGTCTGCTAGGTGATGTGATAAAAACTGGAGCACTGAAAGAAAATGAGACCAAGTAACACCCTGATGGATGCTCCCAGACCCATCCCTGGGCTGTAGGACATATAATGGAATGCAGGAGAAAAGAGGCTTTGGATTGCACAGGACTTATTTGGGGATGTTTAGGGGAGAAACCTTTTGGGAGGGATGAATTTTTATAATTCCACTATCAACTTGCATAATTTAACATAATTAAGCATAACTGGATAAAATGCACATTTTTAATTTCTTCTATTTTTTAAGTACATTTTACTTAATTTCCTGGTAGAAATTTCAAAACAACTCATATTTCTTCAGGGTTCTGTTTATTTACATGGAATCCCACAACTGGAATATACTACTATTTTAAACTCTACTTTTGGCCCTCTATTTTGGTGCAGGAAGGATTAAAATTGCTAACACACGTACACAAGAAACTGCATTTCATTTTGGAGAGATTCTAAGAGACGTTGGCCCATGTTCTCCAAGGTACTTCAATACTTAAAGATATAGCTGGGCTTTTAGCAAGACTTTGAAAATCACCTACATGGCACTGACAAATTTAAAAGGGAGATATGAAAGCGCTTTATACCTGATTTTTCTTTTTAAATGGTGCTATTCTATCCATAGATATCTTTGAAAACCTGGGTCTGAGGCGTTTTTCAGATTTGTACTCATATTGCCTACTGAAGTGTTTTATCTTTATCTCTCCTTGAAATGATAGTGTAGAAGGGAGCTCAGGCATTATAAACATAGCATTTGACCTGAAAGGACCAAATCTTCTTTTCTTTTTTTTTTTTTNTTTTTTTTCTTTCAGCTCATTTCCTTTTCATGGGTTTTGTTTTGCCTCCAAATCATGATATTTGCTCTTGGAGCTTCACGGAAAACATATTTTCCAGGTCCAAGGCTGCTGTCATAACCTCCAGGCTCCTCTGCTACAGCTTTTACTTGGCTTCTTAAACTGCTTTGGTGTGCTGCGCTACAATGGCTGTGTGCACTTCTCATCCCTGCTGCTTTTCCACTCTCCCCTGGGCTTCTCTCGGGTTTCCCAGAGCAATACGCATCAAACACTGCCTTTGCTCTTTCAAACCTTGTGTGGGGATTTTTTATGGTACAGAGATGAAACTAGTTCCATCAGACTATAAACATATTATATTATCAAAACAACTTGGGAAACCTTGGATTCTGCTCATGAAATATCTTGGAGTGACCTGGTTCACTTGGAGCAGCGTAATTTCACTCAGAAGCCATGTTAATGTAGTTTGAGGAGGTTAAAGGAAATATTTAATCTTTGCTGTTTATTTTCAAGCATTTTGTTATGTTTTCCACTGCTTCTGGGCTTATAAATCAGCTTGTGTTCTCTTGATCTTCCTGTGGAGGGACGCCCAGTCCACGTCCTTTTTTTGGACCTGGAGAGCTTTTGGCCTTTGACCCAATGTCTCTTCAGAGATATCTCTCTTAAATGGTATTTTCTGCCCTGATGATTTTGTTTTCCTCTTATTCTCGACAATTTTTTCCTCTTCTCTAAAACTCCCTCTTTCTCTGGAGTTGTAGCCAGCAGGAGCTCTCTCTGCTGGGCCATAAACCGCTGCTCTTCAGCTGTGTTCCCCAAAGAGAGGGAACCAAACCACACCAATTCCTGCCTTTGTGGGTTCATCAGTGCTTTCTCACTCTGTTGTTGCAGATACCGTTTTCCCACCACCAGCTGGACCCTTGTGACTCCTGGGCCAGCTCTCCCCCAGCCCTGCAGTTGATGTTTGTGGTGAAATGACTTTTTTTTTTTCTTCTTCTGACTGTGTCTAACGTACAATGTACTGGACTGGGGACAGGTTGTTTGGTGATGAATCCTATGGGAAGAGTTTGGGATCATCCCCTGCCCCAGAATCCTTGCCAGCAGGCATCAGGGCTGAGCTCAGGTGTTTTAGGAGTCAGACCAAAGCCCAGAATCACACAAAATGGGTGAGCCTGGGAGAGATCTGTGAGGGTCGTCTGGTCCAACTCCCTTGCTAGAGCAGGCACATCTAGAACAAGTTGCCCAGGACCAGGTTCCTTTGGCTTTTGGGTATGCCCATGGACGGAGACTCCACAATCTCTCAAGGAACTGTGGAGAAAATTCTTTCTTTTGGTTCTGTCATCAGCTGTGTGATTGCACTTTGGTATCGCGGACAGCCGGGATAAAGACGCCTTCACCTAGATATGCTTCAAGTGAGATTTATTGCTACAGTCTCTCAGGAGTTTTTGCCAGCTCCCTCACAGAGGCTTGCAGAAGTCAGACACAATGTGAAAAGTGATCACAAGACAGCAAGTTGCAAGGTCTCTTAAAAGCTAATTGACCAATAGATAATTGCAGAGTACAGGTGTTTTTACTTTCACTCCAACAGGCAATGACACCTACGTTTCGTAGATGCTGCACTGCGGTGCTTTTCATCCAATCAGGTACTGTCCCATTGATCTCCATTGCTTTACTCTACACGACCACACCCTGAACTTTTTACTTCATTCTGTAACTACTTCTATATCTAAACTTCACACTATAAAACCTTCTAATGCTTAACACTCTTTTTCTTAAATTACAGACCATGAGCTCTGTTACAGGCCATGATATTTGGAAGATTTTCTCATGGCTTTAGGTCAAATCCAGTACACATTTCATACTCAGAGTAAGCAGCTCCAAGGCCTTGAGGATTTTCTGTGCATTGAATTCTGACAATTTGATGGGGTGGTGCAAAGCAAAGGGGGAAGGTGCTGCCTCTGGTACCTCCCCTGAAGGTGCAGAGAGGATCCCTCTGTGGATTTCCCACTTCTGTAACAAGAACTCCACACTCTGTTGTCAATTTGACTGCAGGTTCTTCCTGAGTCAGTCTAGGAGCCCGAGTGACCTGACTGCCAATTTAAAATTATATTGAATGCATGACACATTAAAATATATAGAGAAAAACTGAGTAAATATTGTAATGAAATATTTACTGTGTATGACTGCATCTCAAAAGACAGCTGGTGGTGAAATCAATCGGTAAAATACTTTTTCCCCCCTTGAACAAGAATATTTTCAATAGACATTGAATGGTGAAATGAAATATACTTCCTATTCAGTTGAATTCCCTATTTATCATCCATTTCACTCACCTACCATGCCATGCACCTCACATACGGAATCAAAATTACCACCTGCTAAATCAAATGCAAAAAGCAGTGGAACAAGTACATTCCCTAGAAAATCAAATCAATATTAAATAAAATACATTCAGAACCCAAAAGAGGTGTGCTTTTAAATTATTTTTTGTTCAAATATAGAGCTCTTTCATATACAAGGGTAACTGTATTATTTATTTACATGTGTACATATGCTAAAATAGGAATATTTATCTTTCAGTTGTCTCTAGAGATAACACAAAGCAGCTTAGTGTGGTTTTAAGAGTGTCTGATACATCTTTTTTCGCACTTAATAACTTGGAAAGGCAGCAATACATTTTGAATAACCATACCAATGTTCACTTGCTCAATATTAGCTGACATAGTACTGCAGTCCTAAAACACCAGAACACTACAATTTCTTTTATCCCTTAGTCTGTATTTGTATAGAATGCACTAGGAGGATTCTTTATTACTTTTTAATTGATTTCAGAGGGTATAATGAAGAGGTTTGCCTTTCAGATCAAAATTTCCCTTGGCTCTACAGTAGAGTTTTAAAGTGTTTGTAGCATCACCATTTAGGGTTGCATTCTGTGAGAAGCTTTCCTTCAATGAAAAGAGCACATAAGTGGTTAAATTTGAAAAGGAGTGTCATCCAGGTATTCTTCCTACTGAACTCTATAAAGTCCTGTGAAATTCAGTATATCTGCTGTTTATCTTTTTATCCTGAGCTGTGTTCTACTGTCCTCATTCACGCTGAAGAGTTGGGAGTTCAACAAGTGTGGGATTTTTATATCGTAGGGTTCTTTTGAAATTGTACAATACATAAAAAGAAACACAAACAGAAATATACACAATAAAATAAGACCACTGCAGAACAATTGCATGATGTACAAAAGAGCTTCTAAATATCACACATGAAGATTTAATTCCCAAAACCAGTTTAAAAGTCACTGAAGAAATATTCCCAAATATTTGGTGAATGAAGTTCATCACCATCTACTTGATACTTTGATAACAACTTTCTCTTTAATAAACAATGTAATGAATCCTTTCCTGCTTATTTGATTTGTAATTTCAGTCCTTCACCAGGACCATTTTTAAGCATGTGATTTCCTCATCTAAGCTGTCATTTAAGAGAAGCACACTTTCTCTTTCTTCTGAGCTCATTAGACTATCTGATAACTCTGTTTGCCTCCTTTTGGATAGAAGGCATCTTTCCCAGCACTGACATGGAGGATAGGTGAGTTATTTTGACAGTATGTATGTAATATTCAAGTACAATAGGTATTTTTTAAAACAGGTTGGATCATTAAGTAGCAAAGGGTTTTTTTAAATATATATTAGGTCCTTTAGGTAATTTAGTGCTTTTTAGAACATTTCCTTAATCTCTAAGGAATTCAGTAAAACGCACTCTTAACTTTGCATATAAAAAAAAAACTCTCATAGAAATCCTGGATGGTGATCTCTCTCCCTCTGAAACCAGCATAATTGGGTCATAATTGTGGAACTTTGTCTCCCTAATGTTTGTATCCACTTGCCTGTTTGCCTTGCTACCCGAGAGCCTAATTTGGGGTTGATGTTGTTGTCGCTGGGCCTGCTCTCTGAAAGTTGTGTCCTTCTGTCCTTGCTGAGGAGAGGTGACTTTGACAGTCTCGTTGAGTGGACATTGCAGCTTTGATAATTCCAACAGGGGATAGGGGCTTGGAAGGATACTGCCAGACATCTGTTTGTGTGCAGCTCTGGAGCAGACTCTTCTGCCTGCTCAATTTTTACATAATGCTCTGAAGGCACATTAAAGAAATGACTGGGAGAATGTAATAAATCTTAGTCAATTTAAGTGGCACAGTCAAGGCAACTTCTTCTCCAGTAAGGACAAAAATAGCACAAAAGGCTACAAGTGAAAATTAGTGCCTCAAAACAATATCAGTGTGCTGTGGTACCTTTGTTGCCTTCCCGTGAAACCAAAACCTGTCTTTACAGGAAGCGTTAGGAATTCCCAGATTGGGTTTTGGTATTCTGCTGCCTGGGGCAGAATAACAGTGGTGGAGAGAGTTTAATTCTGCTTCTTCTGAGTCAGTCTTCCTGTTAAAGGGGTTCAGTCCGGACAAAAGGCTACTCAGAATATCTGTTTGTCGCTCCTTTTCCTGGCAAGCAAGGTGTGTGGCCTTGGAGTTCTCCTAAACTGCAATCAGGACCGGTGATGAGAGTTTGACCCTCTTTCCTTCAGCCTCATTTCTCTCTTTCTCTACAAGGCATGCACTACAATTGTGGAAGAGCCCCAGTTTTGTTCTAGCAAAGTTCATCTCATTCATATGAGATGTAGGATGGATGCAGAGGAACTCAGGGGCCCAGGTCAGTAAAGGGGACTCAGAGGTCTTGTCAACATTGCATATTTAAACGTGCTTCACAGGCAGGATTAAACCAGATAACATTTGAAAGATGAACAGAAAGTCAGAAAAATAGCTTCTTAAAGTGCCAGACTGCTCATGTAAGGCTTTTATTGTCTGCCAAGGGTGCTGGAGTAAATCAAGACAGTCTTTTGGGTAGGATGCTGAGGTAAGTTTCTTTGTTCAGTAGTAGCCCAAACCCGTGGACACAGATGTGGCTTTCTACAAAACTAATGACCTGTACTTCATATACAGAATCCAAATTACCATCTGCAAAATCAAATGCAGATAAATAGGATATCACTATCCACTTTTTACCTCTAATGTTACCCTTTATCTTAACTGATATGTAATTCTGGAAAAAATAAAGTCAAGTACATTTCAAATAATGGGACACATTCTTGTAGCTATGAGAATATATTTACAGTAAGAAATTCTCAATCTAAAAGGATCCCCAACTATAGACTATAGAAAGATTATTAATAAAGGGAAAAAATTCTACCATTACCCAGCATACTCAGATCATGATCAATTTTAGCAATCTTGGAATTTTACTGCTTCTGACATATATTTCACCTGTGTTTGTGTATCAGGCATTTGGAAGCAAGAGCTGTAATATTAAAAGGAGAAGAAAAAAGAATATTGAAAAAGTCTGATCAATTCCACATTTGATCTTCCTTCTGAGCAGAAGGCTGAAGATACCCATAAATTAAAATAAACTTGACTGGATACCATTGCTGCTGGTTCTAAATTAACAGATGATAAATCTGCTACAGCAACATCCCTTCTGATACCACCTAATTTAAATTAATTGCCTGTCTGTGACTCCAAATCAAAAATTAAGAATCAGACCAAGCCTGAAGTGTTAATATTGCACCTAACTTTATAATCCTGGAAATTGTTCTTCCAGAGCTCAGTTTTCAAGGACAACTGCCATGAGATTCTGTGCTGGCAGTGTATGGGAATATTGATTCTTCTCTACCTCACCTAGCCCTTCTAAAATATTTTGGCATCAAACTCTGCATACATGTGCCATACAGAACAGAGCATGACTTACTGTCAAAATATATTTTACAGCTTCCTCACAGATTTTGTGATGTCGTATTTGGTTTCAAAGTGAGGCTATCCTGGGTTTCATAATCTATATTCTCATGATCGATGTAGCCATCGATGAGAATTGCAGTTTATTTCCAGAGTTTATTAGGAATGACACATAACTACGGACCATGTTTCTAGGGAGAACATATTTCCATTGAAGCAACTTATCCCAGCTGAGTTCAGCACAAGGAAGTCCGTGGCTGGGATGAAGATATTGATTAGCAGCTCAGGGTGGTGGGTCAGGGAACGCGTTTTGCTGGTGGTGTGTGTGGCTTGCTTGGGTATGGATTGGGTTTAATAAGGAAGGGGTCTGAATAAGTTGGTTGTGACTTTGATGCAGTGTACAGCATCCCTAATTTGATAGGTCATTAATCTGCCAGGTTTAACTAAGTAACAGATTGCAGGTTTTTTCAGCTCCAGAAATAAACCAAGGTGGAGTCTGTGCACTCTCAACCTGCTCTTTCTTAGTAATTGCATTGTTCAGGTGATCTAAGCTCCTGCCTTGTGACTCATTCCTTAAAGCAGCACCTTTAAAAGCAGGTGTTCAATGCTAGGTGGAATTACGAGATTTGCTGGTCAGCAGTTCTGTCTTTAAAAGCAGCCCACAGTATTTCTAACAATGTCAATAACCACAGCCTGCTGAGAAGGTGTTCCTAAACTACAGCTTCCTCAGTTTCTCTGGTCCTACTTTCCTCACCAAGGCAGGATTCAGATGTGACAGCAATAATGTTTCGTTGCAGACCCAGGTGATCTGAAATGTGGTTCATTTCCATTTAAAAAAAAAATTAAATAGCTTTTGTTAGATCAGTTGCATGCGCACCTAGCTACTTGTTTGACAGAACCTCTGATTTCTCTGAACAGTAAGAGTTCATCTTTGTATGCACAACTGAGCGTGCCTGATGATGATACTTCTAAATATCTGTCAGTAACTTTAAATCCTGACCAAAGCCCACTGCAGTGGGGATCTCTTCTAGGGATTGTCACCCAAATCTTCACGGTACTACCACAACAAAAGTGTAACATATTCGGAAGTCCTGACATGTCCCAGAGCTTTCCACTCAAAGTCACTCTTCAAAACACTCTTCAAAAATATTCAAGCCAAAATGGGTCTAGCAAACTTTGAAAATTAGAAGAATTTTCATTCTCTTGAAAAGTAAAAGATGGTGACCGTTGAATTTTCTAAATATTGATGAAAATTATGAGGGAGAAAAGAGTCAAAGGTCATTCTTATATGATGTTTAGTATCTCCTAGCAGGCAAAATTGAGACTTTTTATCTGAAGATCAGGAGTGATTTTTAAGATTATGGAACAGAACAAATTTTTCTTCATTTTTTATATATTATATATCTTATTTCTTGGTT
>WEKY01062622.1:133602-198789 GCA_013390045.1 Picathartes gymnocephalus
TATCTTATTTCTTGGTTGTAACCTAATGCAATATTATCAATAAGTGGGATAGGTATTGAGAGAATAGTAGTCGTGCTAAATAATGGCTAAGTCTCTTTGCTTTTCAAGAAATCTAAATTTTTAACTGCTAATCATGCCCAGTGTATGCAGAAATAACAATAAAAAATAGCTAAAAGAGGTTAGTATGGAGAAAATTGAATTCAAATATGAGCATCTAAGAAGAAAGCCGAATGGCAGACACCCATTTTCTTTTTACTCCTTTTTGCTGACTAACTTGTTGTTAAACTGAAACTGTCTTTAAATACAGATTTAAGTGTGCTTTAATTTAGGGAGGGAGCAGGAGTTCGTTTCATTATTCTAGGAGAGACTGATCAAAACAACAAATACTGTACTGAGGTACAAGTAGAAACATGGGGGTGGAGGAGGGGCATGATTTCCAGATAAAATGGTCAAAAAAATTTAGAAATGTAAATTCAGTTAGGGGAAATGCATCCCTATGCTGAGAGCTGGGAGAAGCTCTAGGCACCCTTCAGGCCTGCTTAAGCCCTCTGTGAGCGCTCATTAACTGCATAGCATGAATTTTCAGTTCCAGATAAAAATGCATTTTGCAAATGGTCTGCAGAACAAGAATTATTTATTGGACATGTTTGTGAATAATTTGAAGTCTAAGATGAACGCTGTCATTTAAAAAAATCCATTTACAGACAGTTTACAAGTGGTTAGAGAATAAAAAAAAATCAAACTTAAGAAATATTTGTTTAAAAACCTCCCTAATTTTCCTAGCTGTTAAAATAAAAGCTCAAACATGCTTCATGGTAGGGAAAAATGAGGACTTGCACTTCCTGGGGGAGCATAATGCCTCTAAAACCTCTCAGGTGTGCCAGGATAAAATTTTTATTGTTTTATATTTTGGATTAGAACATGTTTTCCCTCTTGGGGAAAGGGGTGCTCTCAGTTTTGGGGGAGTGTGTGGACAGAGGGGGATTTTAATGGTGTGGGATTCCAGGGATGGGCTCCTTACTCATTCTCTTCCACTATGGAAAAGTTAGTAAGTGTCTGACCCCACAGAATCTAAAAGTAGTTCTGTACAAATGAGATGGCAGAAGGATTTTCACTTAATTTTTCCTTTTCACATGCCATGAAGTAAAACCTTATAGCTCTCTGGTGTTATGGGATACATGCCAGGATGTATGCACAGCCGTGCATTCCACACACCTGAGCTTTGAGGAGAGCAATAAGACCAATACACTCCTTTCCAGGCAGAACACAGAGCAACTGGGCGCCTCATTTTTCCATAAATTAGCCTGAAAGAAGCTCTTCTCCTTCCAGGTACTTATCCTAATTTCTCACTGTAATTAATTCATGGCTTGTTTATACTCATTTGTCCTTGTGCCAATATTCTACTGATTGCTTAAGTAATTTTTCCTCTCTCTTCATGTTTACATACCCAGATATATTTATAGGGAACATATCCCTTCTTAGCTATTGTTTTGAGAAGCTGAACAAGCCAAACTCTTTTAATCTCTGTGTGTAAAATAAATTATCATTTATTTTGCTAGAGCACACTTGTTTACTAGGAAGTTATTTTTGTTCCAGTCTGTGCTTTAATTATTCCTTGGTTTTCTTATTTGACAGGAGCAAGCAAGAAAGAAAAAAATTGAAAAAAAAAAACCAATCAGGCAATGTTTTTCTGTATCAAAGCAGGCCTGGGACCCACAATGTCATATGTAAAAATGACAGCTGGATGAGCACAGGCAAAAGCTGATACTCTTATGTTGCTGGAGTGCATCTGGGATGGACTTTTTTAATACATAATGGTACAGTGGATGTTAGAAAGTAGCATTTGCAAATTCCCACCAGGAAATGGCAACTCAGGAGAACAGTTCCTTTTAAAAGCTAAACTAGATAAGTTATATCTTTCGTGTAAGTTGATCAGGGAAAGCTTCGGAATTCTCTCACTGTAGAGACTACTTGCTGCAGGTACAAAATTATTTCCTTGCTGTTTGTTAAAGTTCTAATGACTTGGCATGGAATGAAAAGGATTATATCCCTTCTGGTGAACATTCTAAAACTTGTCTTCTCCCAGACATGTTTTCTCCTAGAAAGTGACTTGATTGCAATAAAAGGCCTAGCATAGAAAATTTTAATGAAGAAAGTATCTGTTTTGGTTTGTAGTCGAAACTGCTTTCTTGCCATAGGTCAAATGAAAGCAAAACATTTTCTAAAATTATTGCTTTCATTAATTTTTCATTCACTGGTGGTACAAACCTTTGTGTAAGCAGCAATGTCCCCTTGTCCTCTGCCAGCCATTTTTGCCAGTGCTGCCACATCACTAGGAATCCTCTCTGGGACATCCTTTTTTCAGGGGTAATGGATTTGACTGAACCACAGCAAGGAATGACACTCCTTGGGTAGAACGGAGTTTTGTTCAGTTGTGTTTTGTGCTACCCTACTTCACTGTGCAGTGGCGCACAGCTGTGGCAGCAATGACAGAAATGTGGCGACAGTTAGGTGGGATTTTCTCTGGAGTTAAACCTTCTGCTTGGCAGAAATTAGTGACAACAGCAAAGCTTCAGGCAGGAGCACCAATGATGTGTGCTCTTTTCCTCACTGGCTTATTGCCTCCTGTGCCCTCCTCCTCAGCCAATAGCTATGCTCCTGGCTCACCATGAGAGGCACTACTTTTCTGCCGAGGTTGATCATGGGTTATTTAGGTCAGAGTGAGAAAGAAAGAGTCTTCATTCGTTGCAGAAAGGTCTTTATTGCAAGGGAGCGCAAACAACCTCACAAGGGTGAAAAATAACAGTTCGTAAAAGCGTAAGGCAGAAGCTGCACGAGCGGCAGCTTAAGCATCTAGAGGCAGCTTTCTTTGTAAGTGTTCTTCTTCTTCATTTTTCATTCTTCTGAACCTCTTTTGGTATAGTTTGTTGCATCCCTTGGTATAGTTTGCTGCATCCTAAATTTCTCCAAGCATTCTAAGGCATTATATTTACTTATTGCCCAGTCATCTACAAACAGGGTTCTATAGTGATAGTTTTTGCACCTATCCTCTCTTAGAAGGAATATGTGTATTTTTTACATAAAACTTACGCATGTACTTATCGTGTTCCATCCTTCTGATTATCGTGTTCCATCCTTCTATCTATCTAACTACACTGTGCTATGTCTGTGTTTTGTCTAAGGGGTAGTCAAATTATGGATAACTATATCATTAAACTTTGAACTGGAGAAGAGGACACTTGGTCACTCACTAACACAGCCTCTTCTATGCTTAAGGCACTTTAAAGCATTTTCTACTTGCTAATAACTCAAAGCTAAGGCTTTGTATTTTTCTATGTCTCCGATGCTTTTCTATTCAAAATTCAGAAACAGGGAGAAATAGGCTTTTGGACACCACAATATAGGACACAGAAAGTAGCCCAGAACCAGAAACGCAGTGTGTCTGTACAAGCCAGAGCAGCCCAAGAAGTAGCATGGCCATGTTTCCCAGCAGCACAAGTGATTTAGTTGCCTTTGGGTTGAGCAGAAGGTTTATAACCTTCACGTAAATTTGCCCCCACACACGGATGACTACACTACTTTCAAATGTGTGCACAGCAGCATACTGTCCTGTGGATTTATCAGCTCCAAGCTGCAAAGGAGACACTTGGATTCAACAACAAACTGACAGTAAATAAATTTCCAGTACAAAGGAATCTTTCGCGTGAGACAATAAAAGGATGCAGATAATTAGAAATAGTCACACATCATCCCGTCCTCCCAATTTCTCAAATACACAAAGTATCTCAAACTAGAAATTCTAATATTTCACAAGTATAGCCTATGTGTAATTATAATAACACCATATTCATTGAAATGTTACCTATGAAGTGTTTTAATATCAAAACAATGCCATAAAACCTCCATGACAATAAATAATGATTCAAGTGCCTCATCTTTAGCTGCCAACTTAGATATTTTCTTTAACCTGCTGACAGATCTATGCTTTTAGGTCATTCCCTTAGGTAATTCTTGCTCTTTGTGTCTTTAAATATTTAAATCTAAGTTTGATGGATGAAATTCAGGTCAAGACATGGGTTAGGTAGGGATTAGGCAGCAGGAATCTCAGTGTTGCAGCACAACATCTTGGGAATCCCATGGTAATTGTAGGTCCACAGGGATGCTCCTGGAGCTGCTGCTTCTCCTTCTTTCTTGGGACTTCGAGTGAGAAGTAGATTGCAGATATTTCCCAGGGAGAAAAATGGTGTGATCCACAGATATTAGAACTTTACTTGCCAGCCATCATAATGATTTGGTGGAAAGGAAGGTGGAGAAAAAGCATAAACTCATTTTCTCATTTATGATGTTGCCTGGTGCTGCTCAGGGCACCAGAAGAGATGGGAATTAAAACCAAGTACTTGCTAATTGACTTTAACTGATACCCTGGGAAATATTTATCTAAGACTCTTACTCCCAAGCTCAGTTATTTGGCTGACCCACTGTAATCAGAGTCCCCCTTTGCTTTGGAATTTTAGATAGCTGTGTTTTGGTTTGGTTGTTTGGAAGTGGTTTTTAGCTTTTTTTGGTTTTGTTTTGGTGGGGTTTTTGGAGGCTCTGTTTGTTTGTTTGTTTGTTTGGGGTTTTTTGTTTGCTTTGTTGGGGTTCTGTTGGGTTTTTTGTTAGTTTGGTTTTTTGTTTGTTTGTTTCGTGGTTTGGTTTTTTTTTTTTTGAGGAGCTGTTGTTCTTTTCTTTTTTATACTCTAATCTATGATGAAAACTATAATTCTTAATTTTCCATAGGCAAATAAGGACTGATGGAAGCTACAGGAGTGATGGTTGTTATGAAAACACGCTAGCAACCTGAGGAATCTGTCTCTTCTCTTTATCAAACATTTCATTGGAAGACTGTGATAAAATTGAAGTACATTCTGGTTTTCTCTTTTGTTTTTTTGCTTGCCATCACCTGTGCTGTTTTTAAATGGGTACAACTATTTCCTAATGCTGTACTTTGCATCATATTACACTTCTTGTACCAAAACATATAACATACTTAGCCAACTGAAGTGACTCCGTGAAGTTTTTACAGTTGGGCAACGTAAAATCACAGCGAGCAAACCCCAAACATCACTACACTGTACCTTGTATCAGGCTTCAGAAAGGTCATCAGTCTAAAAGAAGCAAAAGAAAGCCCAAAAGATTTCCATTTCTTGGCCTGAGATCAGCATCCAGCCTGTCAGGCCTGGCCTTTAGAGACAGGTCTGACCTATGGTAAAACAGGCGGTTCCAGGGGTGCCTCAGCACAGGAGGACACTTGATGGGCCACTTCTAAAAATATTTTCTGGAGCAGGAATCTTCTGTGGCATGCTGTATGTGTTTAGTCACAGCCATTGCTGTCCTTCAGAGGTACTGCTGGCCTGGTTCCCTGCTCGTGCTCATGCAGCCTGACTTGGTGTTGCTTTGGACACAAATGTCAGTGAACAAAGGAGCAGATTTCCAGACAAACCTGTGCATCACCAGTGAAAACCTTTGGATGGAGGATGGGCACTGCACCAATTCACTCAGAGTGCGCTGTGTTGGAGCACATGAGCAAGCTCATGCTGATTTCTTCTCCAAGCGTTTCAGCTGATGGAGCAATTCACCTGACAGAAACTCTCTTGTCTGCCTATGCTCTTGCTCTGTAAATAGTTTAATTGATTTCATGGAGAGAGGTGCTGAGAATTTCTCTTCCTCTTGGAGTCTGGTCTGCAGCACTTCATTTGGAGAGGAATAAATTAGCCTGCTACTTGAACAATCTGGCCACTTTGGGGAGTGTGGGGCAATCAGACACCTCTCTGCAGGCTGCTTTGCCCCTGGGTGTGCAAACACCTCTGCAAACTGAATGCTCTCTATGGGAAGTGAAAGGATGACTGAGAACGTGCTCCTCAATGTCCTTCCCAGAAAATAATGGGAAATGATACTGGTGATGTCTTCTTATTCTTAAAATTAATACATCTTCACAGTCCATCCTTTGAGCCAACTAAACAGCTTAAGCAGCAGTACTGGATTCAAAATAAAATTATTCTAAATACGGGCTCTCCTGAATTTTCCTTTGGAATATAAAATTTTCTTTGCTAGGAAAAAGCATAAATAGAACTTGGAAAGAGTTGAAACATCTTTTTTTGTTCTGATTTGATATTTGCTGATCTTCATTTCAAAAATAGACAAGCTGTTTTAACCATTTTTCTTTTTAACTGACAAGAAGCGTGACGCTTTTTAAGAAATGAGTGTTTTATAAAGGAAGCATTGACAAGCTGTCTCACTGCTAGGTGCTGCCTGAATATCAAAACAGTTATTTTAAACGCCTGTTCTACAAGAGGGTTTTGTTTTGCAATCCAAACCAATAAATAATTCTTTTTAGTGCATGGTTTTATTTTCTGAGGTATTTAGCAGCCTGGCATTTTAATGATGGCTGCACAGAAAGAGAGAATCATGTCAACAGCAAGCCAGGAGCTGTCTCTCTGTGTCGCCTTCTCCTTATTTCCCCTCAGCCCTGTATATCTCAGATGACCCGATACATCATTATTTTTGTAACACAAGACAGAACATATGTCACACTTCTGACCTTAAGAGTAAATTGTGCTCTTATTAAAAGTGAAAACAACCCGAAAGCTTCTCTTTTCTTTTGTTTTTCAACCTACCAAAATGAGAAGCCCGAATTAATTGCCGCTTCCACAACTTAATGTGAACCCAAACCCTGAATGCAGAACTAATTGAGCTTATTTTTATATTGAATAACATGGGCTGAGCAGGAGGTGATGTCAATTCTTGATTACCATTCTAATTGCCCTGAATGCCTCCCCGTGGCTGTCAGAGAAGTGATGCTCGTGTACATGACTAAATCTGGCACGCTCTGCAGACCCAGTGCCACCAGGACAGGCAGCCCTGAGTGACAGGCTGGCTTTGCCTGCTGCGTGCAGGGGAAGGTGCTGCTGTGCTGTACAGCATTGAACACAGGGCACATGACACTCAATCCCATTAGGAGTGGGGACAGCAGCAGGGTTATTTATGTTTTCAGCAAATAGAAGGGCCAGGTGTGGTGGCACAACCCGAGTGTTTTGTTTGCTAATTAGCAGCATCAACAATACAGGGTAATCTTCAGCAAATATTTGCTGTCTAAAGGAGCATTTTTAAAGAGCCAAAAATTTCATAGATTTCACTTTAATATAATTTCCTCCCGAGTTCACCTGCACAGTTAAGCTGAAATGGATTAAGTTGATCTTCTTTTCCCATTATTTGCATTTCCCCTTTTTTTGACAGAACCATCACATGAATGAGCAAGTGTCTTTCTGGATGAAGTTTCATTATATCACAAAACCTGATTAGAAAGTAAAGAACAGCCAGGCTACATATTTTATGAGCTTCCTTTGAAAGAAAGTTCTTTGAGGATACCACTGTCATTCAGTATTTCTTTGGCTCCTTCAAGTTTCCATTTCTTTCAACCAGTGTTTCTTACTAATAGGGCATATTGAAATTACCAGAAAAAGAAGAATCTGCTGAAAATCCAGGGCCCATTTGATACAAACTCTTTTATTTTTTTTTTTTCTCTAAAAGAAGATGTCTGGTTTTCTGCCTTGAGCCCGATATGAATCTTGCAGTGCTAGTTGGGAGCATGGGTCCCTGAAATACTGGATCCTCCTTGCAGATCCAGAGTTTCCGATCTATTTCTATCAAAGGACTGCTGAGGGTGTATTGATGCTCAGCAAGTAAAGACTTTTCTGGTGTCACAGGAGTGATCATGGAATATTGTTTGGAGCCTGTACAATTATATTTAAATAGAGCTCTGGGCCAATACTGACTCAAGGACATGCTACTAGCCTGGACTGAGGAAATTGAGGTTGGATGAATCTGATGGAAGAAGGGTCTTCACCTCTTTTTGACAGGGCAAATCATTTTGTGTCCCAAAAGAACAAGACTAAGAGCAGTTGTTGGCTTCCTTTGTTTGCCTGTCTCAAGTATGTTGGCCTGCATGAGAGCTGCTCTGTCTTTTGACCCTCCCCAATTCAGACAGCTGTTTTTCCAGCTACATTTTCATTCTCAGACACCTTCTGGAGGCTGCTGCATTAAAAATAAATAAACCTCTATATGTGTGTGTGTGTGTAAAATCATACCTGTGATGAAACAGAACGATAGTCTGATTTCCTAAGTCCTTTTTTTATTCTGCCCATGTGGCACAATCTAAGTGTCAAAGATGCTTGGAATGTCTCTGCTCTTCCTAGGAGCTGAGTGAACCTCATGACACAGGGAGATGGCTAGACAGGATATTTTCAAACAGAATGTCACTGAAATGTAGTCAAGAGTCAACTCTGCCAAAGCAGCAGAGATATCCTCACAGAGCACAGACAGGGGTGTCAAATCCCTACTCTGCTATATTCCATTTTTAATTTTCACATGTTAATTGCATTTCTTTCATTCACAACTAGAATGTCAAAGAAGTTGGGTCTAGGTAGAAAATCAACTTTTTAATCTTTCAATACATAGGCAAGTTGGTTTGTCTCCAGCGAATCTGGAAACCTTTCAGAAGGAAATAGAATTACATCCTGAAATCTTGCACCTTAAAATGTTAGGTGAAGCTGCACATCAGAGAGGGATTAAATCTTATGCTGCAGACTTTTCTATTAAGCAACTCTTTGCAATGTAGAAAACATGACCACATATTTTTAGCTCATTTTACCCTGCCCTTCCCCACATCTTTTCAGAAATAAGCATTTTGGCTTGTAAGCTTAGCCGCAGAAAATACCTTCACTGTCAATTTTGCCCCTAATGAGCTCTTATTTAGCAGGAGCTTTAGGTAGTTTGCAGGGCTGAAATGAAACAGCACAAGTTGTGAACTGCTTGACTGCATAGCCAACAGCTCCCAGGTGCACAGGAAGAATCCCTAGACATTTAGTTTTAATAGAAATACAGCTGGAGACCCCAGCTTCAGAAAATCAATGTGTCAGGGCCTTTTGGCAACTCCTGGCAGTTTCTCAGTGGCATCTCATCGATGCTGTGGCCCCAGAAGAGAGAACATCATAGGCTTTGTCCATATTTTATCGATATTATTGGGTTTCCATTGATTGCCTGCCACTGCAATGGAGTTGTTGTGATGTATGGTCTTCTGCTGCTTTTCCAGAGAGGGACCTCTTGACCTGAAGGGCCTGTCAGGCCCGGGGGGTCTTTTTTGCAGCCTTGTGTTCTTGCATTACCCCAATGAACTCATTGCCAGGTGAAAAGCACATTAAGAGCAGGAGAGATAAAAAGAAGGAGTAAAGAAATAGGTGAGTCATTTTCTGAGATCCCCAGAAGCAGGAGATTAAGTTCCTGAGACTGCCTGTGTAGGGTGCATCTGGAGGAGGCTCTCTTGGAGCTGTTTCTCGTGTATAAGGTGATAGAGGCTGAGCCTTCTCAAAGGAGGGTGTTAAATGACTCAGGGAGTCTCTTTCATGAGGAGCTCAGGCTCTGAGGGGATGGTAAGGAGGCAGTGGGAGGGGATTTGTGGAGAAAAAAGCACTCTTGAACTGCACCCAAGCATACAGGCTTATATTTGCTCTGAAGGGCCCACTCAGAAACCCGACTTCACAGAGCACAAAACAAACGCAGGTTAAAAATATTTAAGATGCAAAATGGAGCATTAGTCACAATGTGATGATATTTGACACTGCACTGTTGATGTGCTCCCTTAAGAATAGGCCAGTCTCTTCAAGCCTCTCTTGTAACACAGAAGAAAACATAACATTAAACTACTGACTTTGTCCTACATAAGTACACGTCCTTTTATGTAAACGATACATTAACAAGGAAGGTGTTAGCTTTATGAAAATACATGGCCATTCACAAGCAGATTTTAGTTACATAAAGCACACTTGTATTTGCTTTCAGGAAAATGAAAGCAAATAAATCCCATTCTCTCGATTCCCTTACTTCAGTTGATCCTGTCATAGCGAAAAGTGTTTCTGTTCATCTTGAACATGCTGATCTAGAATGCAGCTCAGAAATGCTCAGATTAGCAGGCAACTTCTAGTTTTGAAATTTAGCTATGATTAAATATTCTCCTTAATATTATTTTCAAGCTGTATATTGTTACAGGCACAGCCTAAGCTGGGACTTGGAGATGGCTGAGTGAGTACAGCTGACATGCTGTGAAACAGAATTTCTGCAATGTAATGTACGTTGGTAATGTCATTAACTCTCTGATCTCCTGCAATTCCGAGCAGGGGGTGAGAATGGTTTTCAGCAGCAGCCTGAACAGAGATGAAGAAAAATCACCTAGTTAAAGCTTGCTACTGTATTACTGATTATCTGCAATTTTGGACTTTTGATTTGTACAACTGATTTGTTCCACAGCTGTTTTCAAAAGTTTGCCACTATAAGAAACTATTTCTCATGACTTATATTTGAGATATGCCTCTTAATAAGGATTGTGGATGCACTAAGTCCAATTGAAAATATTTTCCTCTCAAATTGATTCCATCCATTTTGAATTCAAAACAGGGCAATATTTTATTTTTTTCTTTCTTTATTTTTCCCTCTCTCCTAGATAGATGTCCCTACAAGAATAACTGATCTATTCTCATCTCAGACTCTAATTTGTCAAAATTAATGCAATTCTGTTCAAGAATTTGGTGGCGCCAGAGTTCCCGTACTTGAAAGGAAGGCAGGACAAGAGCTGTATCTTTTACACTTCACCTTGTTTTACAACAATCAATGTGGGACTTAAGGTATTAAGGTTTTAAAAACCACACCACATTGGCAGAGAGATGAACTAACACCTTTGTGTGATTCTATTAATCTAGATTTCCATAATTTAATACAGTGATCAGACAAGAGCTTTCCAAAACAGTGCCTATATGTATAGTAATGTAGTGCCTATATGTAAAGTTATTTTGACTCACCAGATTACAGAGCATCAGAAAACTTGTTCACCATTAGCTTTGTTCCATTTTCTTCCAGTAATGTTAAAAATAACAAAATCCTGAAGCCCCAAGCCTGTTTCTGCTTAAAATATAGCTGGTGGTCATCAGCTAGTACTTCAGTGGTTTTATTCATCAAAATATTTTAATAGAGACCTAAATAATTATTTTCAAGAGTGTCTTAAGGGCACTAGAGATCAGCAGCAAACAATAAATTAACTGAAAAAGAATTTAACTTAATGTCACACAGTGCAAATAATAGCATGAATTACGCTGATTGTAATTACCATTTAAGAAAGAAAACTGGGATTTAAATAGTGCTATAATAGGCTAATTTTTTTTCTTTTAGAAACAGATCAAGCTTGAGAAAAAGAAAGGTTCTTTCTCCCTTTGAAAAGACTCTACGTCCCAAAAGTGCAAGAAACTGGTTTATTCATAAGTTTGTTGTCAAGATGCCAAAAGTCTCAGTGGTGACCCGATTGCCAAGGAGTAAGGTGGCCCTGGGTGAGGAGGTCAGGGCTCCCCTGTGCCCTGTGGATATCTCTCTCTCCTGCTGAAAAAGGCCCAGCCACGCTGCCTCCCTTGTTGCTGGCCCCTTCTCAGCTGAGGTGGAGGAGAAGCCTCACCCGTGGGGAGAAAGCGAGCAGCGAGGAGTTTGGTGGCTCTGCCTTCAGCATTAGCATAGAAATTACACAGAAATTAAAGTATCTACAGCATTACAAATGCAAGCTAATGGTGCAAGTACAGATTGCAGATGTTTTCTCAGGATGAATAGCAGCTCGGGCTGCAAGGATGCTGGTTGGTTTGAATGGCAGCACTTTGGTGGGTCCCAAAGTGCTCCCTGGACAGAAATACTGAGGGGAGTCTTGTTAAAATATATATCCAAGTTTCTTTATGGAATATCTTAAGATGATAAATAAATGGATTTCTAACTGTTTCTTGAAAGTATGGTATTAGCTTGGAAATATGACCACATCAGCCCAAATAGAGTGATTATATGGCTACCACAGGACCAGGGTCTATAAGCTAAGTCTAGGAGCTGCCTTGATCATTAGCAGCCGACACAGATTAAAAAGGACTGGTGGTTCTGTTCTCATTTGTGATTCATGGGGATGATTTTTGGCCAAATCAATCATTTCATCAAACTACTTGTAATTGGCTGCATGGCTGTGTTAGAAAAAAGACCAAGCTCAGCAGGCAATCCTCTAGAAACATAGGTCAGGATTTTGCTCCAAAATTCATACATGAGCCACATGGTTTATTTTTTTGCTTGATATAGTGCATATCTAACTTTCTTGAGAGCAGAAGTGTTTTTTTCTGGTATGGGTTGCATGTTGTGATGTATCCCAGTCACATTGCAAATCAGTTCAGCAGGAAGAGTTGTGAGCTTGATATGGAAATGCTTTTGCCATATATGAAAGGAAAGCTTCAGCATTTATTTTTCTAGGGTGGAAAATGAAAACGTGAAAGGTGCGTGCCGTTTAATTCTGAAAAATTACCTGACCAGATGTCTAAATTATTAAGAAGCAGCATGACAGCCCTTGGTTGCCAACCCTTGAAAATAAGACAAGCAAGACAAGGAGATATTGAAATAAGTGGACTGAAACTAAACTCTGTGTGTGCATTTTCTTAAAGAGGAAAAAAAATTCTGTCTATAAAAATTGGCTTAATCATTTCATTCCAGCAGTCAGGAGTATCAGCTGAAGTTTGCCAAATTGTGGGGAAATTTCAGCCTGTAACTTTGATGACCTGTTAGCACTGTTTTATCTAAGGAAAGTTATCTTGGATATATCCCTCAGAAATTATTTATAAATGAACAGGCTTTTTAAACTGGCTTTAACATGGGAGAGTGTTTTTTTGCCCATTCCTTGCTGTGATTTCTGTCCCCTAACAAAGCCCATCGGTTGCATAGGACCGACTGGAGGTGGGGAAGGATGTGCAAAGGCTTCATTGACTGTCCTGCTGATGATTGCCAAGGTCTGAATGGCCCCCCAAAAAGAGCTCTTATGCTTTCTTATCCCTTGCATAGGTCATTTACAGGCTCACCCATAATGCTGGCATTGGAATTAGATTAATTATTTAATAATTATTTAAACTGTTCTATTGAGAAAAAATTTTTTGCTTGTTTTCACTTGTTTTTCCTTATCTGCAAAACACCCCATACCCATTTCTCAAACTCCAACTTTCTCAGACACGTTGCTGCAAGCAGATGTTTAGCTAAGGTAATAGGTAATAAGGTACATATATCCTGAATTTGGAATTGAATCTCTGCTCTGTGACAGAACAACAGACTGGTTAAACATTGGGTTCTACAGTGCTGCTGTTCATTCTATTTCTGTTCTAGCAAAGCTGATAAAAAATGCTGATTTAGATCTGCTGTCCTATTCCTAATTGCTTCTTTGGTGTGATCAGACCTTTATTGATTGATAAAAACTTCAATCTTGCATTTTTCTGCAAAAATAATTGATTTTCACCATTAATTTCTGAAGAAAAAAAGAGACAAATTAATTTCTGTTAAAACTTTTTATAAACTATCTTATTCTTTGCTACTGAATGTTAATTAGGAGCCACATTAATTTTTTTAGCATCTCCTAGCTGTAGCATTACATTTATGAATTATAATTACGCTATTTACCATCTTTCATTTCTGATGTCAGTCATCAGCATTCAGGAGCCTACAAGATCAATGGAGTCTAATGCTTGAAAGTTATATCAAGAAATTCAATATCAAAATTTCTATAAAAAGGAAAAGGAAATATTATATGGTAATAACTTATTTGGTTTGAGAAATCTGTAAAACGACCCAAATTTTTTGAGTAAGTTTATCACATGCTTGGAGGAACCTATCATTTCTCCACCATTTTGAGTTTCTCATTATTCTCAGCAACTCTGGAAGATTTCAGCAACTACTTTATAACAAGTGACTATTACTGGTTTTTTCTTGCCTGTTGTAATTTTGAGAGTTTTTTTCAGTAAACTGCTCTTTTTTTCACTTGTACCTACTCACACTGATGTCTCCTTAGTGGTGGAAAGGGATTAGATAAGACTAAAGGGGAGATGGCTCATTTTGGAGTCTCCACCCCCTTAACTTGTCTTAAACCAAGACAACCTGGCAGAGCAGGATCCCAGGCAAACTGCAGATGTTCTTCACACCTTCCTGTGGTGAGGGTACGTGTGGCTGCGAGGTGGGGGGGCCCATCTGCCAAACAAGGGGCAGCACAGCACCTTCCATTCTGTGTTTCTTGGCACTCAGGTGTCCAAGGAGTCCAAGGCCCCAAAAACCTCCAAGGCCTTGGGTCTGCTTACCCTGAGTTTGAAATGTTTGCTGCATTCAATTTAAAACCATGGGAAAAACTTCCGAATGCAGTGACCTATAACAAGGATGGTGGTCTGTAGTTCAAGAAAAGGAGTGTTAAGTTAGGTATTAGGAGGTTTTGTGAAGTTTAGATATAGAAGTAGTTATAGGATAAAGCAAAAAGTTAAGGGTGTGGTTGTATAAAGTGAAATATTAGAAATCTATGGTACATGATTGGATGAAAAATGCCGCAGTGCGACAGAAATGCAGCAAAAGAGTGATTAACTGTTGGTGTGAAAATGAAAATATCTGTACGTAGCAATTATCTATTGGTCATTTAACCTTTAAGAGACCTTGTAACTTGCAGTCTTGTGACCATTCTTCATGTAATGACCGACTCTGGCAGAGCTCTGTGGAAGAGTTTACAAACTCCAGAGAGATTGTAGCAATAAATCTCACTTGAAAGCATGCCAGAGTGAAGGTGTCTGAATCCCAACTATCCCGAGACTCAGGATCTCTGTCCTGCCGCCCACTCCTCTCACCCCATCTATCCCAGGTCAGTGTCCTTACAGACATTATGGTTTCTGTCAGGCCCTGCCACTGACACCAAGAAATACATACAGTGGCAAATCTTTCAGGAAAACAGCAATCCTGGACAAAGTCAGAGCTAGAGACCCAGACATTTTATTCAGTAAAATATTATAATGGTAATTAATCTTACTGCTGAAAGTTGTGCCTTTCATTTTAATATGTTTGCTTTTCATTCCCACTTCCTTGTCCTTGTTATATTTTTTTCGTAAGTCACCATCTCTCATTTTCTTCAGTAGGCTGACACCATCCTTTAGCAGAAGTTATCATTATCAATGGTAAAATATATTTGTTTTTCCATGAGCAAAATAATAATTAAAAAAAATAAACTCAGGCATTTATGTAGTGTTAGTACACTACCTAGACCAAGATTGTCAAAACTGCTAGAGAATATTAAGTGCCATAATAAAAAAAAAATTTCAATAAAATACTTTTTTATTTCTAAGAGAAAAAACCAAACCAACAAAAGTCCTTTACCATGTAACTAGTAGCATGATGAAGTCAGAGATGTCACTATGTTTGTGAAGCAATATCCAGAGATCTCAGCTGGCCTCTTCTAAATGGGTCAGACTCTACAAGGTCCAAATAGTAGGACTCAGAGAGCAGCAAAGGACAGGAAATTTTCTCATTAAAGAAATATGAGCTTTATGCTTGTTACTTTCAGCACTGATGATTTTTGGAATTCTGGGTTCCAAAATCAGCATTTGGCAGCATCCTTATTGGCAGTGGTGGCAGTGGTGGTGGTGCAGTGGTGTGTCAGGAGATAGGTGAAGCTCAGTAAACCAAGTTTTAATTTACACTGCAAAAAAAAATTAATGCTTGTCTTCAGACAGTCTCAAGGGTGTTGTGGCAGAAGCAAATTTGGTTCAAAAAGCTGTCTATGTCCCTAGTTCAAAATTGCAGTACTGGGTGTTTTCCAGAGAACAGAATTTGAAAATTTAGAGCTGTGATCCTGTGTTGGACACATGCTCAAAACCAGTCATGGCACAGGAAAATAGGAAACAAATATTACATTAGTAGAAGTGAATGGAATAAAATAAAATCAGAAAACAATACTTAAAAGAAGCAGATCATCTGAATCATTTATCTGAAGAATGATGTACTTATGAACATGGTGCCATTCAGAACCATGCTTAAAAAATAAAAAAGCTTTTTTTTTTCTCTCACTGCCTCTGGGTCCTTGAGTACATCCTGACAGAAACATTTTGATGAGGCTGATAGTGCGTGTCTGTGGTCGTGTCTGAATTAAGAAGAGAGTTCTTGCAGGGATCCCCAGACTGCTGTGAGTGTCTTCAAGAGCAACAGAGCTGTGTCAGCCCAAAGCAGCGCCTGTGTTAGCTTGTGCTGGCAAGTGACAGGTCTCATCAGCGTGCGTGGGGCACAGAGCTCAGGTGTCCCTTCTGCTCTTGTCTCTGGGAGAGCCTCTCCTGCGGCATCGCTCTCGGCCATGCGGTGCAGCCTCTCGTATGGCTGCTGGTATGAGAAAGTCTCTGCGTGGGATAAACACACCGAGAATCCAGAGGTGCCGAGAAACTGGTTTTATTTTCTTCTTTCTATAAGGTTTAAAGCATTCTGGAGGGGTTATTGCAGAGATGTTTTCAATTGAATAAGAAGGTGATGAACTTAATGTGTGGGGATACGTATGACCTTTGGTGAACCAGAACTCCAGAATCCTGATGCTGAGATGCTTTGCCCAATTTTTGTGTGCATGTTCCTTAAATTATGCTTGGCTGTAAGGCAATGGGTTTTTTATAGCCATATGACTGTGGAGGAGAAGATGTAAAGAGCCCCTTTGTCCTCTAGTTGCCGTAAAAATGCTCAAGACTTAGTCCAATAACCTGTATTCAAGAAGCTTACATCCAGGAAACCTGAGGCTAACTCCCTTTAAAGCACAGCATGTTGTCCCTTGAATTCAGGGAATTTTTGAACCTCTCCTAGTCAAAGGAAGCTGGGGTTGATAGAGTGGCTGATAGCCTCAGTGCCTATAACAATCTTTGGATTCAGGCCCTAAAGTTAAGGTAGAGCCCTCATTCCTTGAAGACAAACACTATTTTGTGCTTTCCCTTGTGTCGTGTGACCTTCAGGGATCCACTCTCTTGGTGCTTCTTTTTTCACACAGCCCCTCACGTAGGGATAATTTAAGTGCTACAGTGCAGCCTTAATAATTCACCAAATAAAAAGGAAATGTAAATATTATGATGGTGTGAACAGTAAATAGTAATGCACCTAATAAAATTCTTGCTGGTGGAGCTATCTCACTTGCTGGCAAATGGCACGACCCATATTATTCAGTGTATATTAAACAAGCTGTCACCTAAGCATATTTGTGAGAAATAATACTGGATGAAAAATGCTCTTCGGGTATTTTGAATGTCTGCAGCATTTAATGTTTGCTGGCTGCATTTGCCAGAGCCAGCATAAAGTGTACTAGACTACAAGGACAGTGTCCTCCTGTCAGCTGAGGTACCCATATATTGTCAGCTCACAACGCACCAGGAATGCAGATTGTCCCATAATTTAAAAGTATTGTGCAGCACAGCAAGACCACAACTTCCGAGCTCTCAAGTACATCATAAAAACCACACTCATAGATATCCACAAAATAATCAACAGTGTCAGATTATGAATTTCTGGGGTGAAAACTGTCAGTCTGGGGTAAGGAAAATATGGAAACTTTCCATCCTGTCCATTTTCTAACCTCAACAATGCAGGGATAAAAAAGGCATGGCATTTGTCATAGAGTATACATCTTTTTTCACCTGTGGACTCCTAGTTCAAAATCAATTTAGGCTACCAATCAGGGAAGGTAATTAGCAGACAGCTGTTCTGTGACCTGCATGGGAGAAATTAGCTAATGACTCTGGTCCTTTTCTTCTCAGCAGACAGGTGAGAAGCGTCTCATCCAGAACAGCTCAGTGGCCTCACGGGTGGTCCTGCAGCAGCCAAGGACATCCTGGCCATGGAAATAGAACCCATCCCAAGGTGCCAACACACACTTGTACCAGGTCGTTGAAGGCATGGAGGAGAAACCCTGCACCTCTCCCAGGGAAGCAGGTCCTTCCCTTACCTTTGTAAATGTGGCAGAAGGAGGCAGGGTTTGCTGATGGCTGTTGTGGGCCCCGGAGTGGAGTCCTTGAGTGTCACTCACTGCCACCCTGACCTGTCCTGTGCTATACTTGATGGAGCTGAAATCCATCTCGTCGTCCCTAATGGGAAGGCCTGAACCAGGAGGAGGGGCTTCACCTTGAAGTAAACGAGTTGCAGCCGATTAATCCATTGAACGGATTTATTAACACGACATGGAGTGATTGAGGTTCCAATTAGCTGCTTAGCTTTTTAGCCTGGGTGTCTGACCACGGCCAATACGGTCAGAAAGACCTCGATCTTCCAGGGGAGTTACATTTTATACCCCTCTGGGAGTGCCACCCTCCTCCCGAGAGTCCTCCCCCTGGAGATATCCTGATTGGTGGTCGTCGGCTCGTTGTCTAGGAGACTGGTTCTTCGGGCTGGGGAGATGTCAAGGCGTTGAATAATTGCTTAGTCCATGGTCCAGTCTGGGTCCTGGCCTTTATGCAAATCCATGATGGCATCCTTCTTCTAGGTAATTCCACCGTTTCTTGTCAGTCAAAGCCCTGGTGACACCCCTCTTCTTGACCATTCCACGGCCCCTATTAATCACTTTAAGGCCTGTTGCTGGAACACAAAGCAAGCCTAACACTAACATTAATTAGCCCATTCCCCGACTAAAATGCCCCAACTAAATCAACAGTGATTCACAAACAGAGCAACTATTAAACATTCAACATGGACAGCAGTAACTTTGAACCAAACAATTAGCAGAAGGCAACTACAAAACCCGACTTCCCATGCTCGTTTATAACAACCTCAGAGTAGTTCTTGGAGGTGGGAGCAGTAAGGAAGGCACTCCCTCATTTGACAGATATAAAATCAGACTGCAGTTCCAAATTTCTGCCTGCAGGACTTAATAGACTTTATTTATGTTATTTATGCTTGCATTTCAACAGCTCTAGTTTCCTCTACATTTACTTTTCATTATAAATGGAAAGCAAACATGGGAAGTGTTGGCTTAGCTGTGGTAAAGAAGTCTTCTCTGTCCTGAACTTTGCAATGTTTGATCTTTTCTGTTATTTTTGAGCCACAGTTCTCCACAGAAGAAAGTTCCTCACTTGATTTTTCTCTGCTTTTATTCATACTGTGTGCAAATAGAGATGTAACGTGGTCATGTTGATTTCATGTGAGACCAGTAGATTATTCCTAATTATATTCCCCACTACCATTTCTATTTCAGTTTCTGTTCCTGGTCTCCACAGAGTCATTAAAAAGGCATCATTACTGGAGAACTGTCTCTGAAAATTTGGAATAGACTTAAACACTTTCTCAGTGAATAGGCAGACATTACTTCATATCTCAATATAGTAAGTACTGGTTTGACATTTAAATGTCATTTTGACACACTCCTGACCTCTACGTCTTTGTTCCTATGAAATACTTCAAGGGTGATGGCACATTTAAAGCTATTTAAATCAATCTTAAAGGGAAAAACAACCCAACAATTGTCTGACGCATTTTAGAGACAACTATTTTTCATAAGCACAGAGAAGTGGTGATTCTTGTTCAGCATTAATATTTAATGAGGATTACAAAATTAATTTTGGTAGATAAGAAATTCACTTGGACTTTGTGAACTCAAAAATTTGCTTTAGAAAAAAAAAATAGAAGTAACTTCCCAAACACAGGAGCAAGCTTTTTTTTTTACTATATATATTCTCTGAATAGATAAAAAAAAAAAATCCTTTTCTTCTCTAGGAGAAACTGGTGAAAGTATCATCACAAATATCTTTCATCCCATGAAATCAATTAAAGAAAACTCTGAATTCAGTAGAATTTGGCTCATCTTAAAACAATCCATTAGGGAGGTGAGCAAGTCTTTGAGTAATATCCAAGATGTGATCTATTCACTGGATCAATGTGTCCAGAGTCACAAAGAGGGATGTTTTCAGTATTAGGGTCCTCACATTTTACAAAAGGAAGAAGAGCAGCTGAAAATTGTAGCAACAGGAAGAATTTAGAGATGGAGCCCTATTACTACCTGAAAGCAAAAACAAAAGGGTAGCTAAGGACTACTTTTTTTCCCTCTAGTAGGATAGCATGAAAAAACCCCAGTTATTTGTGATTGCCTGTAATCCTTTAAAAATAAAAGAAATGCTTAAATGCATAAACAGCTGTAATGTAATGTTGTCATTATTTCAGTCATTTCCAGACTACACAGGAGTAAATATACATGGCAGGAATATTTATGCATGTATATCCTACTAGGCTGTGTATTTTATCTCCTGTCTTTGCAACATCATTTGCAATCTTCTTCTTCCTGCTTGTCATCCAGTTGGCAAGTTTTACATTCTGTATGTGTCGGCAGGGAAGATTTGCATTTTGAAGCAAAAGCCAATTTAAGTGCAATACAGCTTTCTAAAAGACTTGGCTCATTTTCATAACCCACAAGGGCATGAAATGAGATAAAAATAGTTGGGTTTGCTGGTTTCTCTGAAAATGCCTTTGACCAGTAAGATATGTCTAGTAGTTATTAGATGCTCTTGCTTTTCTCCCAAATTCAGGAAAGCAGGCTGTTGTGAAATGCTTAAAAATAAATCTTGTATTGAAAAATAATTCCTTTGACTTCCAGTAAAAAAATTGGAAAATATCGTAATGCACTCTATGTCGGGTTTATTGGAAAGTTTATACCATTGAATGCTATTTTCTTCTGCTCTAGGATACCAGGTCTGGAGAGGAGGTATTTGTAGGTCTGGAGAGGAAATATTTGCAGCTGAGCTTCTCAGTAAAGTCCAATGAAATACTAAAGGTGCATAAATCTGCTCTGGCTCCATTGCTGGACCCTGAGATGCTGTGGGGTGTCCCATGAGGCTTCCTCTGCATGTGAAGCAAGTTAACCTGGAGAAGTGGATATTATGTTGTGTCCATATACCACAGTTTACAGAGGAATATGAGCAGTCTGCACGGGAGAAACGACCAAGGCCTCTCTGTGCCCCGGTAAGCTTGTGTAACCAAAATGAGATTATTACAGCCCTGTGCGGTGAGCACACGGCAGCTGGGAGCTCATACCGCATAAACTGCTCTGCTTTGGGAACTGCTCACAGGCCTGGGCACGTGGACAGGGATGTGGGACCTCCTGCACTCCTGCCTCAAAGCCACGGACCTGCATTAACGTTTTTGCCAACCAGCGTGGCTGGGGACACAGGCAACACAGCTAAACCTCACTTGCACCCATCTGCAGCAAAATTACGGAAAAATCTCACAGGTATATTTGCATTAGCAAATTACCTACGCAGTCAGGGACTGTTGGAGAGTTTTGGTGGAATAGCCTGTATTAATTCAACTCTATGTACCAAAGTGGTTCTTTTTTCACAGCGTGTGTGTGTAGAGTAGATTTAGATTGGTGCTGTTAGTAAATAGGAGAACCCCAGTGTGCAGTGTTTGCAGATCCAAACTGCTGTGAACAGTCACAAAGCACAACAGAAAGTCTTACAAATGAAACAAAAGAAATCACCATGCAGAACATGTATGAAGAAGCAATTTAAATGTTTATGGGAGCCTATAAACTTTTTTATTCTATAAAAATAGGTTTTCGGCTTGTCTGCCTCTGAATAAGTCTTAAATAATACAATTTATTTTGGATGACTGATTATGGGACTCCAACCAAGGCAGTTTAAATTCCATCTCCTGTCAACTTTAGGAAACAAAATGATTTTCTAGCTTTGACATCATATATCATGTTACGTTTGAGCCATAATGCAGCGGGGGCCCAATTCTGTTAGTCCAGCAGATAACCATGAGGTCTGTATTTTCAGTGTCTTTAAAGCAGCCTCCAGCACAGCAGGATAAAGCTGTTCATCCAAGAACAGCAAGTTACTTTTGATCACTTGGTAAATATATTTGGTTGTGGCTTGAAAGGAGGATGGCAGATGAGGGCATTGATGGTGTATTTGCAGAGGGATCTCTTCTAGCAGGGACATTTGCAGGGAATTCCTATTTTGCTTGTACAGAGCTGTGTTTGCAGGGAATTCCTATTTTACTTGTTAAGAGTTCTGTTTCTCAAGCTCTCCATAGTTAAACTGGCAGGCTGAAACCAGAGGCATTCTCTTTGAGGGCTGTGCAGGCATATCTATTTAATTTTAAAAGTAGATTACGTTTTGTTATTATCTCTAGGCATTGTCAAATTATTTGATAAACCTGTTTTTATTAATGCATTTATAACGGACAGTGAAAGACAGATGAATTTGGGATCATTTTTCCTTCCTGTTGCAATAATGAAAATTAAGATATGCTTCATTTATAACACACTATTAATGCAGTATTTATAATTCCAGGGATATCATGACACTCTTTGGTCATCTTTTTCTGTTTGAAACAATTAAAATAAAGGTGACATGATGCTTTATTTTCCCATTTAGTGGGAAATGCAAGCAGCAGTACATCTCCCTCACAGACTGGAAGTAAAAACCACAAAGAGCTGATTACTGAGCAGTCCTTGCCTTTCTGTGCAGGACATGTTTTCTTGCTGCAGTCCCTCAAACTGCCATCCCTCTTCACGCTCCTCGGCCTCAGGCTGGAGCTCTGGTGGGGGTGGCAGGGATGATTCCTCTCCCTGAGGACGCTGACATTAGCAACAAGCAGTCAGTCATAAAGGATGCAACCAGAAAGGCAGAGGGGGAAAATGACAGTGGCCCTTCATAAATATTAAAGAAGTTTCTCTAAGACAGAAGCAGAAATGTGTGTTGACAGTGTCAGAAGATGAATGGCTCTATACAATCAATTTCTTTTAGAGAAAAGGTTATTTTTCCACAATTATTAATGTAGTATTTAATCAGTTTTATTTCTTTTCTTGCTCTTGCCTTTTCACAGCCCTTCCCCCACTTGAGATTGGCTACACTGGCTCTTCTATGCTTTTATTCTGCTTATTCATTTTTTGTCCAAACTTCTTACAGTTTCCAAGGAGAAAAAAGCATCACGTAGGCATTGGCAGCTTTTCCGCCTGATTTCCACTACTTTCTTATGCTGAGCATCCATTTAACACAGATGGTTGGGTTAATGTCAGTTATTCATTTCAATATATTCCAACCTTGAATGTATTTGAGGTTTGTGATTTATGTCAGATTAGGCAGTGAATGAGATACTTTACCTCTTACTCCAGGTTAAAGGTTACAAGTAAACCTTCATGGTTGTCTCTGTATGAGGGTAGCACATCAGCTGTAGCTCTTCGTACTGGGGAGACCAATTCTTGAAAGTATTTATTATCATCATTTTTCTAAGAGTATAAAATTGAGATGTGACTGCAGTGAGAGTAATCCTAATGCTTTCTTGGCTAATATAAAGCCAAGTTTTAAAGGAGGGAAAATTCACTTTTGCCTTACGTTTGCAGTCCCCAGTCATATTCCAGCATCTTAAAATTATCCTGCATTGTTTAAATGAAGTAGTAGCTTGTGCTCCTCAGAAATAGCTTTTGCCACATTATCTTGCCGGTGAAGCCTGTGTACTTAATGAGTCAAAAGGAATAATTTGCCAAAGCCCTCAGATATTTTGCGTGGATATTCATCACTATCATTATCACCAGTCATCCTGGTGAGCAACAGGGAAGCTGTGTATTAGTCACTGTGAAAGGTGCGAGGTTGAACCATACATCACTGCTACCTTCTAACAGACTTTGAAACAGGGTGGCGTGGTTTACATTTCTCCACATTCTGAAAAAGCAGATGAAGGCTCTATTTCAAGTCCACATGCAGCCATCCTGCTGAACTGGCAGTGGTTCTTTGCCTTTCATTAGGGTGGGTGTGAAGGAGCCTTTAGGTACAGGGAGTCAGCAGTTGGGATTTGTGGTCTCCACCCTCTGGAGCATTGAGCAATCCCACTGGAGGGCCTGGTGAGACCCTTTAGCAGCACTGCAATGCAGTGAAGGAGCTGAACTCCCCATCCTACCCACACTTCAGCATGCTCCTCCTCTCTAAACCCCACAGATGCTGTAGACCCAACACCTGAAACATCCTTGCCAGGGTGGTTCTGCATGCAGCCATGCAGCACTAAGGCTGCCATTTTTCTTTGCTATTTCTGCTGCAGTATCTGGTGATTTGTATGACACGGAATTTAGCACAAACAGCAAAACAGATAATAAAGGTCTTTGTAAGAATGTCCAGACAGACTCCCCTTCAAATGAAGTTGTCTGCTCATTACTGTCCACATATCAATCTGAATCAGTGGATAAATTCGTAGATATTTGAGGGGAAACAGACGAAATCCTGAATTTCCTGAATCAGCAGGACTGCAAAGTTTATGGGCAGTCCCAGAAACCCAGTTTCTGGGGCTCTTAAATAGACAGATAAATGTGTCATCACCTCCAGGACATGAAATACAAGAATTTTTCTCGATTCGACTAAAGCACTTCTTTAAGGTATTTGCTACGTCAGGCCCTAGGAGCCAAATAGGTCTCAAACCTGTACTTCTCCACTTGAATTCTTGATGCCATTATTATGCCAGATATTATCTGAGAGGAACTTTGCAGTGGTCGCAGATAGGTGATTTCAAATTGAACTTGGAAGAGTTTGTTGCTCAGGAAAAAAAATTATTCAAAGAATCTATCATCCTTTGATAACTTGATTGAGTTTTCTTGGCTATAATTCAGATAGGTGCAAGTGATAGGTTCAGTGGTGATAAAACAGTTTTAAAATATGCTGTCAGGTATCCGAAAATCCCTAGGTGATGATGTCAAACAACAGCAGATATTATGTGCTCTTGACTAATTTGGGGCTTATAAAAATATTCATAAGAACAATTTTAAAGTATCCTACATTGCTACAGCACCATTACAGATACTTGTGATCTTAATTTTCACAAGATCCAATGCTGTTACACATGACTGTACTGATTTTATAATCTGGATAAACAACTCTAAAATCTTGATCCTCTGTTGGAGAATTAGAAAAGGTGATTATCCTTTAGTTAATGTGCATGGTAACCTTATAGTCATTGCAGTAAAATTATTGTTATTCCAGTCATATTATTGTTAAAATGCCACAGGACTCTTCAAGGTTGTGGATGGAGCTCAGTGAATGATGAATCTCTGTTTATCCCAGCCTCTTGCTTGCCACCACCTCTGCACAGGAATTAACAGGAGTAAGAGCCCTCTGCGTGGTTCATCCCTTGTGCAACTATGTAGAACAAACAAACAGACAATGGTTTTTTTAGAAGTTTATGTTTTGGTTTAACCAGACAAATGATAAACACCCATTCTCAGAACTAATCTCTCTGAGACAATAGTCACATTGACGGCTTAATAATAAACCATATAGGATTGGAAAATTATTTTTTATAAAATCTGAACAGAGTGCTGACTGCTCATAAAAAACAGCTCATCTCCCTTTACTACTTACTGCTCTCTCTTCCTATCTAACACTCAGAATGCTTCTTCCATCTGTTTTACTTCACGACTTCTTGCTATATTAACCATATTTCTCTGCTCTGCAGTGAAAGTGAGAACTTCCTTTGGCATCCTGTCTTGGTGGCGCTGCCACTCTTGTTGAATGCAGCCTCAGTGATTTGTGCTGGCTGGATCCATGTGTGGCATCTCTTTGTAAGTACTCATCTAAAATAAATTTATAGATACCTCAGGGAAATCAGCATATCAGTATCAACTTCATATTTACTGCACAGATTGAAAAAGTTGTTGGAAAGCAGATTCAGAAATTATAGTGAAGCCCTCATATACGCTGCCACAGTAAGGGGTTTCTGCAGCCTGCAGCGGAGAAGAAGAAATATGTAAATGAAGAAGAAAAGAAAGCTATCAGAAGACACCAGAAATGATGGTATTAGTTGGCTGCCACTTCTTGTGCGAAAATTTTGTGGTCTGGGATTCCCTTAAGTATTGAAACATTCTGTCAGTGAGACCGACAAACTGTAACCACTTGAGCCCTCTACCATAACCACCCAATTGTAGCTTTTGCCAGCACTAGAGTTCCTGCCTGTGTATGCAGAAAGCAATCACTCTTAACAAAGTTTCTAATTAACTTATATAGATAACTCTAAGGTGGCAGTGCAGTGGTTCAGCGTGGGCTTGGGTGGGAGCACATCCTTTTATTACTGGGGCAATAAAACACAACTAAAGGAGAGAAACGAAACAAGAAAGTGTGGATTGTGTGGGAAATAAACAAGTTTATAATCCACTGTCCAAATAAAATATTAATTAATTTAGACTGGATCAACACCAATATTTTAACATACTTACAAGATTAGGCTTTGATAATGACGCATTAGACGGCTTTTTGGATGTAATATTTAACACTAGAATAACAATCCTAGCCATAGAATAAGACAGAGCCCCACAAAATAATGACAAATGAATGTGTAAATTCCGTGGTTCAGGAAAAACAGGCCATTTCAGGTTTTTGTTTAGGTGATGTTTTCTTGAAATTCGCTCAGTCCTATCTGTCATTCATCTTGTCCCTGCTGAAACAAAGTAGTTTGTGAGCTGGATAAGAAACTGCTGAAAATTTTGCTTTGTTAGAAGATTTATTGATTTTCTCTGTAAAGAATGTTGAACTTGCATTGTGTTTTATGTCTGTGGCACAAGGGTGCAGCGTTCCCTATTTTAACTTTAAAAAGTGCCTCTTGACTGTTAAGAAGGAGACAAATAGAGAAAGACCCATTAAGCACTTAACAGGAGACAAGAGTGTGTAAACAAACATGATAGAGAAAGACAAACTCTTTTCTCAGCTTGGAATCATGTTGGAATAATGATAGAATTAACATGAGGGGATGCCTGTGTAAAGAATAACATTTTTTTCCTCAAAATTGGTGGCCTATCAAAATCTGGAAACTGCAAGAATATGTTTATTTCTAACTGGTACAACTTCCTCAGTATTTATAAGCTGCAGTAACAGCCAAGTGTTGCTGAAGGTGATGAAAAGGAAATGATGAAGGGATTTATTCCAGTACCACACACTTCTATATCCAGCTCAATAGCTGTTTAATAACCATGACTTTACATAATTGGATCTGTATGGGTAACTCATCCTCACCTAGGAATGACTCTTGCAATGGTACACTGGCCAACCAGTTCATCATTTGGCTCACATGAACACCCTTCTTTTAAACTTTTAATGAACACAAGCTCAGCCTTTGAAAAAATCCTGAGACTAGAAGGGCTAAAAACCACAACAATCCCAAATATTTGCACGCTGGGATTGCCTGAGTGGCCCACAGGATGGGACACTGAACTGTGACTCTGGAGAAGTGGAGTCTGCATCAGCTGTGCCGTGTGATTTGCAGTGATCCACTTGATCCCTCAGTGCCCAGTCACAGCAAGTGTGCTCAGCAGGAAATCCATTCTGGATTACAACCTTGAACACAATAACACTTCAGGGCTGAGATCTCTCTGGGAACTGTAATCTAAGTAATTGTCTTAGTTTAGGGCAAATGTGGGAGGAAACCTCTGAAGGGGGTCCCTCCAGAAAAGCAGATCCAAGCCACCCCTCCCACCAGCTGGTCCAGGAAATAGATTTCCTTGGAGAAAAAGTGGAAAAAACTATTTATTTAACAAACAAAACACCCACAAGCATAAAGAATGACCAACACTACATAATAAAACCTCCTTCTGTTCTGAAAAGACGGCAAATTCAGAAAAGTCTTTTCCGTGGATGTGTCTTTGGGTTTTCTCTCAGTCTCTCTCTCCGAGGCTTGGGCCCGGCGCCCCGGCTGCAGCGCCGCTTGGGGGAAGCCCCCCTCCCCGGGCGATGGTCCTGGTGTCCCCAGATCGAACAATAGCAGAACAGTCCAAAAAAAACCCCTTTGGTCTCAGCTAATTAAAATTAAAAACCAGACAAAAAAAAAAAAAACAAAAGAGGGGAAAAAAACCAAGGGAGAGCTCTCCGCTGTCTGTGTCCACAACCCAGAGTCCAGGAGCAGGAATGCTGAAGGTGTTAGCTCTATGTTTTGAAAACAACTGCCTCAGATGTTCCACCGCTTCTCCCTCCTTCTACCGCCTTTACGCTCAGATCCAGTCTTAAAGGTGCAAAACTTATTTCTGGGCTAAACCGACGAAATGGGGATAAAAGCGTCATAGAGTCAGCCTAGGACAGTAATAATTTTCTATTAACCAACCTGAAACCCAGAGCAAGGTTTCTTGCTGCATCAGGGCTAAAATCTGTGTGTCAGAAAGAATCTTGGCTGTCCCAGTGTCTTCCCTTTATCCAGGAAAGCAGTTTCCAAGTGAGCTGCCTCTCCCTCACTGTTCCTCAGGACTCAGCAGTTGAAAGAGAAGAGAACCTGTAATTTTACATTCATATTGCAAAATCTTAATCCAAACAGCACCTTAAATATTTGTGTGGCCTTTCTTAGTAACAAATATGTTTGTTCTCTTTTCAAATGCTTTTTAGAGAAGGACTTGAATAAATGAGAAATGTGAATTGCTCTTTGTGCCAAGTTAAAGTGCTGAATCCCTTGTTTAGAGTTGGATGGACTAAAGACAGAAAAGTTCTCTTTCTTCCATATATGATAGAATGTCAAGTGGAATTCTCTGTTTGTGCTAGAAAAATACATATGCTGCAATTAAAGGATTCTGAGGCTATGAATCTTTTTTTTTTTCTATATTGTCTGGTCCCAAAATTGTTATAAGGAAACACACTTCCAAAAAAAAGAACAGGAAGACCAAGGCAGCAAATTGATTGGCTTAGTCAAGGAACTTAAAATGATCTTACTTCACACATCTTCTCTCATTCAAGGTCAGAGTATTTGTTTGATTAGTGCTTTTACATCTGAAATGCTTTCCTTAGGTTTAAATTCCTGTTGGAATGAAGTAAAAATTTCCCCTTTTTTATGTCTGTGTTCTGCTTTCTTAACAGTGGTTCTGGTTCATGATGAGCTGTAACCTTTCCTTCAGCAAGCAGTACAAAATACTTGTATATTTACAGAAATACCTGAGCTCCAGGAGGGTATTTAGCAGCTTTTTCCTTCCCAAATCACAGACTCATACTCCAACAGCTTCTGTTTGCTTTTCTCTGCTTTTCCTGTTTTCTTTTTATCCCTCTTAGACTTGATAAGTGAGTCTTTCCATAGTCTGAGTTGCAGTAATTAATTCTGAAGCTTCTCTTGTATAATTTTTACTTGTGTATTACTTTTTTTTGTTGTTTTTTCTTTCTTTCTTTCTTTCTTTCTTTCTTTCTTTCTTTCTTTCTTTCTTTCTTTCTTTCTTTCTTTTTCTTAGTGGCAAGGGTTTTGTATGGTGATGTGGGGCTGTATTCTGCCAGTTTATTTGTACATGAGTCACAGACATAAGGAGGGGATGTTTGAAATTTTCCACCCATGGACGGATGGATGATTGGATGGATAAATGAGAAGGTTTTGTTGCCACATCACAATGCAAATTAATGACAGCCAAATAGGATGGCAGCCTCTTCATGGAGGGCAATTTTGATGTGAAGCCAAGTCCTGATACCTTCCTTCGCGGGGGCTCTCACTCTACCTTAAGTGGTTCTTGTGTTTATGCCTGTGTGATCTGACTGATGCTGGGAGTGAGTTTTCCTTTATGCAAATAGTTCAGCAAATATGCCTCTTGACTTTAATCAGTACACAAATGCTAATGATCCCTATTTTCTGGGTACTTTAGTTCTATCCTCATATCTCTGAAAATCGACCCTAAGAATCTGAGTAGTGTCTTTGCCTTCATCTGTTGCTATTAAATAACAATAATAAAAAATGAAATAGAAAGGTGTAATTTAACTCCAGCAGAGAAGAGAAAGAAAAGAAATAAAACAAGCCAGTGTTTCCCCTAAGTTTTCCTCTTATTCTGTGGAAAAAAATCCCCAACTTTTATGATCAAAGAGCTCTCCTCCTGCTGCTATTGATAAGTTCCTGACATTTAGTAAAATAATAAAGTTTTTCTAACATGGCATCCTTGATACACTCATAACAGAATTAATCTAAAAAGAAAGAGCATCTTCTAAAAATACAACTTTAAAATCACTTGGGAAGGAAAGTTGGAATGCTGCTTTCTGCCTTAGGTTGATGATGTGGAGTAGAGCAGGTGGGTAGGGCAAGAAAAAGGATGCAGACTTTTCTTTTGGAAATCAAATTATCAGTCACCTTGTGTTTCTCCAGTGCTTTCCTGTCAATGAGATAATCTAGAAAACTTAAGAATACTTGCTTAATTTATTAATATTTAAATTTTATCCAACCAGCCCTTTTGCAGCCTCCTGTACTATTTTTGTTATTTGTATGGATTCTGGTCTCAAAAGAAGTATGAACTGTAACAGAATGAAGCAAAAGATAAACTATTCCACTAGCCCATGAAGGTGAGGCCTTCAAACACAACCCAGCCCAATAATTCTGAATGTTAGGGGAAAAACAATCCCTCTGGGCAAGTCTTTTACTTTACTCTTTCACTGAAGCATCATGTATTGCCTCCTTTAAAAGATATGACTAGTGCAATATCTGACCTGAAGAGCTGAACAAGCACAGGATTTCCTGGAATCTTTGATTTTAAAAAGAAACTTTTTGATCTTTCAACAAGTGTGTGTGTGTGGGGATTATTTGTTTTAGAGGGAGACTTGGAAGAAAATCATCTCTATGCTTTGTAAGGGACTCCTTTGCTACGGCTCACAATGTAACAGAAATTTTGCTCTGTTGTGGCTCCTGTCTGTTTCCAATTTAAGTTGCTACCTATTTTCTCAAAAAAAAAAAAAAAGAAAAAAAAAGAAAAATAAAAAAGAAGAAGAAAGTATTTTTCCTACATGTATTTTGGAATCAAGCAAATACATTTTCTTTAGCAAGTCTACTTTGATGAAGCACAAATGTCTGAGAGCCCTTGTTACCTCTAAGATTTCAATTTCAGGCAACACCAGGTTATGCTCTGGCAGAAAACTTTACAGAGAAAGTTATTTTACTGAACTCCTAAGTTAGTTATGTATTTTACCTACCTGGGAACCACAGGGCTTCTGTTTAGATAGAGTCTAAGGGGTGTCCTCTGCAGGAAGTTTTCCAGGATCCAAGATGAATCTGGGTATATCTCATCAGTGATCCATCCATTAAGCACAAAGACCAATATCTCCGTTTAGATGCCACAGAGTAGCTACTAAAAACCCTCTTTCCTTTCCTGGAAGTGACATAGAGCCACATGCCTCTTGTGGCCTGAGAATTTGTTCTTACAAACAGATTGCTTTTATTGTAACACTAAATCACAAAGCAGGAACCTTGATTTGTAATGGAGACTTGTGTGCATTTTTAAAACCTGAGGGACCAGAAACTGTAAGTGAAAAAAAAAAGGGAAGCACCTTTTTCTGATGCCTCAAACACATAAGCTCTTTGTTGGATCAGGTACCTCTTGTTTATTTTTATTCCCCAGTCATTGAAAGAGTAAGAATGCAAAATTAATAAACCCACCTCATTCAGTTTGTTAACCACATTGTAGGGGAACATAAAATTCAGAGATATATTTTACACAAAAGAAGATTATCTCTGTTTTAATTACAATACATTCAGTTTGGCCTATTAAATGAAAGAAGACTGTGCCTGTTAAGCTTGAATTTGAAAGAACCAAATGAAAGATACAGCTGAGAAATCCTTTTTTCTAAACACAGCAGCCTGTAGGAAAGAAGAACACTTTTTCAGAAAAAAAATCATTGTTTTATTTTCTTGAAGTTAGGACATATTCAGCCTCATAATTCTCCTAGGACACTCCAGAGAGCAACATTAAAGACTACAGTGCCAAATAATTTTTAGGCATAGCAGGAACTAAAACAACCCAAGCACCTGTGGAAGGGACCTGTGCTGGAGCAGTGGATGAAGAACTTGCAGCCCATGGGAAGGATGCCCTTGGGAGAAGTTCATGGAGGATGGCTTCCTGTGGGAGGGATCCCATGCTGGAGCAGGAAAAGAAGGTGAGGAGCCCTGCCCCTGAGGAGAAAGGAGCAGCAGAGACGTCATGTGCTGAACTGACCACAACCCCCATTCCCTGTCCTCCTGGGCCCCCGTGAGAGGAGGAGGGATAAAATACAGGAATTAAGTTGAGCTTGGGGAGAAGGGAAGGATGTTGGGTAGGGTTTTTTTAAGAGGTGGGTTTATTTCTCATTATCTTACTCTAATCTGATTGGTCACAAATTCGATTAATTTCCCCAAGTCGAATCTGTTTTTCCCAGGAAGGTATTTGGTGAGTGATCTCTCCCTGACCTTATCTCGACCCACAAACCTTTCATTGGGTTTCTGTCCCCTGTCTAGTTGAGAAGGCGAATCATAGAACAGCTTTGGTCAGCATCTGGCATTCAGCCATGGTCAGCCTACCACAGTTATTCAGGTGACAGAAGAATGATCTTGAACTTGACCTCAACACTTCAAAAATTATTAAAAAAAAAAAAATCCAAGGATTTCCACCTTGAATTAGTATTCATTATTTGCACTCCACATACCAGTTTGAGGTTCTGATTAAGATCAAGACCTTCATTTTCCTCTGGCCATACAGTCTCAGATGCATCCTAAAAATTAACAAAATAACCGGGTTGTGAGAGACAAAGGGTAGCTGAAGGATGCTACTATTTTATGGGATGGAAAATACCAGCATGAAAATTTCTCAAGTAATTTGTCCTAAGTAAAATCAGGTGTGAAAAGTACCCAGATTTAATCACTCATAGAGCATTAGTACAAGAAAATTCCTCTTTCAAAGGCTTCCTCATTTTGGCATGTGGGTTTCCTGTCTTGTTCCCATTCCTGAATCAAAAGTATCACAGGCTGTAGGAGAAAGTCTGTTCATATAAACTGTGGTTGAAGTCCCAGGCCTCTTCTGAGTAGTTGATAAAAATAGGGATATAAAAGGCACGACTTAACCTTTTGGAAAGGAAGGAATGACGATAGAAACCCATTAAAAATTACAGATGGGTAATGCTGTGGTCTGAAATGTCTTCAATTTTTAAAGGAAAAGATTGGTATCAACAATGTTGCTTTGAATCCTAGAAATTGTGCTTCCTTGGAATACAGGGAGAAATTTTCTGTAGGATTTGGTCTCCTAATACAACGCTCCAATAAAAATTTAAGTAATTAGTTACTATCCTGGAAAACTACAAATGGTTTCTGAGAGTTCATTCAATAAAAATAATAGAAAAAAAGTTATACATTCATTTATTATAACAGTAATATTTTAGAAAGAGAAAGGCCTACCTATAGCTCTCAGTCAGAACAAAAGAAACATAAAACCAGAAAAAAACTAAACCTCTAAACTTAGACTTTACTATAATAAATGTAGTTACTCAGCCAAAGTTATAGCTCATTTTACTCCACTGACTTCAGGTGGGTTTACTACATCAAAAATTAATTTGGTCTCACAGTTAATCTTTCATAGCCTAATCTGATGGTATGTATTTATGAGATATAAAGAGAACTCTTGGCCAAACAATTGGAAGCACATTAAAAATCAAACTTTTGTTTTCATGTAACAGTCAACATCCAAACCTGAGCGTCACTAAAATGCCTTCAAGCTTCATGGCTGATTCTCAGCCTGGATGTGAACAGCCAGCCAGGCATTTCCACAGAACATTTTCAAACGTCAGCTGCTTTCATTTATCAGAAATTAGAGTGACACTTTTTAACATTTTATGCAGAGTTAACCAAATGTTATGGAAATTACAGATGCCAGCCACCATGACAGGGTTCAGCTCCAGGTTTCTGCTGAATCAATGAGCCGAAAACAAATTCTTCTATAAAGTCCTTTTTATTAATTTTATTAATCCTTACACCTGGGCTTTGAGAAATAGAGTGAATTTAGAATTAAATTTATTCCTATTCTGAATTCTGAAAATATGTGAATAACATAGTAAAACTTTCCTCTGAAGCTGCAGGAGTTTGGGATGTACTTTTTTGTGTAATACGGTGTGAGATTTTTAGTTCTGGGGTTGTATGTTGAGAAAAAAATAAAAAGAGGAGGGTAATCCATGAGCTCCCTCAATCAGAGGTCTCTGGCAAACAGAATAAAGTGGAGACAGTGCGGTTGGTTTTTTTGGTGTTTTTTTTTTTGTTTGGTTGGTTGGTTTTGGCTTTTCTGGTTTTTGTTTGTTTGTTTGTTTGGGTTTGGGTTTTTTGCCATTTTTTTTCTTTTTGGTGCTAAGGAACCTTTTAAGGTGGTGGACTTGAAGCTTCAATGGGAGTGTGCATTGTAGGAGGTAAGGACACCAACCACCAAAGTACATTTTTTCTGCAAGTACAAATTGACAGCTTATATTAAAAAAATTGTTCTTTGCTGCATTAAATCATCTGAGCAGTGTGAGGCTAAATGCAATGGCTTGAAATATTTTTTTCTCTCACCATTACAGAAAAAGGAAGTGGTTGCTTTTACAACGTGAAGTAGCTATTAAACTAAATTAATAGATCTAATATGTCTGGGTTTGTAGAAAGCTATTTGACAAAGTTTCCCTTGATAGACTATTGTTAAAGTTCTCTAAATATGGGTGAGGTAATACATTATTAAGATGGATAAGGAATGGTTAGAAACTAGAGACATGAATTAAAGGTATCTTTTATTCATAGGGGTTGGATAAAGAATGAAACCCCACTGGGGTCTAATTGTGTCAACTCTGTTTAATACTTGCTTTAATATTTTCAAAAGAGTTGTACCATGGTCTTTCTTTGTAACTGTGGGTGTTACTCAAAGAAGCATAATCCAGTGAACTGCAGCATTTATGGATTTGAGCCAATAAATGGGTGCCAGAGCTGAGCTCTAATTATTTGCATCAGAGTTGTGAATGCCTGCACAGACAGAATTTAAACTTTCACCAGCCAGAGCATTGCCAAGCACTGACACACATGGAAACACAGAGACAATGGTTAAAATATGGGTAGCAAAATGCCCCAAAATGCACTAAAGCAGTAGTGAGTGAAATTACCATCCCTGGAAGTGCTCAAAAATATGTAGATATGGTGCTTAGAGACATGACTTAGTGGTGGACTTGGCAGTGTTGGGTTGATGTTCGGACTCAATGCTCTTAGAGGTCTTATCCAACCTCAGGGATTCTGTGATTCTAAAGCAACTCTGGAGAGGTTTTACAAGGGTAGGCAGGGCCTGCATTTTCACATTTGGGCGGCACTGGCAGCCTTTGGGGAAGGAGTTTTTGGAGCTGCTGTGCTGATGACAGGCTGACCAACTGAAAACATCCTGTCATGGCAGGACTGAGTGTGGCATGTGCTGTCCTCTCTTGGCTCTCACAGGTGATGGTGACCCTGCCATGGACAAGTGCTCAGAGCAAGCTGAAAATTTAGATGGAGAAGACCACAAGTGCTCAGCCTCCCACACAAACCCTCCTAGAGAGTCAGCTGCAGCCTCAGCCGCTGTCATACCTGGTCTGCCACAAACCTAGCTGAAATCCCAGTGAGGTCTGGACACTGTCACTTCTCGATTTGGTAGAGCTGGATCATGTTTCTTGTGACTGCTGTACCAGTTCCAGGTAGCTAAGTGTGTTTCCATGCTGAGCTACATAGGTAAGACAGATTTGAAAGGAGTGATTTTCACAGAAAGGAGTGATTTTCACAGAAGGAAGGCCCTGCACCAGATTCTTCATGAGTGCGGTGATTGTCTGACAGCTCTCAAGAAAGCTTTCCAGACATTTAATTTTTCTATCATTTCCTTAATAATAAAACCCCCTCTTTTAATGTAATGAGATCATCTACACCAGACAATTTCAGACAATTTACATTGCTGATATTCATTCACATGGTACATGGTTACAATACTCGAAAATCAAACCAGCAGTTGTGTTTGATCTACAGCAGTGTCTGAAAAGTGTGTGCCATCCAAACAGGTATATACAACCCCCAGGGGTGAGGTGATGTCTGAACTTTAAGGACAGCATTACTTTTGCAGAGATTGTGACATGAATATTTAATGTGTGACTGAATTTTTTTTTTTTTCACTCAAAAGAAAGTGAAATGTAATTTGAATGCATGCTGTCAGATGAGTGACACCTATGGGGAAATTATAGCACAGGGATCAAAGCCTGAGACAGAGAAACCCTGTATTTGACCAGAGAGGAAGAGATAACATGGTCATTAATATGATAGACAGGAGTTTTGGTACTTAGTACCAGCAGTCCTTTTGCACCTAAATGGGAGAGAGACAGCCACAGAGAGAATTATTATTGCTCTGTCTCTTCAATTTTTCAAATGTTTCTGACATTAAATGTGGCAGGTCCCTTCTGGTTCAGGTATAACATGGATGTACAGAACAAAACTATGGAAGAATAGAATTAAGCTACTGAGAATTTGATTGCATTTTGCTTTTCAATGTTTATCTTTAAAAAAGTTTTATTTGTAAAAACTGTGAAAAAAGCAGTATGATAGCCAGGGATAGAATTACCTGGGGAAGAATTTTGGATTGGCTAGACCTGGTAGAGACAGGAATGTAACCATAGTGGCCCAAAGCATGATTTTACTCTGCTGTGCATTCATGACCAAGTTTTTGGATGACTGTATTCACAAAATGTAAATGTGCTCTATGTTGCTAATTCTTTCCATTTCTCTGATGTCAGTGATATCATTGTAACTGAAAAGAAGTTAATCAACCTGATAACAGGGAGATTTCCTCTCCCTTAATCACAATGTATGTATGTGTACTCTCCTTTGACTCATGGGTCTCTGTAGCTCATGTCACTAAGACAAAAACAATGAGAGAGCCATGCACAGACTGTTCCAATTAGCTGTGAATTCTGTGAGTAGAGCTTCTATAGAAATATTGGGAATATGTGTTCCTTACTGCACATGATATTCTGACTGATTGCTGGAATCCGAGGAGGTGGACTTGGCCACACCAGATGGGAAAGACTGAACTGTGGTCTCCCCGGATAAAAGACTTTAAAATGGAGCTGATATTTAAATTGATGGGGTGGGAGACAAAACCATCTTCCTTTGGCTTTATTTTAAAGTCTGAGTTTAAGGCAGTATGAGCTGGTTCATTTGGTGTTGTTTGAAAAATTAATTCAGGGAATAAAAGCAGGAAACTGCGGACTTGGCTGGAATTTGTGTGTGGGAAAATACTGAGTTAGTAACATTAAGAAGGAGAAATTTCTGCACATGCTTGGATGTCTCCTTGGAGCTCTACGGTTAAAAATCAAACTCACCAAGGACTTGAAGTGCTTCCAGGGTTAGACAGGAGTTGAATAATTTCTGTGGAAGGCGGCTTTGGTTATCTAAACTTACATCCCAACGGAGCAACAGCCACAAGACAGAAGGTCCAGCTCCTGTGAGGTATTTAGGTGCTTAAAGCTCACTGGTTGCTACAGGAGTCAGATGTCAAGGTACATTTGTAGATGTCAGCTCCAAAGTTCATTGTGTTTAGCTCAACCAAAGGGTATGAGTATTGTCACTGTATGTGAAACAGCACTCTAGGCTAGGTTGTATATCTGTGTTTAGAGCCCACATGCTGTGCACAGTCTTGCCACCAGAAGTGTTTAACCCACACACCCTTCTTTTAAAGCAAAATTAATGTTTTCTTTGCATAGCAGCAGGGATTTCACAGTTGAAGGCTCAATAATGTATCCTTTAAAAATAGTACTTTGTGCTTCATCTCCAAAACCCTTTGCTAACACTGGGCTCAGCCAGGCACTCCTCCAGGTATTGAACTCCTCTGCCTATCGAGCCAGTTACACATATAGGAGCTGGCTGCATCAGTCCCACCCTTATAGACCTCCTGTGAAGTAAATTATTATCCTCTTGTTACAGACAGGGAGACAAATGTAGACTGGGTTTGATTTGTAAGATTACAGTACTGGGGAACTGCTCACAAAATCAAGGCCATATTTCAAAACAGATTCCATTCGTTCACTGAGATCACAATTTTGCCAATGGTGTACACTGTGAAAAAGGAATTAAATAATAGGCTGGCAGTGATCTGTACTTTACTGGCATTAATATAAATTAATTCTGTCTTTATATTGAAGTGCAAAAATTATTAATCTCATTAAGAATGTAACATTATAAAGATCCCAATGGATAACACACAGATTTTCAAGTGTAAACCTTTACAATAAATTTGTTTCAATAATAGAAAGGATGCTTTTTCTCTGTAGTTATGTTTCTCTTATTATGTTTTAAAAGAAAATGTATGACATTTAAGGGATCAATGCATCTTCATGAGAAAAATATACTTAGAGGTTGTCTCCCAGCAATACTCTTTCTGCAAAGTTAGAGCTCTGTGACTTTTCTAGATGATATAAAATTTCTGTTGATTTCTATGACTTTCCTAAAAGAGCAATTCTTAATTCTCAAGCTTTTTTGAAAATTTCATGTTTTGAACTCTTCAGAGTCTGAATCTGCTTATTTCTAGAAGTAAAAAATAAAGCATACTCGCAGCACATTTTTACTCTTCTTATTAGTATTAATCATGGCTGTTCTACACACAATCATCTTGATTTTCCTGGGACTAAGACCCTCAAAGGTGGGGTGTGACTGCATTGTGGAGAGGAGTCTAAATAAGTGCCACTTTCAAAATGAGTAACATCTGAAAAATTACTCTGCTCAGAAATTAAAGGTATGGGTCATCATATGTTAGCTGACTCTTGATGGAGAATTTTTGATCATTTTTAATACACAAGCCTGTGATGTTACCCTTATTATCTTAAATAGTTACCCTAATATCCTGAAAACACAGACTTGACTCCCACAGGAAGGACCTTTCTGAATGCAGTTCATGGGGGTGTCTGGGCAATCCTTCAAGCTGTCTTTCACCAACCACGTTAGGACAGGGGCTCAGACTCTTCAAGGCTGAAGTTGTGCCCAGACTCTAGGCTAGAATGCAAATCTATCCTGTTGGTAATTCCATATCCAACCTATAACCTTTCTGTTGGTCTTCCCTGTGGTGTCTGCACACAGGACTGGGATTAGAGAAAAGTCATGATTCTTCGAGAGCTGTCAGTGAGCAGGAGTGTGCTGTGGCTGTACTAAAGGCTTCCAAACATAAATGACCTTATGGACTTAAAAAATATATCAGTCTGAGCTTTCATAGCTGCACAGTACAGCTGCTGGGTCTTTTTGTGACTTTGCTGACCAGTATATCATCTCATGCTGTGTCCTGCTGCCAGTGGTGGCCCAGCAGGATGTGCCTGGGGATGCAAGTCCAGAGACACCTCCTGCTTTACTCTCTGTTATGATCCAGTTACTAAGGTTCTTAGAAATGCCCCTGCCCGAATTAAGGTGCAAACGAGACCATATGCCAGTGACAATAGTATGGGGTTTATTTGACAGTATTTGATAGTAAGTAGGGGAGAGAGAGAAAGAGAGAGAGAGAGAAATAGGTGAGGGGGACAGAGAGAGAAAAACAGGAACACGATAAGGAAAATATCACCACTCCATGGATCCCAACGATGCTCTGTTAATCCTCTCCAGCTGCTCTTCTTGATGGTGAAGGTCCCCCCAAAAAGCAGGGAATGCCCTGGATTAATGTACCCTCAAGCCAGGGGGTGATGTCCAGGCCTTTCCCTGGGGTTTGCCATTGTCTTTCGTAGCAGACTTTGGATCTGTTGCATTACCTGCAGCCCTGTGGTGCAAGGCCTCTGGGGAACACTTTGGGGGATCTTACACAGATTGTGACTCCCCCTCAGCTGCCTCTCAGGTGACAGTCCCGTGGATGTGCCCTGTGGGGCTGGGGGGTTTCACAGCGGGGCCGGTGTGTGTAATCGGAGGATGGGTGTTCATTGCCTCTGACCAGAGGTTCTGCCACGCACCCGAAACCTCCTCCTGCCCCCTCGGTTGGGGGGGAGTCTGTGTAACCCTGGCTGCTGTGAGCTGTGCTCTCCCCCACCCCAAACTCAGCAGAGGATGATCCTCAGCACAGCTGGTGGCTTTGGCCTTTTGGTGGATGCACACCTTTCTCTCCCCCTGAGCTGGCTGAACACTGGGTGTCCCTTTATCTCATCAGCAGTTTGACTTTCAGCCCAAAGTCCCAGTCAGGTATCTTCGGGGAGGCTTCTTTGGTTGTAGCTTTATACCAAGGCATGATCTATTTCAGTCTCTGACACACTCTTGACAAGAATTTGCAGATTAGGGACTTCTCCAGAGAGGTTTAGACAAAACTCTGTGTTTAACGGCCCAACTGGAATTCTTGTCCGTGATTTTATACAGCATCCCCTTGAGATCGTGTAAATGGTAGCATTCATATCATCCTGTAGCAAGGGTTCCCAGCAGTTTAACCACATATTCAATAAGGATTCACCCTCTTTTTTCAGTGTCAACTTGATTCCTGGGAGTTTCAGTTAATAAACTCTAGTTAATCCACTGGGAAAGAAAAGAAACAAAAGGAATTTTGGGATATTTATGGGTTTAAATGCCTTGGTCATAGGTTTGATCTTTGCCAGGCTGAAGAGCCCTCGTATGCACATTAATTTTTACATGGAAGATACTCCACTCATGTAGTCTTCATCGTTCTATGGAGTTTTGTGAGCTTTGTCTATTTGAGATGAGGAAAATAGAACTTCATATGCACTATCTGGGTGGAAGATACATTGAAACAGTTATTCAGCGCCTTCTGCAATTCCTGGCACCTGCTCCATCCTGAATAATTTATTATTTGTAAACAGTGGTACCTCACCTCTCATTGATAGCTATCCCTAAGTTTCTTATAACGGTGATGCACAGCTTTCTGGCCATTTACTGAGCATTTACCTTCTTTTTCCTGTCTTTTACCCAATTACTTATCCATGCAAGTGTCTTTCTTCTTATACTGTCTTAATTTTCTTAAGGACATTTGGTGAAGGCCAAAACCCTTCTGAAAAAGCAATAGCCAAGCCCATATCGACATCCTTCTCAACTTCCAGAAGCTTTACATTTGTGAGACGTGATTGCTCATCCCAAAAGCCACATGGTTTTGTCTCAGTATCAGAGAAAATGGTCTAAATCAGCATTAAATAAAAATTAACTTCTAATATAAAACAAATCAAACCCAGGTATTTGATGTGGAGAAAGAAGAAAAAAACAGGACAGAGAAAGTAATACGACTGGAGAAGAGTGCTGCAGCAGAGATGGTGGAAATTATGGAGGACTAAGAAACGTTTCAGAGGGAAACAGAAGTAGCAGACAGGAAAATCTAACTTGAAGTAAACAAACCCATATTAGCCTAAAATAATCCCATACATCAATTACTGAACACAAGCACTATGCTCAGTAAGCAGAACATCTCAGAGGGAGCAAATGTAAATAACAGTATCAATTTCTGCCCAACCTCCATCAGAAGGGAACAATACAGATAACATATTTTCAAATGAGTGCAGGAAAACCAAACATATGACAACTTTATACTCTTCAATGCTATTGTTGCATCTGACACACTTTTCTAAGTGTTATTGATTTTAAGATAGTGGGACTAGCTAAAATGGTAGCAGGAAAAATAAGGCTTAGAAGTCCTTTTACTGTAGTATTTAGCAGTGTGAATGGAGAGAAAGAAAAAGAAGAGGCACATTTTAGAAGTATTGGGAAATATATTTAACAAGTAAAAGTAAACTGTGGGATTCATTGCTGCAGGAGGCAAAATGTCTGTGATGGCCTTGAATTATTAAATGATGCATCCCAAAACAGGGTGAAGTGAATTATATGGCCAAGGTAATAAAGATATTTGACATGAATCTGTAATATTATAGAATTAATCAGCTGCAATAGGAATTATTTTTCTGAAACTGTTCCCTGAATGGAACAGAACATGGTGGAGTCCATGGTTTTCCATTTGAAGATTGCAAAGTAATAAATACGAAATGTTTAAAAAGTTTTTATTTTTCAAATCTTAACTTAAACCCCCTAAATTATAGAAGAAGCTAGGCTATGAAATGTTTGTTCAAACACCTAGTTGTCTGCAATATTTATGAGTTTCATGGGAATAACAGTAAATGTCAGAAATAAATGTATGCCCTCACGGCCAAGTCACAGTGACTTAATTTTTTATGTGTCTTTTTCAGTGATATAAGGCCTAAAACGTTTTAAAATACATTTAGAGCGTTCTTTGTTGAAGACCTTATGGGTGTCCCAAAGCTGGTATTTTCAAAAGATTTTGGAATAATGTAATATGCTAAAATGTCTGGGAATGGCTATGCATCATTGTAAGGATCAGTCTGGCTTATTCATCTTCCAGACACTCTTTGAATGTGCACAATGAAGCCAAATCCAGAATTCTGATTTCACTGTACCTGCTCTCTGACTTCAGAGGAAGACCTTCCTAAGGATGATCACAGGATTAGCTGAGCGATACAAGCAAGAGCTAAAACAGGTTTTCTTCCTATTAAACAATTTTCCTATGACTCAGAATCAAGACAAAGGATGAACAGAATGCAGGATCTTAAGGACACGTTCTGTGTGATGTAACATGTCTTAACTTGGATTGCTTTTAGGGGAAATTTGCTTAGGAAGGGCTGAGATCCTCCTAGAAATTATTTACTGGGAAAAAAATCCTGAAAAAAAATACCTGTCAATATGTGTGCAAGCCCTGATTTTTCAACTTTACATAAGAGTGAGTTACCAGCACTGCCTTGAAGATTATCATACTCTGATCTTTGTTCATTGATGTACGAGAGTTTGAAATATGCTCAAAGAGAACAAATAATTTCACTGCCACAATGATGGAAATAGGAGATATTTTTTAAGGGCCAGATTATATCAGTAAGTACCCAAACCGTCTACTATTTTCATATTAAAAAGTGTATCGTTTCCTGTCTGTGATTGCTTTGTGAGGAACAAAAATTCCTGTTTGTGATAGCTGAGGTAGTTTGGATATGTCCCCACCCAGATCTGCCCTATCTGTGCTGTTATGATCCAGTCTCCTGTTCTGTATCTTGGGAACACTTCAAGATTTTTTTCACTTTATGTTAAAAACGCGATCTGTGTGAATGATTAATAGAAGAGGCAGTCATGGGAGGCTTGTCCTGTCCTTAAAATATTGTCAGAATACACTCACCTATCCAAATTGCTTTGCAAATCAGGCTGATCAGAACCTGCCATAGCTCAGCTGACAGGCGTTCCACTGCATCATCTTGATGGCTTGGGAACACCGACCACATTCCTGCTCTCTGCACCCAGGAAATGCATCCAGGTAGCTGTTCTTGGGTACGTGAATTTATAAAGCATTCATTGTGATTAGCATCAGGGTCCTCAAACCCCTTCCCCCCATAGAGAGGGGAGCACAGCCCTGTGCAGGGAGCCCTCACCAGCATCTCCCAGTTCCCAAATGGTGCCTCAGGGGGCCCGCCTGTCCTTGGACTCAGTGTGCCAGCCTGTGGGAGGACACTGCCATTCCTGTACCCTCCCTTCCCCTCTGCAGACTGCTTACCCATTCGACCTCAGTTCCCAGCAGAGAAGGATGCACTCCAGTTATCTGTAATATTATTTAAATGTATCACCTTTATTTCTGGTGGACGCTCTACAACAGGTTAACAGCATGATAGCCTTAACAGTTCTTTCCCATAGAAATCATTCTCATCTCTCAGAATGTTTTACAGTGTTCCTCACAATAATGTCACCTTAAACCTCCGCTTTTAAAAAAAGGGTTTTGGGGGGGAAAAATCCCGCAGCAGAAAGAAAATTCTAAAATGTTTTATGACAACAGTTTAAAATGAAACTGTTTCAGCATTAAAAATCCATTAAAAGTTAAATGAAACCTCCCAGCACAAAGACAAATATCTAGGGATTCAATTACTGAAACTGCTTGCAATCGACTTATTTAAGTGGAAGATTCTTTTTTCAAGCTTATAAGAAAAAAGAATTCTTGAAATAAAATAAAGAAGCCAACGTCAAAGTTTCTGTACATCACAAAGCAATAAAGCATTTTAATGTGGTATTAACATATGAAACAGAAATTAACTATGCTTTTCAAAGTGTTCTTTAAACAGAAATAGAAAAAAAGTGGTCTGATGATATGTTCTTTGGCTTCTGATTAAAAATTGCAGTGTTCCATTGTTTCAGATTGATAAGTTGAGTAGAAAAGTTGGTTGTTATGTCCTATGCCTGTGCTTCTGGACCTAAGCCCATTCAGAATTAGAAATAGAGAATATTTGCTAAAATTTTCCAGGTCTGAAAATAGTTTTGAATTTAGGCTTATCTGACTTACAAGCAAAGTATCTAGGTCCTTCTTTCCTTCCTAAATAAAGTGAAATGGATAGAAATATTCAGTGTTCACTTATATTGATCCAGAACAGATTAAAATAGAGCACTGTGGGAATCTGTTTTAGCTCTCTGTTACAAGAGGTCTGGAGTTCAAAGACTTTGCACTGTTATACATTTACTAAGAAAATAATATCCACTGTTCTGTACTGGCTGATGATTTCTTTAGCTAGGGACAGAAAAAAAAAAAAAAAAAAGTATAAAAACCCACTTTTATTCCAGAATGTTAATTTTCTTAGGAAAATTTTTCAACTGTTATTTCTTATCCTTCTAATAAAACAACTCTTCTCATCACTCCTAAATCGAATATATGTATAATCATGGTAATAATTGTTCTTTTCCTGCTTTATATAACCTAGGAGCATTCCTCTCATTTGTTTAGAGGTGGACATTTTCAGTCCAGGAAGATGACTGTAAGTAGCATGTCTGGCCTTCTGCAAATTGCAGGCTTGATAATGTAAACTGGTCACTTCATCTCAGCTGTCTGGGGTTTGAACAAAAGCACACACTGATTTAAATTTCCTAAGTGGTGAAAAATCCTCCCCTTAACCTGGTAAAACCTTCCTGTGATGAAATGCTGCTTTTACTAACAGAGTTATGTCCTTGAAAGGTGTTCAGGGCCAGCACTTGGCATGAAATGCAGCTGTAGTCTCCATGACATATGTTATACAAGCTAATAATAACATTTTTATTCAGCTCAAAAGAATCAAAGAATCAGTTTGCAAAATGTCTAATTTACGTAGTTGACAAAGTCAGGCTGGTTTTTTTTTTTTTTTTTTTTTTTTTTTTTTTCTATCTAAAAACACGAANTACTCTATATATGTACAAGCAAGACAAATGTAGAAAACCAGAAGGTTATTAGAGGAGTTTGAAATGGAAAGAAGATAAGTACTGACAGGAGAAGAGGATTATGAATTCCTGGCTAAGTCCTACCTTCACGTCTGTAAAACAGACACATCTCTGGTGTCACACAGCAGGGAAGAAGGGGAGGAAAAAAAAGAAAACAGCTGCAAAGAAGGCACAATTTTGAGAAAGGCAGACAAAAGAGCAACTGCCATGTTAAACAGCAAATTTGGGCATGCCTGCTGAAAGCAATTTGAGTTCACATGGGTGAGAACGAAGGAAAGCTCTGAGTTCATATATACCTGACTCAAATTAGTAATAAGCTATTTATTCTTTCTGCTCCTGTCACCTTTGACTAATAACAACCTTTCACAGGAAAGTAATGATTAAAGTCATCATGACCAGATGTAAGCCACTGACCAAGAAATCGGCAAATGAATCCACTCTTGTGACCAAAGTCAAGAATGGCCAGTGGTACAAAATTAACCCAGTCTTAAGGATATTTGAGAAATGTAATTTCATGCTCCACCTCAGCTGGTTTGCCTTGCCTTGTTATAGTTCTTTACAATCACTAAGACTACTTTTGAAGAAGGAAGAAGCCCTTCACTGAATTGAAGAGAAAGCTGAGTTTCATCCTCAATTCCTAAATGTGGTAATCCTAAATGAAATGTCTGAATTATGTGGGCATCACAGTTAAATGACAGTATAATCAGGTTTTTTGTGGTGTCTAGTGTTGGTCCCTGGAAAGGTTGGAGATAGGTTTTAAACACATGAAAAACGAGATTGTTGTGGGGAGCCGCCAATATACATTTAGTTGAAGCAGGGCAAATTAGGCATAATAATAATAATGATAATTCCTGACCAAACTTCTTCTTCCTGAAAAAGAGGTGATTGAGGTGCTGAGGTGGTTGAGACCGTAGGGAAGGGGAGGGCAGTGGCTGTTCTGTGCTGAAGCAAGGCCTTTGACACAGTCTCCCACAAGCTTTTCACACAGGGGCCTATGAAGTTTAATAAAAACCACCATGGATTCTTGCATCCGGGATGAAATAATCCTGTGGGCCAGCACAGACTGGGGTCCATCTGGCTAAGGAAAGGATCCACCTCTGCAGAAATGGATCTGGACGTCCTAGTGGGAAACAAGTCACGGGTCGACAGCATGGCCTTGCAGCAGAGGCATCCGTGAGTGTGTTAGTAAGAAATGTAGATATTTTTTTTGTTTTCCTGAGTAAATTGCAAATGAAATTGCCAGTGTAGGTTGTTTTAGGACTGCTAACTGCTTCAGTCCTTAGCCAGGGCCAGGAAAGCCATCCTCCCCCTATATTTGGCATTTGCGACACTTCGGGCAGAATCCTTTGATTTTGGCTTTCCCTATACAAGAAGGATATTGTTCACATGCTGAAGGGAGTCCAGGAAGCCAACAGGATAGTCAGGAGCCTGAAACACAATGAATGAGGAAAAGCTGAGTGAGCTGGACTTGCTCAGCCTTAAGAAGCAAATGTTTCAGTGAGACCTTACTGGTTGTCTACAGCCCCTCTTACCCTGGGAGGCTGTGGAATCCCCATCCCTGGCAGTGCTCAAGCCTTCTCTGGGCATGATCCTGAGTAACTTAACCTAATTAGACCTTCTTTGAGCAGGGATTTGGACTATGTGACTTCTTGAGGTCTCTTCCAGCCCAATTTTTCCCATGATTTGAAATCCTCAGGGCTGCTTTGAGGAGAATGAACAGGCCTTAACTAAGTGTTTATTCAAAAGCTCTCATAGATCTCGTGCAGGGAATAAAAGCAAAGAACTGAAGTAAAATACTTTGATAAACTAAACCACAGCACATATGAGTAAGGGTGGGTTGTATTAAAGTTATAATTTTGTAGGCTAGATGTGCTTTTAATATGAGTGAGTGTGTGTGTGAACTGAAGCAACTGAACAGCAGCTGATTTCTTAAACTTGTTTTTAGCGTCATATTAAGTCTCTTGTATTTACTTTTTTAAGTAGGTATAGGTAATTCCTGTTACTTTTAGATTCGTTTCATTAGTTTAGGTTAATTTTAGTCTGCTTATTCACCTCTACACCTACATGAAGAAGAAATTTAAGAAAACTTACTTAGTCTGAAATGCACACCATTTACTTGTAATTATCCACCAAGCATTCCGAATTAACCCATCTTTATCATGGTCTTTTATGCATGAATTTGTTACCAAACAATTTCAAGCCAGTTAAATTGCTTGACCCTCTTAAATTTTCCCAGTCCACTTTTTTGCCTTCTTCTGTGCTTCAGAACTTCCTACCTTCTGTTGAACTGGCAATTAATCATAACAACTCTGTTGGCAAGCAATTGCTTGCTCTTTATGGAACACACCGTATGTCTCTTGCTCACAGTTCTGTATAGTTTTTGGATATGATAAAAATAAAGCTGGTCTGCAAATAGCTGAGATTTTTAGCTAGAAGCTGCTTTTGGAGTTCTCTGTGTGATACAGCAGAGCATTTTGTGTGTCTAAAAAGATTATGTTGTTACAGGGAGAAGCATGAACAATACCTTTATCATTTCTTTATCAGTAAGAATAGACCCTATGCAGTCATTGAGTTTTGACTGAGATTTCCCTCAGATATTTCAGCTATGTCTCCCATCTGAAATAGGACTGACTAACAGCCTGGACTCAGAGCAGAAGTGCTGCTCAAAGTGGAGTTCAGCATGTGTTTTAATTGTGTGTTCAAACCCAAGGGGAGGCAGGAAAGCTTTAGCCTGTGCCTAAATCCATAATCAAGAAAGCACTTATAAATACTTTAAAGGGAAGACTGAATGGCCCCCCAAACTGCAAAGGAAATACTTAGAGAGGATTCTGGTTGTCAAGCTTAATGTAACCTTGTGCCCAAAGTGTGATTTGTTGGGTTTTTTTTTTTTGGAGGTTGAGGAGATGTGTTTGACCAAATGTAGCTCAAGTGGTGGTGTGAGAGTTGAGGCATTACTGGTTTAAGCAATGGCATCACGATCTCTGCATTTAATCATTTTAAGAAATCCAAGCCTTCTCTTTGTTCAGGCATCATCTGTATCTTGGCTAAACTGCAGTGGGCAGAGTAGGTTGTTTTGAGGACAACTGACCATTTATCTTCAATCATTTGTACTTGCCCTTCTTCCTTTGACAACACAGGGCAATTTTGAAAGGAGTATTAATAATCATCTGAAAGATATATTAATATTTTTAGTATAAGAGTGAGATAGAATGTCTTCTTTAGGTATGGAGGATAATTCAAAGTTTGTAGTTTTTTTTGGTCCTAACCAAAATCTATTGTTTCAGTGAAAAAATCTGCACTATTTTGAACTGTGGGAAGGAACACACTGAAGGATAAAACCCAGGCCCATGTGGCAAAAACAGCAAACTATGCAGAAGAGTCCATGAGGAATTATTTTTCCCAATATGATACTGCTGGCTGTCTTTGTTTAAAACAAAACAACACAGCCCCCAAACAAACCACAGAGTATTCTTATGTGCTAAATTTCATCACACCAGCACACTGGAACACACAGAACCTCTGCAAGCCAGACTTGCCTAAGGCCCTTTCCTGAATTGCAGCTTTAGCAGTATTCTGACGTGCAGTACTGCACCTCGTGGTGTTTTGGGTGGTTTAATACTGTGCAGCAGCTGATTATTTTGGCTCTGAGCAATGCTGAGTCATAAGAGAGTTTGTGAGAAATAAAGGCACGCACGAACTTTGTGAGCGTCACCCTCACTCAGGATCAGAGTCAGGCACGTTGAAAAGCAGGAAACAGCAGGGCCAAGGGTTTTCCCATCTTTCTTCTTCCCCACCTGGGCAAATCAGCAGAAGTACTAGTGGAACAAATTCTCCATCCTCAGTGATACAGCTGGCTTTTTGAGCTTTACTTGGAGGTAGATATATATCAAAAGAGAAAAAAATTAGAGGTTGCATGCTGCAGGAGTCTGAGGAAATAGTGATTTCCCATTACAATCCTGAACCCATTGGTGTCAGGAATAAAACAGATTTTCCTTAGGCTTTCCTTTCATTTCCTCAGATATGCATGTTTGGTGTAGAGGATCTGACTGACTTCCAGCTTCATGTTCTTCTCCCCTTTTGGAAACCTTCCGTTCAGAAATCTCCCACGCTTAATCTTTGTAAATTGTGCTTCATCCAGTTTGAACATTCTGAGAGGTCTGAAGGAACAGGATGAGGAACTGGTTTTGCAATACCATTATTGCATTCTGTTTTCTCTCTTTGCTCTATTTAGTGTGAAAAAAATTATACCCTCTTGTAAATGAAAAATAATCAAAATATGCCACTGTGCTCCCATTTGAGTCACCAGATAGATGTTTCAGTAGCATGTTGGGTTCAGGATTATATGAGCCAGTCCTTTGCCTCCTGAGGGGGATGAGATACTGTCGGCATAAAAAACCCGCACTCTACTTTGAGATGACAAAGTTCTCATCAGTGATCTTCCTGGGTAACCTACTGGCATAGTTGTTTAAAAAGATGCAGGAATGTTAGTGGATGTACCACAGAGGAAAAAATACTGAATTTCTCAATTTTCTTGCTAAAAAATAAGCTTACATTCCCGTCTTGTATTTATTACCGTTAAATAGTGAAATAGTAGCATGTTCGCTACCTTTCTTGCCTTAAATTTAATACTCTTTATGAATTTGTGAGTACTTTGAATTTAAAAAAACTGAAACAGTAGCATTGCCTCAGCCAGGAGGGTTTTAAATTTGCATTTTTGTTCTTAATGTAGGGAGAAAGAAAATAGACCAGAGAGAACATTTTGTACCCATTTTCTATCTACTTGTCTAATCTGGCTTTTTGATTTTTTGTTGACATTTTCCTTTAGTTAGAGATAACTTCCAGGCAATTTCAAGGCCTCTTTTGAATATGTAAGTATTTTAAATATTTAAAGGCTCAAAGCCCTGGAGCGTAAAGGAGGCCATCAGAAAGCAGATTTTTACAGAGTGTCCAGAGAGGTTGTAGAGTCCCTCTTAGAAAGCATCTGGATGTGATCCTGGGCAAGAAGCTCTGGGTGGATCCTGCTTCAGCAGGGGTGTAGGACCAGGTGGCCTCCATAGGCCCAACTATTCTTTGGGATTCTGTGCTTTGATTTTACTCATGAAGCCTCTCAACTCAGCCCTGATCCCAGCTGGAAAGGATTCTGGCAGTCGATGATCCCAGGCTCCTCCAGTAGGGTCCACCCCAAAACACAATCAACCTTTTCCAGAGTATCACGTGGCGCTCTCTCAGCACCTGCTCCTCAGTAAATGGAAGAAGGCGGATCTAAAGTGAGAGTAACTATACCAACACACAACCAGCTGAAGCTCTGTTCTGCAGAACTAGTGTTCAAATCAGGGCTCCTTTTGGCTGGAAATTCCTACATGATTACCAGCATCAGGTAATAAGGTAATAAGTTAAATAACTCAGACATGAATAATTAGACCCGAAATGTACATTGTGAAGCTTTCAGCTCCCTGCTTTTACTTCATGAATCAAAATAACAGAAATTACTACATTTAATTGACAACGTCTCATATAATAGTTATTTATAGTTTATAAAGGGAAAATGGTATTTATATGGAATATGCACTTCAAGTGGATTCAAGGCAAAAAACAGTTAAAAAGAAACAGCAGAAGAGGGCTAGATATGTTATAGGTGCATAAACAGAAAGAACAAATGTAGGGGGTTTTCCCTCCTTTCTGAAGGAAGTAAACAAGTACAATGAAAAGAAGGATGTATCATACTAGCTTATGACCAAGGGAATGCAGAATAAAGCATCAGGAAAAAATGGCTTTGAGACACAGGGTTAGCAATCCTGTTAAATATGTAAGTATTTGTATGTGTCCCCTACATTTTTTGGGTAATCACTCATAGTGTGTTCCAAATTCTATTCATCCTGCACTTGCGTTTCACATTTTAAAAATTCATAAGCAAGAAGGTTTTAATTTTATCTCCCATAGTGGGAGATGAAATCCAGAGACTAAGAAAAGTTGAGAATCTCAGTAGGCAAGAAGAAAAAGATAATTTGTCGGTAATCTTTAAAGCTAGAATTATTCACTAATGCTTTTTCAAAGACAAACTTGTAGAACAGTTCCATTGGAAAATAATAAAATTGGTAGAAGAATGGAAATCTTAAGAAATTAGAAAAGAAGTTGTTGATGATACCCAGCAAAAAACTCGTGATTTTTATGTTGGATCTTGTGGTGTTTGGTTGGGTGTTTTATCCTGCTTTTTGTATTGCTTAAGTCTGAAAAAGCTGTTTCTTGAGATATAGGCTGAAAATATACTACCTATTATAAAATCTCTCTTACCTCCTTCTGTGTGGGACTGGGGATATGGGTCTGACTTGCATTTCGTCAAGTTTGGGTTTCTTAGTGGCAGGAAAACTTCTCACCAGGTCTTTCATGCTGAGTGCAGACAGACCCTGACTGAAGAATGAAGAATAAATCAGCTTTATTGGACAGGGGTTCACACACTGTATGCAGAAAACAAATGCTTTCAGTCCTGTGAGGAGCTAGGGACACCTACCAAAATACAAAGGCTGCAATGTGCTTGTCTGAGGAAGTCCTAGGCAGGAATGTTGGCAAAGCTTTATTATTCCAAGTGAATTTGTGTGAGTTCAGCACTGTTGCAGACTGAGGCTGGGAGAGTGGAATCTGCTTCTGAGCTGGAGGCTCCTGGGGTCTATATTTTCCTCATTGTAATGGGTACCCAGGTCTGGAAGTTTACTTCTCATCAAATAGCTGCGTTTTTATACATGATTGAAAATGTGTGGTAGTAAAACCTCTCAAGAGTGCTGTTCTTCTGTATTGATGTAAAATCAGTTAGACACCAGAGCCTGAATAAGTGACTAGTTTTGTCATGCCTAATTCAGATAAAGCAATGGCAATGCAGATCATTGTTATCAAGTGACCTGGGTTACCCAGTTTTGTTCTATAACACAAGTGTAGTTAACCTTGGAAATTATTGGTGTTCTGACTGGTCAAGCAGCAATTATTTTTTGATCATGAATTAAAATTATTTTTGACAATGACACAGGTAATGTAGTGTGTATTTATTAGGTTAGAATAAGCTTAAATCCCATTGCTTTTCTTCCTAGGAAATGACTTAAATAGCTGCTTAAAACTAAGTCTCTGCTAAGTGTTTTTCATGAGTTGGGATGCCTTTCTGAAGCGAACGTGACTGTCTGTGTGCTGCAGAATTACCAGGAGCTCATCCCAAGGTCATAAAAATCAGTTGAAATATCTGGAATATGCCAGAAACTTTGGAGGAGGCTTTATTATATTAATGGTAAGAGCAGGATCATAGACTTATAAGAAATAAGATAAATAGAAATGTCCACATTTGACTAATTTTAATGACTACTTGTGTTATGCATAGACTGAAACATTCTGCCTACTTTGTCTGCAGCTAGGACTCATTAAAATCAGTTAAATTTAAAATTAATTATTTCAAAATATTGTCATTATTATATGAGAACTTTACATGAGTCTGAATAACTGCAAAAATATTAATTGAATTATATTCAGTGAAAAATGAGATTTACAGAACAGAGTAGTCATACAATAGTATTGACAAGATCTGCTTGCAGTGCAATCACCAAAGTCTTGTTCTACCTGACAAGAATGTCTTGAGAGAGATGAAAGAATCTAATCTCTGTTCTTTCTTTATAGTGCCAAAATTAACAGCTTTAAGTTGGCTTTGCACACTTGATGCTAAACCTGATTAAATATTTTTGAGAATGAAATTTTAAAAATCTTCACAGTACATGTATCTTTTAGGAAGTGAGAATAATGGAGAAATACTTGTCACTGTCTATCTAGAAAATAATGGCTTCTATGTCAGTATGTTCAGTTTTAGTGCTATTAATAATAATGTAAACTTCTCATATGCTATTTTTCATTTGGAAATAAAAATTACCTTGGGAAATAGATCTCAGCCCCGTGTCACAGTAAGACTCATGAAGTGATTAAAGCAAGGACATCAGTGCAGAGAGACAAACATTCTGTTCCAGGCTGGTGCTCTAACCAAACAATCAATATTCATTTTGGGTGCACTAGGTCCATCAAGAAACACAGAGCAGATCACAGCTAGTGATCAAGCAGTTTATTTCCAAGGAAGGGTTGTTCAGAAACAAAACAAACAACGCCTCAAGTTTGAATTTTAATATTTTAGGGAGGCCAGAAGAGCACACAGGTAATATCCATGAGCTCTTCAAAGATTTAATGTCTGTTACACAGTAAATGCTGCATAAAAGTGATACTCAAGGCATTATAAAGAGACGTTATATTACCACAGCACATTTATATTTCAATTAAAGTAAGGGACATAAACCTGTTTTATGTGTTTCAAAATAGTTTCAGCTTGCAACCCAGTAAATGTTGCTGCTTACTACCTGGATGAGTCTGTGCATCACTAGAAGACACAGTGAAAATAAATACACAAAGTATTTGTAGTAAAGCAAGTGAGACAGAGGATTTTATTCAACAGTATTGCGATTATTGACTTCAAATGCTTTGATCAAGATAGGTATCACACTTCAACAGAACAGTCAGTAGAAATGTGAGTTACTTGGAGTTATGGCTATGTGGGAACAATACATCCAGGAAAATAGAATAAATGCCAGTGTATTTTGATGGTGTCTTGATCTTAAGCAGCTATGCAGGCTCTCTTTTTGCTATTTTCCCTAACATCTGTGTTATATAAGTGATGCTGTTTTAAGCTTTTTATAATGTGCTATTTTGTTGTCTTTGAATTATGAAGGTTCACAAACAGAGCTAATGTCTTAGGTCAGTTAATTTAGGAAAAAAAAAAAAAGGAAAAGAGAATAATCATTTATTTATAAGGTAAAAAGAATGCATTGTACAGAATCCTTTTCTGTATCTGTATCACCAGCTCTTTCATTGTCAACACAATTAACCTGAGTACACTCTTATTTATTATTATTTATTAGAGGCAAAATGCACATTGCAGCTCCAGGGTTTTAAAAAGTGTTTAAAACTCTAAACTTGTTGCATTGAACTAAGCATACTAAAGTTTAATTTTGCCTTAATATTTAATAAAGATGATGACATACAGATGGTGAAGATGGTGGAAATAGTGCCTAGGTGCATTTATTGTCACATATCTAGAGTTGAGGCAAAGGACAAGATATATTCTTTGTGCTAAATAGAACCACATGCGTAGCTATGTACTTGTTATAGCAAGTTTTATTTTATTAGTTGTTTAGTACCAGAGTTTCCATATGACTAAAAAATGGCAAATGTTGAAAATACATTTTTTAAGGAAAGGTGGAGGGGATGGAGGTTGTAGGTAGCTGTATCTCTGTTAACATGACCTTAGTACTATGCAAGGTTATAGAAAAAAAAGAAAGACAATGTAACACATCTGATTGCAATAATAAACTTAGGGAATACACAGTATTGCTTTTTCAAAGGAGGAAAACAACAATTGTACTTAAAGAAGACATACTCAACTAATTTAGGACCAAAGGAATCGGATTAAAGCAGGCAAAACCACCTAAAATCAAAATCAAGCACCTTTTTTTCTTTTTTTAGCCCTGAGGCTTGGGTCAGGTAAATTGTATTAGTGCTTCTTTGTGGTTTTTACACTTTTAAATTGTTCCAGTTCTGAATTCTTATCAAATTATGCGGGGGAAATTTATTTCTAGCAATCTGTGATCTTACTACGTTTTATTTCAATACAGGTTTTGGCTTGGAATGTGGATGTAAGTGAAATGGCCCATTTTAGCTGAACTGGAAGCCTTTGTATCTTTTCCAACACATGCATTGTCTTTGCAATGTTGGCTTACATCCTGATACATAATCACCGGGTTGAAAACTCCTTTTGGAACTTTTGCTTGTCTATAACTGATTCAGTATTTCAGTTATCTGTTGTTATGGGGATGTGCTTGGATTACCTGTGCTTGCCTGTTTTGTTGTGGGTATAGTGATGAACTTTTTACATTGACACAGTTATTGTGAGCAGTGCAGGAGGTTTGACATTAGGTGATAGCTTGGTGCTCTCAGCCATTATGAACTTTCCGTGCCACATCACTCAAATTAGGACTCCTGTGTTTAGAGAAATATTTTTCTCCCTCATCCTACATTTAAAAATCAATTTTCCTGGATGCATCAGCAGTTTGAAACAAAGTAAAGCAAAAGAAGCTGCCTCCTGTGAATTCTAGTTCTATGTAAAGGGAGTTAGAATTATAAAGAAGTTATCAGTAAAACAGATAAGAAGCCAGTTTATTGGTTTTTTTTTTTTATCCCCAATCTATATTGTGTATGGTTTATAAGTACAGTTTATTTTTCTTACTGCTTCTGTAAGTATAATGCTGGATGTGAGGAAACGATGTACAGCCACTCTTTTAGAAGGTGTTCCAGAGAACTACTTCACTGCAATTTCTGTTATGTGTTTTTGAATGTTCCGTATTTTGCTGAAGCCCTATTTTTCCCAGCTCACTGCCACAGGCCTAGAACAAAGCTCTCTCTTCTAATGAAAAGGTGAAATCACAGAAGAGAAAGAAATTTATGACCAGAGCCTTGTTCTTACAGGCTGGCAGGTTATTTTAATCATCAGCCAAAGCACAGAAGCCCCTGCTTGTTACCGAAACCTTCTTCACCTTTGGGAGCAATGCTTTGTGACATTAAGGAACTTTGTGACAAAATAATACCTCCTAATGAGCTACAAGATAACAGACATTTAAGATGAAGGCTAATATTGAAAGAGACTGGAGTTCTTTGTCTCGTCTTCCTCTTCATTTTGCCAAGTGAGTGAGTGCAAGACTGTGCCTGTCTGCTCCTCCCTGAGGAAGGAGCAATGTGCAGCTCTGCCACAGCAGTTGTGACTCAGTGCCTCCTGTCACACCGTTTTCCCAAGGAGAATTCATTTTCTTTATTTTTTTTTTTTTTTTTTAACCAAATGTGGCATATCTTCTCCTCTGTTGGGATAAGCAAGATTTCTCCACCCCTTTCCTTCCTCTGCTCACGTGTTCATGGGAATGTGAGTGCATGTGTGTGTGTACAGACAAAGAAACCACAGCATCTCATCACTCATCCCATCAGCGTCTCTTTGGGAATGCTGCAGTAATAATGTTTAATTACTTTTGGTTTCAAAATTAGAACTAGCCTGAAACTGGACTTTAGTACATAAGTAGTTCATTTCATAAAGGGATGAGTCATTTAATAAACATGTGGATCCACTAATGAGAGGTCAGGGAGCAGTAGGGAGGGTTTTTAGGTCAGGAGAACAGGCTAAAGTTTACCCTTTAAACTGTGTGCAAAGAGGTTTAATATGTTTTCTTTTTGTACTTGCACAATCCTCTTGACTTAGATGTGCCACTTATTTTTATGGCCAAATAAGTGTAGACTCATGGCACAAGTCTCAAATCTACATACACACACACTGAAGAATCGTTTACAAACAGAGCACGGAATGAAATAATGTACAAGTCCAAAACCAGCACTTTCAAATCTCAGTCTTTCCGCTACACTTTATTATATAACTTTCCCCTGAAGCCCTTACACACACTGTTGCAGCCATTTGGCTTTGATTACAGCACTTTTTAAGAGGGGAGTGGTCTGGCCCACACCAATTTATCTACCTTGGGCTGAGATGAGGGCTGAAGATGCCTCAGTCATCAAATCTCAGGTAACTCATGTCCAGGCACCTTCATCCCCAGACACCCCACCAAGTTCCTATGTTTTTCTTGGGATGGCAGAGGCAGAGGTAGTTGGGTAAGCCTGCAGAGGACCATTTCAGAACTAAAAAGCTTTTTCTGAGAGACTATTTATTATTTTGTCAAAACTGAACATTTCTACACCATAAAATATGGCTTAATGGGTGGAAAAATCCTTTGTACATGTATTATTAGTGCCAGATGTATAATAAGGTCAAAAAATTAGATCAGTTCCCTTGATCAACATGCAGATAATTTAGACAAAAAGTATTTTTTCGATTCTGTCACATTTTTGAAGCCTGAGGGAAGGAATTAAACAAGATATTCTCTGTCTTTTTAAACAGGACATTATAAAGATATTAGGTAATTTATAGCAAGATAAGTTTATTCTCTGGAAGTATCTTAAAGGGAACCCCCATCACCCTTCTCTGTGTGGGAACACAAAAAATACCCTTTTAGTTATTACTCCATTCAAAAAATGACTCAGTGGAATATATTATTCTTATTTATAGGATAAGCTCCCTAATGCATTTTGTAAAAAAAAAAAAAGAAAAAAAAAGAAAAAAAGTTATACTAAGGAAAAGTGATACATTTTGCAGCCTAAGTGTAAAGTACAGGAATGGGATTTTGCCAACAAGAAGCTTCAGACTGAGCAGAAAATGCCTGGATATAAACAAAAATCCCACTAGTTACCAGGATTTTGACTTATGCTCCAGAGTGTATGAAAATATGGAAAGCGAAGTATGGTAGGACAGGTGTACAAACTCTTGCACAAACTCTGTAGATTGTGTTTTTCATGTCAGAGTGTCAGCATTCAATCCAGGTAAATGGATATTTACAGAAAATACATAAATAAACCCCCTGCTCACAATCAGGGAGTATTTCTGTGTAGTCTGCTTAAAGAAAAACTTTACAAAAATCCTCTATTTGTTGCAGTGAATGCACATTTAACTTGTTGATTGGTTTGGTTTTTTTTCCCCCCCAAGGAATGTAGATAATTTTCTCTTATTTTCATGGGGTGAAATTAATAAATTGTGTTATCTTCATTCATGGTGACAGCACAGATGACCAAATTTCTAAAATGTTGTTGCTTTCCTCCGCCAAGAGGAGCAAAAATCTTCCATTGTGTCTTCCTCCATTTGTACTTTATTGGTGAGTCATGATATTTACATTTAGCATATTGGTTCAACATACAAGCTGGTGGCAAGGAAAACTTTTGAAGATGGGTTTCTTTTCCCACATTTTGATTTACCATAAAGATTAACTGACAGATTATGTATTAATTCTTGGCATTACTGGAGGACATTTCTATTTAGGTTTGTCAAAAATCCCCACAAAACTTAGTTTTAGGCCCTTCATTGCTTTGACCTTTCAGTCCTAACTAGAAGCTAGCCGTAGTGCAAATATAAAAAAATCCTCATTAAGTTTTATTAATTATATCATAGGTAAATTTATTTGACATGTAATTAATTTAATATCACACAAGCAGCAAATAGAGTTATACTTCCTAACACATGAACTTTATAATGAAAGCTATATAACATGCATTTAAAGAGTATTTAAGAATAGAGCTGGCTTAACTTGCAAGAGTGAAAAATTATGAACTGGTGAGGTGACACCAATGAGTAACTGAGAGAGTTGGACGAGTCATGAGACTGCTACTGAAATAAGGAATTTCCATGGCTATTTTTCTGATCTGTAAGATTTCACCGTTTAATGCTGATTTGGTTTGTAAATTTCCCATGCTCTTTGTCTTAATAAAGAGCAGTTTTCTTTGGTCAGAGTAACCATGTGGATATACTTTAAAAGCACCATTTTCCCTGTTTCTCCCATAGGTATATTAACAGGAGGTTCAGTGAGTGTGGACATAAACAGGCAAAATATATTTTTGTGTGTAGATCTGTAGATTCCTACACAGACATAACTGGGATTAAAGTACACAGCTAGCAGAACAGAACATACCACTTCTAGGTATACAAAGGCAAGAGCTCACATATTCCCACAGAGGAGAGCTTAAAGAATCTTTGATTTTCTCAGGAATGGATCTGCTAAGTGATTAAAAGCGAAATGAGAGTTCAAACCTTACAGGTATTCATGTCTGTGAAGCAGCATAACCTTCAGAGCCTTACACTAAAGATTGTCTCCAAGAAATCTCAGTGGAATGACAACACCTCATTTCTGTGGAGCCAAGAGAAACAAAATATTTACTTTTTTATATCACCTGTCTTTAAACTTCACTCCTTCAAAATCCCTGGCTTCCTGCAACAGAGGAAACGAAAGGGACACATAATAGACTTCCCCTTGCTCATGGAACTAAGCTGGATGGTGCTTTGATCCTTGGCTTCTTTGTTGCTCCCCAAATCTATCCCTCTTTGAACAATCTGCCGCTACTTTGTGCCAGCAGGAGCTTTAGAAGAAGGCCATCTGCACTGCCTGCTACATTAGGGGACAGAATCCCTTCGTTCCTGATGTGCTGGAATGGCTCTGTGTGCAGAAGGGGATTTCGGGACATCATGGGTGTGGGGCAGGGGCAGCGAGCTCCGAGAGCCTGGTAGTGCTGCTGAGTGAGAAATGGCCATTTACTCCCAGCACTGCAGAGCTGGACACAGCCCACGCCCAGCCTCCCCTGCAAAGGTAAATGCACGGTCCATTCTCGCTTTCTGTTGGTACTGACAAATAAATGGGAGATTCTGAGGGAGATTTTCACAGGGGTGTTTTAAGTGGATCACTGGTGTTCTGTGGTTCAGTGCGGACAATGTGAAGCTTTCAGCTGCAGCCAAGGGTCATCAGTTGTTTATACAGTGGCAGTGCTCAAGAGGATGCTGTTATGTTATGCAAGCATGGAAAAAAGAACATTCTTGTCTGGAATGCGTTTCCACTGCAATAAATCATACTCCGTCCTGAGTTATATCTCTGCTGTATGCCAAGAGAAAATGTTGTTTTGATTAGTTTAGAGGCCAAGGCAGAGTTTTCTTCTGTTTGATTCACTCCTCCAAAATATGAACTCTCCCAAGTGTTTTCTGGATACATATCTTCCTGTTCCCCCTCCTGAAATTTCTCTTCTGTCTTTATTGCAAGCCCTGTTTTTGGAAAGACTGTCAGGGTATTCCCAGGGAAACAGAGAGGAGATTATTTTCCCATATCCCTTCTGTTCAAGGAGGAAATTACATCAGTTAAATATTCTGCCTCTTCCAGTGAGCTCATGAGCCTGTCTTTTCCTCCTACCCTCTGTGTAACAGGTGAGCTGCAGTTTGGTGGAGGCTGTTCCCCCAGGAAGAAAGCATGTTTAAACATTTTTTTTTGTTTTGAAAGACTCTTGTCTGATTGATTATACTTAATTGGCATTTCATCTGTTTTTCTCATTCTGAGTCTTTGTTACATAATTGCCATTTTTAAAAGACAAAAGTGATTTTGGTAATTTCCTCAGACAAGTCCTGAAAGCCTTTCTGAACATACAGATATTTATTAATCTGAATGACAGAGGGGAGGTATCAGATATTGAAGCTTATCTGTGCCCTCTTTTGTGGTATATACAACTTACTTTGTAGTAGTAGTTTAAAAATAGTGAGTTCTCCTTCTTGTCTCATTAAGAAATGATAAAACCAGATAGTGCCCTTTCGGGACCTGCTACCAGAACAGTTTTGGCCTTTTCACAAAGTTCTCTTCAGTGCTGAGCAGGAATTGCATGGGTTGCACTGTAGGCACAGCTCTCTTTAAACCAGGGGTATCATAGCCACTGCTAAAGTCAGACACAGGAAGGAGACTGTCATCAGAAACACAGGACATCAAAACTTCTAAGGAAACATGTAGGATGGGGAGTCCTTAATTAGATTTTAAGTACAGAGTTGAGTTTGACGCCTTGCCTTATGTCCAACAAGAAGAGAAATCCAGGTCACTGCCAACATAGGCTTGTTCTGCACAGGGGAACACTTACAGAACATTCCCACTATTGCAGCTCCACTGACATTAGTGGTGGGACGAGGTGCAGCTTTCACAGCTCTCCAGCAGCAGCAGCTGCTTCAGCGCTGTGCTAATTAGATTGGCACTGAGCTGGTTTCATAGACATGGTGCTGCTGACAACTGCTGGGGTGCCATCCACACTAGGGCTGCCAGCTCTGATAAAGCTGTAGTAGTGTTGGGAGCTGTGGCAATTATTTGTAAGTAAAACAGAGATCTGTGGGCTGAAGTTACAGTAAGTGTATGAATGCATCTATGTGATTTAATTCACTCCCTGTTTTCCCCTGGCTTCCCACTCACACGTAGATGATTTGCTGATGGTTGGTGAAAAACCGAGAATCACATGAGTCAGGTAACTTCTGGCTTGATGGAGGTAGAGTGGAGGGAGCAGAAAGGTTTCATATTTGGGATCAGGGATCTGAAGTACAATGAGTCTGGGTGAGAGTAAAGTAAGGATAATAATGATCCCAATGTCCATTGTGCCAGCGGTGATGAGCTGTGTGTTGATTGTTAAAGGATTTTAAAAGGCTTTCAGTGCCCAGCACGAGTTGGTTATGGTGGTCTTATCCACAAATATCTGTATGTGATACCTGCTTTCCTTATCAAATCAAGATCTGTTGGCGTGAACAAAGCATATTTCTAACGGAGTATAATTTATAAAGATAAAGGAATAGGAGGGTGTCAGTACATGTGAATGTGTCAGATCATTCATTTTTCCTACAATGTTTTGTCATTTCTCTTAAAATTTTAAAAGAGGCAGAAACACTTTATTGAAATTATAGGTCTAATCTTTACTTCCATTTTCCTTACTCTTTTACTCAAAGTACCATAGTACTTGACAGTTTTTTTCCTTTTATTGGAAATAAACCCTGCTCGGCTTGGCAGGTGTGAGGTTACTTAATAAACTCTTAAAAAGATAGATAATTGAAAGGATATTGTTGGCCAAAGAAAGAACACCATTGTCCCCCTGCCCTGTCCCTTTCTAATGCAATTTCCTTTGAACTAACTAGAATGACATTTTTCACAAGTAGCTCTTGGACCTCATACAGAAATCATTTTCATGAAAAATCAGAGACATGAGAAATCAGACATGGCACTTCTACAATTTTTTTCTCTGCATGCAACACCACATAAACAAGTGAGAAGAAAATTTCAAAGACGAGCTATTTAAACCATCCTGTACTCCAAAGAATAGTTTAAAGGAAAGTACAGATACTTTTCTACATTTATGTATGTCAGGAACTCGACTCTTTAAATTGTGTGAAGTGACAGGTCATACCCTTCCCCTCTACCCCCAATTTATTTTAGCATGAATTTTAGCATTTACTTTAGCAAAACTAGCAGGGTTCCCTCTGCTCCAATGCCCACGCCCATACAGAGGCCCAAAATCAGTGCCCAGCTCCTTTTGCAGAGAAATGCACACACACTCAAGAAAATGAAATAGTCATTTGCAGCTAAATTGCCTGTGGCAGACATACAGAAGAACTCTACTGGCTGCCTGATACATCACCCACCCAGCCATGTGAATGCTTGGTTCTAACCATTCTTTTACACAACCCCATACTTACACAGAGTTTCATTTCAAAAATCTTATAGTCTGCATGGAATAAATTTTGTTGAATATGAAAGAAAATTCTGGCCTGTTTGAACAGGTATGCGCAAAACATCTATAAACCCCTTTGTCCTTTTTTCTTTTTTTTTTTTTGTATAAAAATTCTCCTTTTTTTTCCCTGAGGAAAATTAATTCCTTTAGAAAATATATCTATGTCAAATGTAGATTCACTGTTTTGGTTGCTTTTTTGTATTTAAAGCACAAAATAGAAATAAGACTGTGTATTAGAAAACGTATTCTGGATTCATTAGAAGGGACTACATGCAAAGAAAGTTGACTCCTCCATTCTTCGTATATCTTAGTATGCATTATCTGTTCTGGAACATGATAAAAGTTGTTGTGAACTCCAGGCATTCAAGATCATAAGATAATTACAATGAGAGATCTAGCAAAAAGCAATCTACCAGATGACAAGCATATTTATTAGAAATCAATACAGATATTTTGCTGGTTGAAGCCATACATTAGCTCTACCTTTGTTTTGTGTAGTTAATTTCTGGTCCTTAAGCTTCTGTAGCACTTCATAGTAAAAAGAAAACTGTTTTGTGAAGTGGGGATGATAGAGCTATCTGTCACATGCTATTTTTTGTCTTTTCCTTGTTCTTGTAAACATAATCCTCAAAAAAAATTTATATTCATAAGTAACCAATAAATATTCATGGTTTCCTTATGTGTGTGGAAAAAGAATTGAAACCCTTCATCAACTTCAACAGTGAAATTTTCCAGAACTAGTGAATTTAAACTAAGGTTTCCCATGGTTTGATAAAGAATAAAATTTTACAAATCTGTGCACTGGAATGTGAACTTTGGATGACCTAAATTCTCTTATCCTTCACTCATTGTGGATGATATCTTGAATGTGAAAATAATTGAAAGTCTCTATAACTGGTGGCTATTCAATGATTTCACAGTACATTCCTAACCCCTGTTAAGTTGTATTATCCTTGGTCCTTTTCATCACCTGTTAGTCCATATTCTTTTCCCAAGGGATCCCATCATTTTATTGCTACAGAAGGGTGTAGCTTGCATCTGTGACCCTACAAAACTCTTTTTACAGTAGGATCCTGCCCACAAGAGAGAGCAGAAGATCAGTACTACTGGTATCACACCTTTTTCCATAGGCGAGGGAGGGTTCAAGGCTGATGTTGCAGAGGGTTATTTTCTGATTTCTAACTCCTAGACCTTACAGCCAAGAGAAGCACAGACAGCAGAAGACCTGAACTCAGCCACTTGACAAGGGCTCTCAGCAAGCATTACTTAGGAGGTGCTCCACAGATGAGAGGGACCAAGGAACCCTGGAACCACTTCAGAGATGAGAAATATGCCCATTTTTCCTCATCTGTTGCCATTCTCCTTTCCATTCATCATTCCTGACTGCCTAGCTTTGCTCCAGAATTCACAGGTATAGCATGAGGAAGTAAATAAAAGAAACCTTTTGAAGTAATTCTTCAAACTATGTTTCCAAACATCGCTGAAAACTGTGTGAGACATTTCTAATTAGAAACAGTGAAGAAATCATATGCCAAAAAGGCAACATGGGATAAAAATTTCACCAATAATTCACCACAGTTTAAAAAAGTCAAGGTTTTAATTGAAGGTAAAGAATAATAAAGAGTGGTTTAGTCTGATTAGTCTCAGACAGACAACATAATTTTCCTTTCTTTCTTACGATACAAAAAAGAACTGTTGAAAAAAAAACCAGCATTAAGAACAACGTTCTTTCACCAGCTACTGAAATTGTCAGGTAGCTGTCATCAACATACTTTACAATATTGCATGTAAAAAAATTAGCAATGGGCTTATGTTTAAGACCACTGAGAAGGAGTGGTAAGTGCAATATTAAGTAGAATTAAATGGGGCAATGAGCTACTTTGGGTAGTAGTTTAATTTAGTTTCTTAAAGTGAAGCAGTTCCGGTAGAATTTGAAATGAATTAAACTCAGTACTAAAGTGAGAACGGTAAGCATGAGTAAGCAGAAATGGAAAAGTAATTTTTACATTAATGTAGGACTTATGAATGTAAGCTGCTCTTGCTGATATGCAGCTACAAAGTTAAGAGTGTCTTTTAGCTGGACAATGTATTTTAAAGTGGCTGCCACCAGCAGTAAGAAATAATGATGATCTCAAATAAAGAAGAAGGTCTCTGGGAGGATGTACTTCTGTAGGAGCTGCTGGAAGCCAGGTGGGAGACCCATGGAAAATGGCTTTTAACACAGCGAATAATTGGTGTTCCATCTTCTAGAGGCATCCAATGCCTCTCCTCCCTTGCAACTCTAGAAATACCAATGCATTTTATTTATAGTTTTGTTTTTTTCTTTTATTTTAACAGAGGCAAGACTAAAGTACAAGTTGAGTTTTTTCTTCAAAAAAACAATATCTGAAGAAACATTTAAAGAGCTTTCAGTTTTAGCCAAACTTACCTCCAGCCAAACATCTGTAAGAACAATAATTCTTACTTCCACCATATGGTACTTAAAGTGTCTGTATGTCTGGACACAAACTGATAAACTAATTGCTACATGAATTAAGTTTGACCGTGAGTCTGTATGCAGAGATAACCCTACTGTCATCCCTCAGCAGCACACCAGATCAGATGCTTAATCTTTCTCCCGACAAACCACAATTCTAACCTCCAGCTAGATAGTCCTGCAGGTGGTGCTATGGGAAACGTTTGCAGTTCAGAGCCAGGGCTGGAACAGGAGTGGAGAAGGATCTGATCTATTCCCCTTCAGCTTTTCCCAGAACAGAAATAGTAAGGTAATTTCTTTCAAAAACTCCAAAGCACACTGTACTCACCTCTACGGAGCACTCAGGCAAGGATCAACAAAATATACAAGGGATTCAAAGTGCCTTTTTCGCCTGGTGGAACTTTTAACCAACTTTCCTATGCTGTGAATGACTAATATTTGTATTTCAGCCACTATAACTAGGCTTTAGCTTCCAGTAATAAGAACTCATGGGACAAACGAAGCAAAAGAATAGAATAGCCTGAAAAAAAAGTAAAGAGAATAAAAATGTATTCACAGAAAAATTAATGGATGTTAACAGTAGAATTTTACCACCCAAAGGCAAAAGGAAGTTTTCTGCAAATGTAAAGTAATATGTGAACTGGCTTTGAGTTTTTGCTTGTTTGTTT